>OX375865.1:18482230-19042230 GCA_947359475.1 Heligmosomoides polygyrus bakeri
AGAAAACTTTCAGACTTCAACCATACAGCGCCTATGTGCTGCCAAAGTTGCCAACATGACACTTTTTGGCGGTGGGCAGCATTTTTTCTTACAACTTAAATGCTCTTAGTCTAATCCTCTTGGAGAGCAAAACTTGCAGGTTTGAAACTCCTGGAGAACTCCTTGCTGCCTTCCGCATGCAGAGTGTCGGCTAGGTTTTAGGAGGTTTCTACTCATAAATAATCGGCCTTAAACTCACTCAAAAAGCTTAGTGCGATTTAAAAATTTGGTCCAATTTGTCAAGGCCGTTTTCACAAACGTTCTCCAATTGATTCTGAACTGAATGGTGTCTCTATATCAATTTTCCGTTCGTTTAAGCTACTTTGCCATGGCTCACAGATTCCATCGTTTGCATCGAGCGGTAGATTGGATCGAGGAGAGCAGATCCCAGCGCTCGCCTCGACTGACCCCTCGCGACCTTCCGCGGCTCTCCACGTGTCGTATGTCGCCTTAGTACACTCTTCACACCTCCAGCGCCGCGGCATATCACTGATCATCCCGGATACACTAGAAGTAAAACGCTTGGCGTTTTTTTTATCAGAAATTGCTTACCGCCGATCTGCACTCTCAAGCTAATACTTCCGAGTCGCCTCCTCCTTTATGCCGCACATTTGGCAGATTCAGACGAATTTATTCCAATAGAACGGCAGAAATTAGGGTAAGAATACACGCAAAACGTAAACACACATAATACGATAAAGACATCTAAAAAACGAAGGACACGATGAGCAGTTTGGAAAGCGTTTTATGCATGCTGACTTTTGTACACGGCATTACCCTATCATATTGAACACCTTCGGAAATGGTGGACTGTTTTGCCGCTTTTGTGGAATACGCCGTGCATAAAATTTCATGCAATACATATGCAATACCATATGGGATATAGAAAAAGAGCAGTGCAAGGGGAAATAACTACTTAAAGAAATTACTTCGTTTCCACAATATTTCTACCATCTGCTTCAAGAACCCTCTCCATTCGCCAGCGGATGCCGTCTATGTATCTTGAGCAACACTCTGGCGTGAGTGACTTCCAGTAGGTTAAAGCAGCGTTTTTTAATTCATCCAACGTTCGCACGTTTTTTTACTTTATTTTTCTAAATTCGTTTTCTAAATTACTTTATCTTGCATTAAAGTAAAAACGAAGACTCCAAGCTAACCTTATAAAAGTCTTCATATTTCCCCAGACTAATTCAATAGGGTTAGTCTGGAGACTCAGAAGGCCATTCCATTGTCTCCACTCCCCAATCCTTCATCCAATCTCTTGTATAGGCGCTCTTGTGTGCTGGTGCGTTGTCCTGCACAAGTCTAGCGAGGCCTATAGTACATTTTTTTTAACAGTGAAGCACTTTTCACTTGGTAAAAACTGACCACCAAATTTGTTCTCAACGCGCTCTATATAAGAGGCTTCCAAAATTTCACAGTACAGCTTGCTGTCCATTCGGATAGCACCTGAGAAAAAAATCAATCTTGTCGTCCCTCTCCTTGATATTCCTCCCCATAGATGAAGCTTCGCAGGGTGCTTCGCTCTGTTTCGGAATCGCGCTGCACGATCGCCCTTCTTCGTGTAGCAATGTTTCACCGAGCAATCTACTAAAGAAGACTGGTTTTGCAACATGTGGGCATTTTTAAAGTGGTTTAAGAGGACACGTACTTTGAAGTGTTGTTTCGTCAGTGAAAATAGTTGCTAAACGTCTCTTCATTTTCAATTTTTTCATCAGAAAAGTCCTTTCGCTTTTCTTTGTTCACATCTCGTATAAGGTGGCAATACTTCGTGTTAGCTCGAAGATACCCCATCCGACGTCTAATCCGCTTCACTTGGGTTAGACTGATCTTAATATCCCTTGCTCCAAGTTCCCTGGCTATATGTGCAGCAGAAGTACAGCTATCAGCTGAGTAGTGATTTCTGATTGTTCCTTCTATTATGAGCATGTGATCTAAAACAGAATTTTCACTGTTAAACGAGGTCATTGTTATGCTACGAACCGTGTAGTGCCCGAGGATGATACTCAATCCTTCTAGATGGCGTAGTGCTTGAATTGAACTTAACGATGAAGCGTCGTAGAGTCTGATAGGAAACATCTCCTCCTGCCTACAAGTATTGATAAAGATTCTAAAAAACAAAAAACGGTTTAAAAATACCTCTCTTAGTCGTCTTAGGATGTCCATAGTAGTACGTCCTTTCGAACGCATGCTCACAATTATACTAAGATAATCGTGAAGAGTCATGACAGTATTGTAGTACGGACGGATAATACGCAATGATCTTCGTGCTGAGCTCGTGGGCTAGCATACAATGCGGGAACCCACCCTTGTTAAGATGAGGTCGAGCGAAAGAACTTAAGGAGCTGAACATAGGATTTGGTGTCGTGACCTTACGGTATCAACCTGCCGGAGCATAACATACTGCTATTAGTGCTCATCTGCTCTCATCTGTCCACACTGTCTACACCATGGCTGAGCGCTTTGTGATTGTATATTTTCTCGGTGCGAAGAATGCAGACATTCTGCCATTATCATCTATTCACGGAGATTGTGCAGTTGGAGAAACCCGCAGGGTGACATGGCATGACAAAGCCTATTCTGCTAAGGTAACTTTCAGTGTATTTCTTAATAAGGAAACTATATCTCTATAACATAACGAATATTTTGATGATTCAGATAGTCTTTGTTGGACCGAAGAAAGTTTGTGAAAGGAAGGTAAAAGATGTTTCTGTAAACTGCGAGCTCCCGCCGCCTGTATTTGACATAGAGGACCGCCGTGAGGTGGAGACTCCGAGAATCTCTGCAGATAGGTACACTTAGCCAGTGGAATATAGCCGACATCCATGTGGCGCTGTTCTTTCAGTTCGTTTCCAGCAATTTCATTTTTAGCTGTTCATGCTGCTTTCAATGCAGAGCTCACAACGAAAAAAGATCTATGGAGATCATGGAGAGGCTGAGGCTGTTGGAGCTCAGCGTTCCAACTAAGGCCTCCATAAGAGAAGTGAGGGACGCTCAAGAAAGGACCGACAAAGAAGTAGCAAAAATCGTACCTTTGCTCGGTCTAGTGCTGCGGAGGCTTCCTGAAGGAGCGGCTAAGAAAGGTGTTTAAATCAAGTTTATGAAGAAATAGTTGCCTGTTCCTCTGATCGTACGTGTAAACTCAATTCTAGGCCCTAATTACTGCTTGCTATCAAAGCAGAAAGTGGACACTTCGCGGAGATGATATGCGAAGCTTGCATTAGACCTTGAAAGAGAGGTTTACGCGGACTACCCTTCTCAACTTTTTTTGAAGACAGAGGAGAGACACGATTCCGCCCATAGAGTGGAATTTATAAGAGAAGTAAGCGGGTTACCCATTCACGTGAACATATTAGAATCTCTCACGTTTTCAGTGTGTTATGATGTTCTATGCAGTACCAGAGGAGGCTGAAAGGACTACCTGGAACACAGTTCGTAACTGCCTCAACGCTAGAGTCCGTAGAAATAAGAACAAGCGGAGAAAGACACCGCAATATGGAGGAGAATCAAGATCCTATCCTTCAGTTCCCCTCAGAGGAGCTCTGAGACCTCACACATTGATAATTTGTATAACTTGTATGATTTCGAATAATTTATAATGTGCGTAGTGTTTAAAAGATAGTTTGTATTTTGGTGCACCTGTGTCAAGAAGAAACAGATTGTGGGGTGTTGTCGTCAGCTCTGAGGAGCTAAACAAATTGCGTGAAAGTAGAAGCAATTAAATGGTGGTCTTATTGCGATGGTGCATAGCCGTGTAGCGTGGGGCATACTCCAGAGAACTTGGAGGGTAGCTCTCTCCAATAAACGGTGCCCATATTGAATGTCACTATTTCCCTTGGAACACTGCGCTACATGTGCCTGTAGGAAGATCAGCCAGGTCGTTGCACAGCTGGTAATGATGACTGCTTCCTCTGAATTCCTTAGAAGGCCTTCTAAGCGATGTTGTTTGCAATACGGCGGCTAGCACCAGGGTCGCACCGCGCGACGCCGCGTTGTGCGCGACTTCCAGCCCGCGGCGAATACGACGCGCCCCACACGGCTGCCTCTAGTAGCATCGATCGACCGGCGGTCGATGCCGCCGGATGGCGCGGGGCGGGTGTTCGCTGTTGTCGGGCGGTACCCGTGTGTGGAGGGCTTCAAGTTCGAATCCTCCACCGCACCCCGTAGGGGCGCCCTGGCCAACGGGTGCACGGCGCCCCGGGGGTGTTCTGTGTCCATCCCGGTGAGCGCCAAGGTGTCTTATTTGACACCCCCATCCCCTCCCAATTCGCGCGCAGGGGGCGGGCCATCCAGTACCCTAAAGTTGAGGGGTACTGGGTGGCTTCTCAGCGCAGAGATGGAGGCTGTTTTGGATACAAATTCAGGACGGCCTCATTCCTTCATAATCACCTCAAGTCAGGTACTTACGGTGAGTTATATAATGTGTCCTCAGCCAAAGCGTTAGCGTTTTTCGTGGATGAATTTTTGAGCTAGTGGACGCTATCGGATCTTTCTCTAGGCAATTACACCGAAAACTAGGAAGTGGAAAGAACTATGTGATATTATCTATCCGTAAGTAGGTTTAAATTAGATCGAGTCAGGTTTTAGGAGTATACATGCGAATTAAAAAGCTAGCTATTTAGGAGCATGTATCCTGTGCGCATAAGAATAGGAGGGGATAAAATTCTGGTTGGTGGTGAACGGGAAGGTGTTGTTTACTCTATGTGAAACGCTGAATCGAAAAAAAAGAACTTAAACCTTCCTTCGGTTGAGCCACGCACACGACTTCCACGTTACTTGGCTCCTCCATGCGAGCCAAGCCCAAAAGCCTACCAGCACGCACGCCCAAAAAATACAAATTAAAAAGTTAGCTATAAAAAATAGTCCACAAAGAATTGGTGAAAATTCATGTATGTAAGTAGAGGAGCAAAGATACGGTCAAAACTCGATCGGGGACCGCACCGCGGTATTTGGGAGGATCAATAAAACGCCGCGACACCAGAAGTGTGAGGACCCTGGTTAGGCGATTTACGGCGTCCTCAGATGGCGGGAGGGGTCACAAGGGCGAGCGACGGGACGGACTCGGCAACTAATCTGCGACCGCACCAGGGCTATTGGGCATTTGACTCGCAGTAAACTGGTGCGGGTGAACGAAAAATTGAAATTGAACCACCGTTCGAGTTAGTTTTAAATGGTGAATGCACTGGTAGGCTATTTTTCCATTTTTGAATTTTTTTAAATGACAGTCAGTTAGCATTTGGAGTGAGTTTGCTGCGTCACTGAGTGGCTAAAATGTCTCCTAGCCCACTTGAAATCTCACCCATGAAAGACTATAAGGAGTTTGCATGGGCCTCCAAATCCCTATGCTTCTTTCTTCAAAGAAAAGATTCTGTGTCCACTTCAAAAGTGGGGAAAGTGAGTGGCTAACTGCGAAGAAGTGTCGTTTGGGCAACTTTGCCAGCGTATAATTATCACTAAGCACTTCGAATCTGAAAGGTCCACCTTCGCAACTATTTTCAGCTATCACGCTTAACGGGTCAAATGAATATAAACACATACAAATTTGATATTTTAAAATTAGAGCCATCCAAAGTGGAGACATTTTCTGAAAATAATAGAACTTAAATTATTAGATCCTCTGAAAAAGTACATCATTGTGATCGTGAAATACTAGGAATCCAGAGAACTATGTGTTGCTATATATAAGGTGGAAAATAGACTGTAATAGGCCAAATCTCCTTCCTTCATTAGCTACTCAGGAGCTGTGGGTGTAATTATCTCCCGCGAGCACAGGGGTCAGCGGCGCCAGGCAGAAATTAGGTCACTGAACTATTTTTCAGGCGCTCGCTAGGCGGTTTTCAGCTCATCGGGAAGAGGGCTCGGTGCTGATCACGAATATGTCATTCAATTTGCAATGCGCTCAATTTGAAGAGCGCTACAGAAAAGCGGCGGAAAAGGCGGTTTTTTTCGCTTTTTCCGCCCAAAGACCAAAAGATAAGGCCGGTATTGTACTTACGCTGGAGATTCAACAAATCCAATTTATTAAAGACGTGAAGCCTTCTGCGTACGTGCGGTATGACAATAGCACTCACACACCATCAATCAAACGTATCAAACGTATGACAATAACACTCACACCATCAATCAAACGACTCGACGAGTTCACAGGCGATTTGCAATTATGACAGCGCAAATAGCTTTTTTCGAATTTGGAATAGCTTAATAACATTTTTTTTTGCTATTGAAGCTGCGATGTTGTGATAGAGTTTTGATTCTGGCGGTCGGATATTTATAGCAAGATCTCTATGCCATTCTGTTTTCTGATCAATTTCAAGGCCATTTTAACAGAAAACAGAAAGCAGAAATTCCGCCCATCCCTGCTTCGCATGCCAGTTTCGAGTGCCCGTTTATCATGGCTGGCCATTCATTTCGTTGCTGTCGTCGTCTCCATTGACCGATGTACAGAAGATGTCGTCTCGGATGCGTCGGACTATCGTGCAGTGACGGGTTGCATCCACCCACCAGCAGTCGCAGCACTGGTGGACTATCTCTGCGTACTCTATTACTGTATATTCTACTACTGTATAGTGTACTGTACCGTCACGACTGCTGAGGTCGAGGAGTGGCCCAAAGAATTTCGCCCAAACTAGGAAGCATAGGTGGTTATTTTGGGTGCTGATCACGAATGTGACATCCGATTTTGAAATTCCGGTTGATTATGGTGGGTTATAGTAAGTACTCGTGACGAAGGCTGTCGAAATCACAATCATCGAATCACATTTCGCCCAAACTTCGAACAGGGATTTCTCCAGGGTGCTGATCACGAATCTGGCATTTGTTTCACCCACGCTAAAATGCGGTAGGTTGCGATAGGTACGGGTAAGAAACGCTTTAGAATGGAGGTTCATTGAATATTTGAAGAAATATCTTAGCATTGAGCAACACACTTATAACGATATGGTCATTCGGTCTTCCAATTTAATATTATTTTATTTTTAAAATTTGATAAGTTTTTTAGACTGATTCATATGAGGTCGTCGTGCATCCGCAACATATCTCCACGTTCATCAGTAAAATCTAGGCAGATTGACACCGCCCTCTAGAGGATCTGGTGACAAGTTGATTCCGCATCCGCCTGCTCATTTACGACGACTGCTTTATCATCATTTATTTAGTGCTCTCAATTTATACTTGCTATTAAAGTAAGTATGATGGCAATATGAAGGCGGTGTAGAGGTTAGAATACTGGTATGTAGCTAACTGTACCAGTTCAAAATGCCCGGTCGAGAAAAGAGATCGTCTGGAATCTTGTTCGTAGGCAGTGTTGCTTTCTAGAGAATCCACAGCTACTACATCGTTTTGGCATCTGGTTATTTAAGGCAATTTCTTGTAGACCTTTGACCTATGACTTCGTCTGCGCAGTTAGTTATCGTGTGTGGTAGAGAACCTGATCCGCCCAGACGCTCATAGGAAGGCGATGAACGGGTCGAAACGCTAGACAGTCAGTAGGAACCGCGTCCGGATTCATCAAGAAAGCAGTCGGTAAATCGCTACCACTGATCTACCTAACCGATTCCTTACTAGAAACTTAGCGGTTCTTGTGATTCACGAAGGACGCGGTAAAGGATGCCGCGCATTCGTCCAACTACACACGGCAGCGCGCCTAACTCGTTGCCACTGGGTCAGACATTAGTAGTAGAGCGTTACCAGCACTTCACCGCGTCATATACCCGACCCTCTTGCTGGGTAACCGTTGCAGCGGCTCTCACCGAAAACCTGCCACACCGCGCGTTGACGAATCGTTGTACATGGCGGTTTTGCGGTAAGTTTCATCGTTACCCGCCGGTAAATCGTTGATGAATACGGTCCTGATCAGCATACTCAGCACAGAATCACATAAAATCGCCTTCGGAAGAAATACTTTTATTGCAAACTGGACATAAGCGCAGGTGAGATCCGTCATGGTGAAATACTACGAGACGTGTAACAGTGGGTCTAGAGATCTAGTATTCTTCTTCATCAACCGGATCGAACGAGTCGGCACCGACTTCTTCGTAGTCTTTCTCAAGGGCCGCCATGTCCTCTCGTGCTTCGGAGAACTCACCCTCTTCCATACCTTCGCCGACATACCTGAATTTTGTGACGTTCTGTTTATAGCTGTCACAACGGATAGCAGTTTTTTCCTACCTCAAAATTTGAAAAACCCTACTTCTTTTTTAATTTCTTCATTTTTTATATTAAAAAGATTAAAAACGCATGAAATTTTCCAAAATGCGGCTCGAATCAAATCGATGCAAGTAATGTTCCTCTCAAAGTCAGTCTAAGAGAACTAGACATTCTTTACACGTTTTTCGCTGAATTCTGTAGAATAGCCTTCATCTGACTGATAGCCTAAAAATTAATATTTCCTTCTTGGAAAAGGTGTTTGATTTGGAGAAACAACGTCGCGAAGATTCACCGTGGGGTGCTGAAACGCGCCATTGCTCCTCCAGCAACCGCGGCAGCCAATCATGTACCGGTTCAGCCTCACAGCCAGGGCATATGATTGGCTGCCGTGATTACGATAGGAGCAACGGCGCGTTCCCGCACCCCGGCGGTGCGTCTTCGCGATATGCACTGAAACAACTCCCTAAATCTCCAGTATAGAATCCTGACCTACTGCCATGTATATTCATCTTCTAAAGACTTTCGTGGAGTTAAAAAGACCAGATGAAGTCCATACGAGTTCAGTTAGTTTACAGAATTTTATAGGTAACGAAATCTGCAAACTGTAAACCAATTGATTTCTCTTACCAGTGCACGAACGCTCGTTTTGCGTACATCAGATCGAACTTGTGATCCAATCTGGCCCAGGCTTCCTAAAATTCGAAAATAATTCACCATAGTCTCGAAACTCGAAGATTTTAAACTACGAAGCCACAACTAATGTTCCAACTAATGAGCTCGACCAGCTACTTATAACTAGAAACCAGCCAATACTACAAAGGCATTAGATGTGCTTGGTAGGACGGTATTACTTTATTAAAATGCCCATACAATCGTCCGATTACTTCCGCTCACCTGAATAGCTGTTGTATTCGAGAGCATACAGACGGCTCTCTGAAGCTTCGCAATATCACCGTTCGGGACCACCGTAGGCGGTTGATAGTTGATGCCAACTTTGAAGCCGGTAGGGCACCTAAAAAGCCAGCGACATGCGGTTATTTTTTCGATTCCTTGCCGAGCATAAGCATACCAGTCGACGAATTGGATGGCGCGTTTCGTCTTGATCACCGCTATGGCCGAGTTGATATCCTAGAACGCGATTTTTCTCATTTTCACCCAGCTAGCTAGATATCTCATCTTATAATTTGCAGAAAGGATACTTGGATTAGCTAAACCTAAATATTTTTTTTCCCTTCATCTAGGAAATTGCCCATACAAAGTCAAAAAAATCAGCCTGTGATGAATACCTAATAAGCACCTATTTAGATACTGCAATCCATATAATAGTAAGAATAGGGTAAATAATGCATGCTATTAAGGTAGATGGCTGTTAGTAATAAATAGTAAGAAATATAAACTTAGGAGAACTCAATAAGTATCGTTGAGTAACGTCCACGGGCATGAAGTAGGGGTACGGTAAGTAGGTGAAGAGACTAAGCTCAAATATTTTCTATTCTGGGTGCGGCACTGTCTTTCAAGAGCAATCTGTTCAGTTGTTCGATAACCGAAGTTGCTGTTCCTCATAGATGGTGTGAACTATGTATTTCTATTTGGTTACGATTGATGGTTTACATTGTTGCATACTGTTTTAAAGGTTAGACCTCAGACTATCTTCTTTCAGAAACTGAGCGTCGTTGGAAAGGGCAGGTTGGTAAAAAATCAAGTTGAAAATGGACAACCAATCAGAGCATTCGTATGCGTTTTGCTTCCGAAAAGGCAAAAATGCGGTGCACGCTCGGAAGAAATTGTGTAAAATTGAAGAAAATTGAAGAAATTGAACCTTAGGGACGACGTCTCCTCTGAACAACAGGCAGCATGCCATGTACTTCCCGTTACGTGGATCGCATTTCACCATCTGACTGCCGGGTTCGAAGCAGGCGTTCGTGATCTCGGAGACGGATAGCTGCTCATGATAGGCCCTTTCTCTGAAAACTTAGCATCACTTCTGCTTTTGAGCTCCAACACAGGAGAATCACTTGAAATGTTTTAACCTTGAAGGCAGCAGAGAGCTGCCCATTTTCAAGAAAATGCTGAAATTTTTCGGCTAGCGTTCACTAACCCTATTTTTCAGGAAACTATTCAGCATCGAATTCTTCTCTCTAAGAGTAGTTCCGCTCCTCAATAAATTTGTTTAAGAGGAGTTGCAGCACCAGTCAATCAACTCTTCCAAGAGTAGGGCCAGCAAATCTGCTTTTGCAGAGGTGTCCTGAGACTTTAAACTTTTTGTTACATATATAGTTTTATACTTTAATTCTTCACTTTTTGTTTTCTAATTTTTACTTTTAAATTTTTTGATTTTAATCTTTTTTGTTATGTACATAGCTTCACACACTAAATCTTTTTTTCTTGTTTTGTAATCCTAGTTTTATGCTTCAACTCCTTTCCTAGCTTTTCAGTTCCCCGGTAGTTCTTGTGCTTTCTGAACTTTGTTGCTCTCGTAACCTTTTTAACAACCTGGAATAAATAAATAAATAAATAAATTTAGCTCTATCAGTATCTCTGGTGGTAACCACAAAAATTTCTTATAGTCTGCGAGAAAGGCACTCAGCCGATTACATGTTAGTTCCGCTAGGAAAAAAATTATATTTTAAAATTATATTTAAAAACACAGAAGCATACATTACACCATTGCAAGAGGAAAAGTTCAAGTTTGCTGCAGCTTGGAGAAATCTGCTGTTTATTAAAAATTGTGGTGTAGAATCCTTCGCGATTTTGAAAGGATTTTTTAATCCTCCACTCTTTGCAGATCAAATAATCGAGAAAATGTAGAAATTGTGAAAGGAATGGAGATTTTTGAAACAGGAGGGCGCACTGTTATATAGGACGAGAAATTCTGGGAAGTGGTCAAATACCGAAGAAAATACTGTGGAAGTTACTGAGAATGGCTCTCATCTGAGCGATAGACCAAAAATTAATATTCCCTGTCTGAAAGTGGTGTATGATTTGCATAAACAACGGTACATGTCGCGAAGATTCACCGTCGGCTGCTGAGACGCGCCACTGCTCCTATACGACAGCGGCAGCCGATCATGCACCGGTTCAGTCTCACAGATAGGACATAATATTGGCTGAGGCGATTACGGTAGGAGCAGCGGCGCGTTCCCGCACTCCTCATTGCACGTCTCCACATCCACGTGGTGCGTCTTCGAGACATGTACCGTTTAACCCTTTCGTGACAATCTCGGAATATGCTGTCCGACGTTCGTTCACCGCGTCAAACCGCTCAGGCGGTGTTGAGATGAAAATCTGATAATTTTTTCTGGAACAACGTCCTAAGTCTCCAGCGCTGTACTTGGCAAATCAGTAGCTGATGTGGCTTCTTGGCTTAGTTTTATTCGCCAACACCTTTACCAATAAAAATTCCGGGTGCGGCGGGCAAGCGAAAGGACGCATTGTCGCCAAGGGGTTAAGTGTCGGTTACGTTGGTCATCAGTACTGAAATTTTTTCGAGATTGGTTGCGAAAAGTGGGGCATGAAACGGTGAGCTTCTGATGCCATGAAACGAACGAAGTTTCAGCTCTAGAAAGAAAATCTCCTCTAGCCCCACCTCTGCGGATAAGAAGCGACATAAACCCTTAATTGTCAGATTCTGTCAGTTGAATAGGAAGCTTGTAGTTTCTCCGCTCGCTTTAATGCACTAGCTAGGCACCACAAACGGCTGCCTCCTCATCTGTGAATCACAATCAAATCCGTTCGTCATATGTTCTAGAACGGCTTGTGCAAATATGCAAACTTTGACATGTAGCACTGATGTTTAGGCACAGCAGCAAAGGACGACGAGTGATGTCAGAATTTGTTCCAAGGATGTCCTTTTCTATTGAAACTTACGCCGATATGATCGGAGCATAGGTCACCAGTGGGAAGTGAATCCTCGGATATGGAACGAGGTTCGTCTGAAAAACAGCGATGAGAGCAGATGTTCGATGAACTGTTAGCATGGCCTTCAGAATGTATCCTCACCTGGAACTCGGTCAAATCGACGTTGAGCGCGCCGTCGAAGCGAAGTGACGCGGTGATAGACGAGACCACCTGGGCGATCATACGGTTCAGATTCGTGTAGGTCGGGCTGAAGACATCCAAATGATTTATAGAACAGTGCAGGCAATCCTTTCTCTTTCCGGTAAGCTCTCTCAAACCTCTTGATGTTCAGGTTCGTCTTCGCGATTTCGTAGATGGCCTCGTTGTCAAGCATGAATGAGCAGTCCGAGTGCTCCAAAGTGGTGTGAGTGGTGAGCAGCGAGTTGTACGGTTCGACCATAGCTGAAACACGCCACTATATTGTTGAATAAATCCCGAAGGTTTATTAAAAGCCTTCGTTTCATGTTCTTGTATTTAAAAAACATTTTTTAATTACCGCCACACGGCTCTCCATTTTCACGCTTAAATGCTGATGTTATTCCCTTTCACTCAAAGTTGCATACTCCACTGAAACTAAAAGTTATATTATATAGAATAAAGGTATGAAGAAGAAAGCAATTAAAAATTAACTGAGTCTGCCGTAAGGAATTTTGTTAGTTATAGATGATAGCCATAGTTTCGCTCACATCATAGAAGTACCGTACAGTACACCTACGATCATGCACGCCTTTGGAATCAAAATTCAAAATTTTAATGTCGCTATAGTTTCTTTCCCTCGACCAACCCTGCCACACAATTGTGCCGTGCATCGAGATTCAGAAGACATCTCCCAGCCGCCCTCCTAGCACGTCGCACAACGTCTGCGGCAGGTCTTCTAGAGTCCGTCGCAAGTCGAGCGACGCTTGCGACACGTTTCCCGAATCCCGACGCACTTCAGACAACATATGGGACACGTATTCTGAATCGACAAACGCGCACACACGTAGGAGACGTCATAAAATCGCTTGGGAGGCGTTATAAAATCCCGACGTACATACGTCGTTTGTTTTCATTTCAACGATTATGCATGTCTTAAAGCCTACGGTTTGTAGCTTACCCTAAACCAAATCAGACCTCAGAATAAAGTGCGACAATAACTCTCATCTCTGTGTTCAGATTTGAAGTTTCCAGCAGCGATGTTCAGCAATCAATGCGGAGGCCTATCGCGGGCATCCGAAGCCTCCACAGATACATTCTGCGGTGTGTGTAAGCACCTGCACGAAGCAAGTAAGCTCAGTATAAATTTCGCTGTTCATGTAACGGCACGACACACGACATCGTCGTACATTCCGCGGCTACTCTAGACACTTCTCTAGTGAATCCAAAATTTCTAAATAAATAGATTGGTTTCAGTAAATGAGGACACTCCTCGTGGCGGTTCTAGCCGTCATCGGCTATGTCGATGCCGGTAAAAAGTTCAGCTGCAAAAACATGCAAGGCAAGGACGTGGATTGGTAAGTGCACTGAGGTGGTTAAAAAATTCCAAAGGAGCATTTGCAAATGCCTCAGCGTGTCCCGCCATGAGTTAGGGTTTTACCAGGTGCACCCGACACCAGGTTCTAGGTTCGGACTTCCCGCCAAGGCTAATTAAGGCTTCCATCCCTCCGTGGTCAGTGCACTGGTACCAGACTCGTCTGAGAAGGATAGAGCTCTGACTTGTTCATCGGCTAGCCACTGCAAGTCATTGTATGACCAAATATGCATTCAAAATCGTCTTCACGACATTCCGTAGAAGTAGAATGCGTGGCGATTCCCAAAAAGGATTGAGTAACGCCGTCCTTTGCCCTTATCCTTATGACTGCGATTTCGCAGAAACGCTGCCATTGATCAATGCTTAGAGAGAGTCATCAGGTGACCACCGCAACGCCAGAAACTCGTTGATCCGCATTTAGGTTCGTTGCTCTGAAGCTGCCATCATATGTGGACAATCGCAAGGGACGCACATTCGCATACTTCGACGCCACACAGCGGGAATGGACGTGGAGCAAGCAGCCCATCAACAGCACCGAATCCGCCATAGGAGCTACCGTTCAGCAACTCTACGCCAGTGACAACGTCAGTTGCAGCTGTATCACTAGACCAAGGCTAGGCTTGAACCCTACGTGTTCAGAAAACAACTTTCAAAACCGCCTACAACGACGACGTGCCAAACCATCTAGCGGAGGGCAGCGGTCGCGGACACAGCAAAGGAGTAATTGTGTTCGGTGAACAGCAAGGCTTCTGGCTAGTGCACAGTGTGCCGAGATATCCGTCACCATGTGAGTACATCCGAACCCTATCAGAATTGGCAACACCTGATGAGCTGCAGTTGTTCAGATAAGTACGAGTATCCAGACTCTGGCTCCATATTCGCTCAATCGTTCCTCTGCCTCACGCTTCCCATTGACGAACTTGAAAAGGTGGCGAACTACTTGCGATTCTCGCAGGTCACGCCGTTCATAACAAACAGGCCCAAAGACTTTGACGTCGCGTGAGTGTCGGATTCATACGCTTGCAAGCTGCCATGTTTATCCTTACTTACTCAGTTATCATAGAGTCAGACTTTTAGCGGCTTACCCATAAGTCTGGTTGGGGGTTTCGCGTCCAAACCCTGAGAATAGAACACGTTGACTGTCCGACTTCCTCCCTCGGCCTTCTTACCTTTCACCTGTATCACCTGTGGTCCCATTGATCATCGAGTTGATCATCGAGTGCTCCAATGGATTCTCGTTGCTCAATGGACACGAAGAAGGTCTTTATCGCCCGTTTAAGGCTTTCATGAAGTCCGACCAACGCGTTGGTGAGCATCCTGGTGTTCTCCTGACATTCCGTGATATCCAGTCGGTGACCACTCTCGTCCAGCGGGAATCTGCGAAGCGCATTACGTGCCCGGCCCACCGAATTTTCTGCCTTTCCAGTGCTCCTCACCTCGTGGATGTTGGCGAGAAGAAATCACTCGGCCGATCTGACACGGTGTTCACCTTTACTCCAGTATTAAAAACCGTTGGTGGAAAGAAAGTCAGATTGTTCGCGAAACACAAGAAATTCGGAAGAGGTGAAGAATTTAAGGTTCTTTCCTTACAGACGAACGTAAGCTCCAACTCCAATTTCAGATCTGTGGCACGATTTGATTGCCACTGGAATTCATGCAGCGATGGCTGTCGAGACGTGGCGAAATGGAGCGGCTAAGAATGTTGGCACACAATGCGGTGTTACAGGATACAATGTTGGTTTGCTGGAACTGGTTCCACACTAGGGCAGCGGCGTTGCCGCAGAAGTATGTGGGGCCTTAAGGGAGCGTTTAGTGTGCGCGACACAGTGTAATGATAATCTCCCAAATCGATCACGCGATGCGGTGAATCGACATGGGAGCTTAGAGCGCGACAGTGTTGCGCAAGTTGCTACGCACTGCGTAAAGCCCTCCGCACACTTTTGCGGCAACGCGGCAGCCCTATCTTTAAGCATGGGGCAGGGACACAGAGTCGCCGCGCGAGGCAAAACTAGCCTCGCGCGGCTTGCCGCTGATGTGCTGCCTGCGCGGCAGATGCGGCAGACGCGGTGCCGCCTACGCGGCAGACGCAGTGGCAGCGACAGTAATCCTTCAAGGCATTGTTGCCGCGTTGCCGCGTTGGCGATTGAGCGAGCAGGAGGAGTGCCGCCTGAACTCTAGCACGCGGCAGTGGAAGTCGCGTACGCGGCTGTTCTGGCCTCTGCCGCGTACGCGGCTGCCGCAAAAGTGTGCGGAGGGCTTAAACCGCCTCTTATACCCCCGCCACGCAGCGGCGAGTCAATTCGGGACGCGGCGCGGCCAGTCGCGCCGCGTTCCGAATGCCGCTGCGCGATTGTAGTTAGAAAGGGGGAGCGTCAGCGACGCGTGGCGGCCAACTTCTACGTACTACGTTCCGTGCGCCATAAAGGACGATGGAAGAGACGGTCCATGAGTCACTGAAAAAACAAAACAGAAAGAATTCGTCTGACCGATCAGCGGAATGCATCTGGCTAATGCTAGTGCTGGGATTCCTGTGGGGAGCGACGAATCCTCTCTTAGGCCTAGTGCATACTTCCCGTCGCCGCGATTCCATCGACGCGACGCGAAAGAATTTGAACTTCTCAGAGCTCGTCGAATCGCCCTTCGCTTTGCAAGGGAGCGCGACGTCGATCCGTGTAGGACCAACGCTAAACATCGCGCGCGACGCGAAAAAGTATGCCATGCCCGCGATGGGCGCGGGAAGCCATCGCGCATGCCGACCGCCACTGTTGCGGCGGCCGCGGCGAAGTTTCCTTTGATTATTCGACCGCACGCGGCGGAATGGCCATTAACTGAGCGCCGCGATGGATTCGCGGCGATGGAAGTATGCCCCCGGCCTTAAAGCTGGGGTCGAAGTCGTCTGCTCAACCTACGGTTGAAAGTGGTGAGTGTGGTATTGAGTAGAGTCCCCTGCAATGCAAATGGCACTAAACGACTCTTTATTTCGCAACATGTGCGGGTTCAAAAGTAAAATTGCTGGAAGATACTCATTGTCGAGAATCGTTCAGAATTCTCCCTCATATTGCCATTCCGGGGCAATCCTATTGTTCACTGAACATACCTTTAGCGTAGTAGGTAAAACTTTGTGAATGTCTATAGATCCCTTCCTAGGTTACGAAAGGTACGGGTGACTAGGGCAATGGTTACTGAAAACGGATATCAGATTCGTGATCAGCACCCTAAATAATTCCCCCCCCCACGGGAGAAGTTTGGTCAAAAAATCTTTTCGATTCCCATCGACCGCTGGAGTCCTGAAAGTACAATAGGCCCATAATTTTGCTACACCTTCTTTCTTTTATTAGTTGAGGAGCCAAAACAAGGAGGACGTAGCAAAATGATTCATCTCGGTGGTGAATCTCCCACTCCACCTTGAGTCTGCCGCAGCTCATCGCGCCGCGCCGCGCCCTTCGTCCAGCGGCGCGATTCGCCAGATACCGTAACCCGAAATTCCGTCAAATGTGGTGTTTTGAGGCGGCGGAGTACGAATGCGAGCGGCGCCGCCGGGCGGTGCGAAAAATCGATAGCTATTTCAACCATCACGCCGCGCCGCGCCGCGGCGCGAGTATAAAAGGCGCTAGGCCCTCGTCTACACTTCCGCCGCTGCGCGGCGCGGCACGATGGTCGGGATGGATATCTACCAGGTGGCGCGAAAAATCGATATCTTCGGCGATCGTGGTGCTGCAAGTATAAACTAGGGCTAACACCCGCACAGCACTGTCGTCGACAGACCATGGAACCATAACATATCTCCAATGATTAGTTTATACTCGGGTTGCCGCGTGGCGCGGCACGATTATCGGCATAGATATTGACCTTTCGCACCGCGCTGTGTCGGCAATTCGTATTTTTATTCAATGGCCTGAAAACACCATGAGGAAATTTTGGGTTACAGTATTCGGCGAATTTCGCCACTAAAGAAAAAGACGCGGTGCGGGGCGATCCTGTGGCAGTCTAAATGTGCCATCATAACGAGTGAATCATTCTACTATTTTCACCGAATGACCCCGTTGTTTTGGTTCGGTTCAATTCCATCCCAAAGGGGGAGGGGTGGAGCACTCCATAACCACTTGTAAATCCTAGCTATCTCTAAATACATGCAACATAACACATGAACGACCCTATCTTACCTGATCCCCTCCCTTGGAAATCTCAGATCCAGACGCTGAAATATTTCAAAAAAATCGTAATGAAATTATGAAGACGGCAGCGGCGCTGCTCGTAATAAGTACGTCCCAGGCGTCCCTGGTTCGCATCTATGTGTCGCACCACGGTGAATGAGTCGACGCGCACGCACTCGGTAGCGCAGGAACTTAACGGGGATTACGAGCGGAGCCGCTGGAGCCTCTTCATGCTTTTATAACCAACTTTTTCTATATTCCAGCAACCGCACCTGCTATTTCCTGGGGAGGGCATCAGATAAGCTCGATTATGTGTTATGTTGTGTGTTTATCTTCAAATAGGAGTGATTTACAAGAGATTATGGAGTGCCCCCCTTTGGGATTGGACCATTGGTTCTTCGTCGTCTATCGGTTTCGTAGGTTTCGTTTGACTGGTAGCCTTTGCTAAAATTCTGATTTTATTATTGCGGACATTCTGAATTTTTACCAACCGAGTTTCACTTTTAACCTATGAATAGTGATTTCGTTGTTAGCAGTCTCGTTGCAGTGCGTAGAAGTGAGTGTCCCCCTAGCCGTTATAGATTATCTTGCCTTCATTTAAACTCCCCTTGCGATTGATTTGTACAGCCAGTGTGAGCCGATCGGCCGTCATCCTCGGCGCATAGTCCGTGGTACGCAAAAGCTCGTAGTGGCGTGTTGGTGACTCGCACCGTTCTATGGCCCCGTTTATAGTTCCGACGCCACGCATTGTGGCCAAATTGATCGATCGCGTCGCCCGACCAATGTGGCCATAACACGTGGCGTCGCGTCGCTCGGCATCGAAGTATAAACGGGGCCTAAGCCGATGCTGACGTTCCCGCGACAGGTCTGTAGGCGCAACGTGGGCGTGGCGGTCTGCGACGAGTAGCTAAGCGCGGGAACCTACCACGGTTCATGCCCGTCTGCTGGAGTGTCAGCGGGAGAACGCCATAGGCCTAACTACAATCGCGTAGAGGCCTCCGCACACTTTTGCGGCGGGCGGCAAAACTCCTGAAGCGCGCCGCTCACGCACACTCGAGTCTTGCTGCGGTCTCCGAGCATCTCGCCCCCCCCCCCCCCGCGACCGCAGTCTCGGCGCACGAACCCTGTTTTGTTTCGCGTCTGGTGACTCACCACACCCTTCCCTAGCCCAATCTGTGCTCTCCTCCGCGATAGCGAGTCCCTTCCCTAGCCCCTTTTGCGCTCTCCTCCGCGATAGCGGAGGAGCGCGCAAAAAAGGCCGGACTTTTCCGTCTGGAGTCCAACTTACCACGTTCGGAAGCAAGAGGTTGCGGGGCGAGTGGCCCCGCAACCTCTTGCTGCAGCAGAGGCACTACACTTTCTGGTCGGGACCTACCGCTGCTATTCGTTCTGTCTGCGCGAGCGCAGAGAGACAGAATGCTGCGGTGACAAATCAGCGGCGGCGGCAATAATTATGTGAATCAGCTCTTTGTTCCTGCCCTATGGTTGGGGCAAGTGTTAAGGCCCCCACAGAGTTCTGCGGCAACGCCGCTCGCCGCTATGGTTAAGGATAGGGCAGAGACGCCGCCGGCGGCGAGCTCTGCGTCTCTGCCCTGCGGTTAGGCATAGGGCCGCGGCGCTGCCGCAGAACTCTGTGGGGCCTTTATACTTCGGCGACGCCTCACCGACAGCGTCTGCGGCAGTGCTGGGTGGGTGCTACGTAGTGCGTAGCAGCCCCGCAACACTATCGCCAAGCGCGCCAACGACGCTGTCGCCAGCAGCCAGCAGCATATCCTGTCGCCGACGGGCGAGCATGGCGCGAGAGAAACAGAGTGCGCAATCGGTCTCTAGCTCATCATGCTGGGGCTCCCGCGCTGTCGGTGACAGGTAGTCGGAGACAGATTGTCGAGAGTCGGAGACGACAGCATATGCCTAGGGTTAGAGCCGTCGCTTTGCCGCAAAAGTGTGCGGAGGTCTTAACAGTGCCTTAATTTCGGAACGCGGCCAGTCGCGCCGACCCAAGCTCGTCGAAGGACACAGAAGTTTAACGAAATATGATTGCAGGTCTACGATATTGACGTGGTGAAAGTGGCAGATAAAGAATACGCAAGCTCAAAGGATCACTCGAAATGGGGCGTATCTATGAATCCTAAAGTACAGACGGTCTGCATCGGTGATGTGAACAGACAGGTAATTCAGAACTAACGACCTCAGTGGTCCTTTAGTGGCGCATTGGGAAAGGAGTGCTACCTTTCAGGAGTCTCAATTTAAACGAGGAGGCGGCGCACTGTGCATCGAAGACAAATACCTCTGGAGGACATTCTTCTCTTCTGTTTACCATTTCCTAAACTGTGGAGAGGTTCAAGAAAGGAAGTCGAAAGGTAAGGTTTTTGAGGCTATTGTTATTTCCTTTTATCACAGTAATCAATGAATTGACTACTTCCTTGAAATGCAAGACAAAAAGGGGGGGGGGAACCGATGAGATCGAAACGAGCGAAGGTATGGCTGCAACCTTAGCGCACACTTCACGCATACACTTCATGCATGTTTCTTGTTTTTGTACAGGAGGTGTAAAGTCCACCTCCGAAAAAATAGAAATTTTTTCGCCGCCTTTTCCTCACGATAGAGTCCTCAGCATGCTATATGACGTGTGACCGGTGCGGTGTTTGTCGCGAACACGGGCAGCATTGGGTGATGTGAAAACCCCATCCAATCAGACCGCATTGAATGGGCGTGCCATTGAGAGAGGGCCTTTTCAGCCGGTACCCTGATCGGCTGGCATTATTCGGTCGGTGCTCTGCTTGGCTACTATTGGCTGGCGCGCTCCCACCTACCAATGCTGCTCATCTTCGCGGCATGCATCACAGTCTGTAAATAGATGCTGGAGTAAAAATTTTAGACGCCCATAGTTGGTTTCATCGGGCTCGTTTAGCGCAGTCGGAGATGGTGCCGGTTGTCGCGTGCACCGATGCCAGATTACTGGTTCGGATCTCCCGCCCAGGCGAACAAACCCTTCCATCCCTCCGGTGTCGGCGAATTGGTACCAGACCTGTCTGAGAAGGATAAGGCGCTGACTTGTTCATCGGCTGGCCATCACAAGTCATTGTATGGGCCAAATACACATTCAAATTGCCTCCACACATCACGTAGAGGCAGAATGCATGGCGCATCCCAAAAGGGATTGAATAATTCCGTCCTTTATCTTTACCTTATCTTCGGCATTTTCAGCAAGTTTAGAGCCAAATCGTTAGAAACTGAACTAGGGAAATATACATCCGTGCGCTGTCATCTATAAATGGGCTGTAGGCCTATAACAAAACTGCATCTTGCCCTTCTCTGGTCATTTAAGCACATATCCTGAAGACATTACAATCCATGGGGAATATCTCGTTCTTTATCCAGACAACGTTATTGAAAAGATCGAAACGAAAGGCATTTTTGCGCATTTTCTGTCTAAAGATCGAAGACTGCAGGATTGTAGCTAATCTAGATTTTCGTTTTGCAGGCAAGTCAAAGAAAGGCGAAAAGGAAGACAGCAGCTTTGCCGAATGAGCTACCGCTGTCAGGCTCAGAACCGACGATGAGATGATATTTTATTACGGAATCGCTAATAAACGCTCATCGTTCTGTTTAGACGAACACTGAATAGACCGTAAAATCGACTAAACTCTGAACAGCTACTGTAGACAACGTGTTGGAAACGACGACCGGAAACCATTTCATTCATGTCTTGTTTCGTAGCCGAAGATATCCCATAAAAAATCTGACAAATAACTGTGCACACACGCCAGAATTGCAAATTTTAACGAAGTCGTTCTTAAGTGTCGTGATCTTCGCCACGCCCTTAAATGTCGCAGATTCTCTGCGCCCTTGTAGGTTCTCCTACCGTGTCGACTGTACACGGGGGACCTATAGTCCCCCGTGTACAGTCGACACGCGGCGATAGACTATAGACGCCAGTTTCGTCTGCCTTTTCATCGCTGCTGGCTCTATTCATTTCGCCGGATCTAGCTTAATCGAAAAGGGTTTCATCGCTAGAAGAGCGAAGTAAACAGAAACACAGTGTCGTCCCCTAGGTTGGAAATTGCAAAAAAGGCCCACATATGGGCTAATTCAGTGTCTAGATTTTGTAAAATACAGGATCTCTCAAAAATGTATACCCAGAGGTGATAACTTTGCTCACAGTGAATGTACTTGAAAAATAAAAACTCACATGAAAGCCAAAAAATAAAAATTTTTCTGCGTACGAGCGAGATGGAATGCGCCATCCACTCGCCTAAAATTTTGCATTTACATTCGATTGATTGTGTTCCGCTTGAATACCTGATGTAATTTCTTCACAAAGTGGACACTTTGGTTGATTTTGGCCTTTTTAGGCTTAAAATTCAAAGACACGCTATGGCCTGTGGAAAATTCAGCGTATCCAAAAAACTGCAGTTATTGTTTGATAGGAACATTGCTGATAGTGAAGCTTTTGAAGATGTTTAAGGCACATATCAAAGCACAGGATAGTGGAAACTCTGAGACGTGTAAGTGGTCAAGATTGCGCCATGTCTAAACCTTGAATTTCCGACTCGATTGATTGTACATGGGCTGAACTCTTGTTACGATCTTGTTACTGCTTGGCCAGATTAACCTGTGATGTGCTTCTTTTAGCGTTTTCCGTCAAGTAGCTGCAATTATGCCGATTAGCCTCTCCATTCAGCTTGAACGTGGCAGGCTTCATCAGTCCACAGAATCCGTGTTGGAAAATGGGGCTCCTGCTCACATTTGAATTGTGCAGTCCATAAACTAGCATGTCACGTGTCTTTCACGTGATTGTAAAGCTCTAAACGTTAAAAAAATCACAGCACATGTTAATCCGGTCAAGTAGTAACGAGACTGTAACAAAGATTCAGCCCATGCACAATCAGTCGGGCCTGGAATGCAAGGTTTCAAGCGGGAGCGTGGCGCAATCTTTACTTTTGCAGGTTAGAGAGTTTTTGCTATTATGTGCTTTCATATCAGCCTCAAGTATCTTCAAAGGCTTGACTGGCAGCAATTTAAGAACCTTCCAAGTAGTACCTGCATTTTTAGGGTACGCTGCATTTTTTGTAAGCTATAGTGTGCTCTTTAATTTTAAACCTCTACAAAAGCACAAATCATTAGGAACGGCCACTTTCTGAAGAAATTATGGCAAGTATTCAAGCGAAAACAATCAACCGAGTGTAAAATGCAAAATTTCAGACGAGTGCATGGCGCATTCCAGCCCGCTCTTACGTCGGAAAGTTTCTATTTTCTTACTTACTTTACTTACTTTCTCTTTCTCTTTCATACAAGCTCTTAACTTTTCAAGTACCTTTACTGTGAGCAAAGTTATCACCTTTCAAACAGTGTATACATTTTTTGAGACACCCTGTAGCTCTTTTCAATTTTGCCGAGGTTGTCAACGTGACAAGGTGGAGTGTCACCTCCCGATTAGGATAGATCCGTCTTCTCCATTTGCCGATGTACATAAGGTGTTGTCTCGAATGATTCGGACTATCGCATCCAGCCACGGCACGGGGTGGTCTATCCCGGCACTACTTTATTACCGTATACTTTACTACTGTATTATATTTTCACGACTTCCGAGGAAGAGGTCGAAAAAATTTCGCCCAAACTTCGCCTAGAACGGTTGTTTGGTGTGCTGAACACGAATGTGACATCCACTTGGAAATTTCGGCCGGTTATCGTGGGTTACAGTAGATACGGGTGACTAATGCTGTCGAGATCACAGTCTCGATTTCGCCTTAACTTCGTCCAGTGATTTTCCTAAGATGCTGATCAAGAATGTGTCATCCGTTTTCCCATGCTAAAGTGCGGTAGGTTGCGATAGATAGGGTAAGAAATGCTTCAGAATAGACGTACATTGAATATTTGAAGAATTACCTTATCGTTGCACAACGCACTTATAACCCGATCGATTTTCTAAATTAATATTATTTCTACCTTCATTGGTTATTGTTTTATTTACATCTAACAAATAATGAAAATATTTTGGGAAAAATGGAATAGTGGGAGAAATACGGACTGTCCCTCGCGGCAGTCGCGTGAAAATCACGAGTGTGGTGAAAGGGTTAACTTTAAAATTTGATAATTTTCTTAAACTGATTTATATGAGGTTGTCGTTCATCTGAACATAACTCCACGTTCACCAGTAAAATATTGGGCAGATTGACGCTGCCTTCTCGAGATTCTGGTAGTAAATTGATATGGATTTCCGGCCTCTCGGCCACACTGACGGCTTCTTGACGGCTTCGCCGTGGTAATAACTTCTCATTGTCAGTTGCAGCAGCCACCTATGTCATGATTCCCTCAGGAAGAACATCTTAACTACGTCGATTGGGGCAAGTTAGAAAAAAAATCGAAAAAATGAACGACATCCACAAGAAACGATTATTTGACCAATATCGATTAATGGCGATCGATACTTCAAAAACGAACTTCAGATTCGTGTTCAGCAATCGTGATTACCCCAGGGCTAAAGTTTCGGACCTTTTGAACGTCATCCGCAGAAAATCGATTTTGATCAATATCGATTGGTGGCAATCGATTCCTTAAAAACAAACTTCAAATTCGTGTTCAGCGACCTTGATTACCCCAGGGCTAAAGCTTCGACCCTCTTTAGTGACATCCACACAAAATCGATAATTTGATCGATAATCGATCAATATCGATTGATGGGACTCGATACTTCAAAAACGAACTTCAGATTCATGTTCAGCGACCTCGATTACCCCAGCGCTGAAGTTTCGGACCGTTTAAACGTTATCCGCAGAAAATCGATAATTTGATCAATATCGATTGATGGCGATCGATACTTCAAAAACGAACTTCAGATTCGTGTTCAGCAACCTCGACTGGGTACGGCTTTCCCCCCACTCCAGATTTGACGGAACGCATACACACACACACGCTTACTCGCTGATATATAGTAGGAAGTTAACGTCCAACCGTTGACTCACTCATTATATGCAAAATATGACTGTTCACGTGTGTTGTGCCTACAGAATTAAATGTTTAATTACCCAAGTTTGAGGTGAGACCCCCTTCGTGCACAAAGAACAGCATAACAGATATTATAGCTGGTGAGCTTTATCAAGTTGCGCAACCCAAGGTTCTTCAGCGAAACGTTAGGAGTATTATAGGCTGTATGTATATATGTACTTTAAGTTTGTTGCTAATTTCTTAATAACTGGCTCGCCTGTAGCAGAATGGAGAGTACCATAGGCTCTCTGAGAATCCGAACGTGATAGACTCATGAGCGAGATTCACAAAGGACCCAAATTTGCTGGAACGCTAGTGAATAGTTCTTCTTAAAGTCTTTAACACTCACCGGTACTGATTTGTGGAGCCGGATAGATGCTGAACTCGAGCTTTGCCTTCTTTCCAAAGTCAACCGATAGGCGTTCCATCATCAACGCGGCGAATCCACTGCCTGTTCCCCCGCCGAACGAGTGGAAAATTAGGAAGCCTTGAAGGGACGAACAGCGCTCGCAGAGACCTGAACACGCTAAATAACCCATGAAATGGGTCATACAAGAGGCTGCACCAGGGATTTTAGCCTTTGTGTGAACGATTTCCGGGCAACAGGTCTACCACTAGTTCTGAAGCGCGTTTTGGCCACTGTGGTATGAATTTCTTTCCGATTTTACAGCCCCAAAAATTCGGAGAAAAAATCGTACAACAAGGAAGATCCCTCTCCAGGTGAAGATCTACAGAGGCGGTATTCTCCTATCTGTTTTCAGACTCGGTAGATGGAGTAGAAAAGACAATGAAAGAGCTTTAGGTACCAGTCGACTTAAGTGGGAGAGACAGGAACGAGCTGGCCAACTGCATCCAATCAGAGATGAGACCGAACGCGCGCCAGCCAATTAGGCATCTGACGCGTACACGCCCCTTCCGACTAGCACACCTGTTTGATGCGATCTGATTTATCTGGTACACGTTCTGGAGCTCCCTGTGTAGGCCCATTAACGACTAGTAACGAATTTATCCACCAAACATGTCACTCACGTCGAATTCGATCCATGCACACATCGATCAGCTCCTTTCCGATGGTGTAGTGACCTCGGGCGTAGTTGTTTGCCGCATCTTCCTTGCCGGTGATCAGCTGCTCCGGATGGAATAGCTTAGCGTAGTGTCCAGTACGGACTTCGTCCACTACCGTAGGCTCCAAATCCACGAACACTGCCCTGGGAACATGTTTTCCTAAAAACGTGTGTTTTCATATTTGTAAGATCAAGGAATTGGTGAACAAAGTCCTAACTAAAGAGATTGATGCCATCTACTCTACTTCTGCAGGATACAGACGAGGCAGTTTGAATTGTAAATGAAAAATAATAGAGAATAAGACAATTGGTCGTTGCAACGAGTTGTGGAGGTGAGGCAAAAAAGCTACAAAAAGGATAAAGGAGGCGTTAGTCAATCCCTTTGGGGAGGCGCCACGAATTCTACTTCTACGAGATGTCGCGGAGGCGATTTGGAATATACAATGACTTGCGGTAGCCAGTCGATGAACAACTCAGCGGCGCCATATCCCTCTCAGGCAAGGAATGGTGCTAATTCGCAAAGCGCTGCTAGCGTGGGAAGGAAACCGAACCAAGAAATTGGAATACGGAATACGCGACAGCCGACGCCTCCCCCAACTGCTCTACCACGCACGTCATATCGTCATGCAATATGTTCACCAAACCAGACCATAACTGAGTGCTTTTTCATAAAACATCCGGATGCCATCATAAGGGAAACAGTGCTCGTGAAACCATTGCGATGTCGAGTTCATGTCTGGCGATTTCAAACCCCATAATTCACCAGATTCTTGAGAAAATACGATATCTTAATATCTGTCACATCGGAAAAGGAGCGGCGCATGGACAGATTTTAGCTTGTATGCAAATGCGCTTTCTGAGCCGAGTTGTGTTTTTTGAATATAGGCCTCGAAAATTGTTTTCCTTACAGCCTAATAAATATTTGCTATTAATGAGCGTACGTCCAAAAATCTGAGATACTAAGTGCACAATGAACCCTTAACTGGATCTATATTGTGATTCCTACTTCATTTTCACTTTGTGTAGCTACTACATAATGATTCGTTTTTTTAGTTGGTCAAATGGATATTCGTCAAAGTCTGTAATCTTTTGTGATTTTTGTATTTTTTCGAAAGTATGATTTGTTGTTTCCTAGTTTCCCACTTTTCATTCTGTCTAGTGGGTTGGAATAATTCTTTGTTTAAGGAAAATGTTACTGTGACTTTTTCTGAACTTCTAATTCACCTAACCAACAAGTGAGCATATTGTTTGAAATTCTATAAAATTCTCATTTCTCGATGAAAAATAGTGGTATAAGTCTTGTGTTAAAGAGCTGCACCATGCCATCGTTCATGACTCGTAATTTTTGATTGATAGCACAGTTTCCCCTAGTAACTAGTTCTACACCTGTAAAGGATTCGACAAATGGCTTGACCTGTCATCCATGAAGCCATTTAATGTTGTTTTTCTGCGTTTGCTTTTCATCTATACACGGAGAAACTTGCGTAATAAATAAGTATTAGGTTGTCCGGAAAGTTCTCAGCGTTTTGAATGCTTCAGTTTGAACTACCATAACTTTCTCAAATCTTATCGGATTTAGTCGAAATAAAAACCGTTCGAATCAGCACACTTTTTGCCAATGGGACACCTGTCGAACTATTCCATCAGCGAAAAAATTTGGTGGTCGAGATTCGAAAAATCCACGGAAACTGTTTTGGCTTGGTCCTGACTGGTGAAGCTTTCACCAGCGAGAAAGTTCTGAAAGTGTTTGAAAACGTGGTAGTCGGTTGGTGAGAGGTCTGAAGAATGTGGAGGGGAGGCAGAACTTCAATCCTTAATTCGTTCAATTTTCGGATAGTGATTTGTGAAGCGTGTGGGCGGGCATTATCGTGCCAAAGAATCTGGCCTCTTCTGTTACCAATGCTGGCTAAAGTTGACCGAATTTTTGGTGCATTTTGTCGATTTCCTTACAGTAGGACTCTGCTATGATCATTTGGCCTGGTGCCAAAAGTTGTAGTGATCACTCCAGGTGCCGCCCACAGCACGGTGGCCATTACCTCTTTTCGGTGAAAGATCGCCTTTGGAAAATACCTAGGCGGTTCGTCGGCGTCCAACCACAGTCCCGAGCGTTTCCTGTTATCATACGGAATCCACTTTTCATCACAAGTGATGATTCGATCCAAAACGGGTCAGTTTTGTTGCGTGAAAGTAGAGAAGAACAAATCTCGGAACGTGACAGTTTTTGCCGCTCACTCAACTCGTGGGGCACCGACTTTTCGAGCTTTTTCACCTTCCCACTGTGTTTCAAGGCATCCGCAAGAGCAGTTTTATTGGCGTCTAGCTCTTCCGCGTTCCCACGAACTGTTTGGGCTTCCACCCATCCCTTCAACTCGTCGTCGAGAGTTGCCTAGGTCGACCGCTACGAGGGTCTTCTTCGAGGCTGAAATCTCCGGTCCGAAATTCACTGAACCACTGGCGCACAGCGCTTTCTCCAACACTATTACGCCCCACACCTGATTGATTTGTCGAGCTGTCTCGACTGCGGATTGTCCCAATTTGATGTTGAAATAAAATATCGTTTCGAATCGCTCCTTCGACATATTTCAATAAGCCCTTGAAGAACAGAAGCGAAAAATTCCGTACAGAAAGCAGCATTAATGCGCAATGCATGTTGAATTTTTACTTAATAATAGACGAGTGAAAATAGTAACACAAAACGCTGAGAACTTTCCGGACAACCTAGAAAATGTGCGATTTCTCAACTTAAAAGCGCTAGACCTTTTGCAAGATCACCGAAAAAGCTGGCGCCTGTAATCTCGTTGGGGTGTCATAGCAACGCCGCAATGAAACCCCTGTGATTAGGGGCGACAGGTGAAGCCATCTGGCAGGAACCAGAATTCTAGCACTGCCTAAGCGGGTGTGAGATCATCTTGACGCAACAAATGACTGCATTTTTTAGTATCTGCAGCACTTGGAATTTGTACAATGGGGATTCTTATTCATTGCAAGGATCTCCAAGGGTTACTGCTGATCCGCTATGTTTGAAAGCTGTTTGGTGCAAAGAATACCTGTCATTACAGTTTATGAGCCCTAGAAGGATTCCTGAAGACAACCAAAAAACACCGTCGTTCTCCCATACCCCATGGTTTGGCGATCGCATATTGCATGTTTGACAGGATTATAGCGCAATTATTTGGAGGGGTTCGATTCCACGCTGAGACCAACCTAGCTGTGTTACCTCTTCCTGCGTTGTTTCAGAGTTATGTTTCAGAGTTTGAAACTTGGTTTGGAGAAAATGAACACCTCACAGAAGCAAACACTTTGAAGAAGCTCTAAACCTAACCAGGAAACGCTACCGTGGCCTTCAAAAAACCCACCGCTTTGCGTCTCGGAGAAGAACGTGTTGTAGGAGGAGTCCTCGACGCCGACGGTCTGATCGCTCGGCATGGTGCCGTCCGGCTGAAATTAGAGTCAAACAGTACACGGTAACGGACAAACACTTATCAGCCCACCGTCTGCGTCTGCATCTTCAGGCCATCTGGCTGAAATAATAGAAGACAACTGAGATGCATAGCTCTATGTTCTGCATTTTACAGTTAGGTATGCCTCTGAGTTGTGCAACCAAAATGCCTAGGAGCTCAGCTTTGTGTTGAAGTCTTCAGAAGATGTAAACGAATGTTCTGGTCACGGTTTCATTGCCTCTATCAGATGAAGGCCAGTAACGCAGTCGGAGGAGGTGCCGGTTGTCGCGTGCACCCGATTCCAGATTGCTGGTTCGGGTTTTGCCCCGAGATCAACCAAGATTTCCAGCCCTCTGAGGGGTCTGGGAAATGGTACCAGACTCGTCTGGGATGAACAAAACACTGACTTGTCCATCGGCTAGGTACCGCAAGTCATTGTATAGGACAAATGAGCATTCAAATCGCCCCATGACATTCTGTAGTAGTAGAATGAGTGGCGCATCCCAATAGGGATTGATCAACGCCGACCTTTAATCTTGTCCTCATCTCAGGGAAAGACAGATGTCAACCAATAATAATAGACTCATCATGGCATTCGCCGCTCTTTCTACTTCTACGGGATCTCGCAGAGATTTTTTGGATCTATCCTAGTCGGAGGGGGAGGGGAGTTGAGAAACGCTAAAAAAGCAAAGCAAACACAAACAAGGTGGCCAGCCATGAGTAGGCAATTATATAGAAAACCCCTCCCGAAGGCTAGCTGAGTGTGTGGTCTTTGTGAAACAGTGCACTTTCAAATTTACCGTCGTTTTCAAAAATACGAAGCGAAGTGCCCCCAACTGGGATAAAAGGATAAAAGAATAAAGGACGGCGTTACTAAATCCCTTTTGGGATGCGCCACGCATTCTACTTCTACGGGATGTCGTGGAGGCGAGTTGAATGCGTATTTGGCCATACAATGACTTGCGGTGTCCAGCCGATGAACAAGTCAGTGCTCTATCCTTCCCAGACAAATCTGGTACCAATTCACCGACCCCGGAGGGATGGAAGGCTTGGTTGGCCTGGGCGGGAAATCCGAACCCGGAACCTGGTATCGGGTGCACGCGACAGCCGGCGCCTCCTCCGACTGCGCTACACGCGCCAACTGGGATAGATCCGATTTTTTGGCTTATACTACATATTTCATACCACTGCCGATCTTTCTCCCTGCCAAAAGAAACCCTACGAGTACTGCGCTACGTCTCTGCCTGTCAATATGGCGCTTAAATTCACCTGATTGGGAAAACTAATACCATTGAGAAAGGACAGATAATGTAACTAATAGCTCGGCTACAGTACCCCAAGCAGCAAGAGGCCAGTCTACCGTGACACGTTCCAACCGTGACAACTGTTCTTAGGATCATTGGTAGAGATGCTAATCCGTTACTCTGTCCCTTCGTCACATAATCACAAGCGGCCTCTTAGAGGGCTTCGTATTTTGTTCGGAAGCTTATCTTTGCTCAGCTTCTCCAAAAGTTATCGTTCGAAAGGTGAATCGAGCAAATATGTTGACCGATATCGTCTGGTTAACCACTAGGGATCAATGTTGTCCACAGATGACCGGTTGAAGCAAGATTGACATGAGGAAGTCTCGACCCAATAAGTCACTTGTATAGACCGTCTGGCCATAATCGATCGACATTATCGATTTTTGGTCAGAATACACCGTATGAGGTGGGAATCGCATGAGAATGTCGCAGGCGAAGATACTCTATAAAAAAGAAGGGATCTCAATCAGCCTAAGGGTGCAGTCGGAGAAGGTGCCGACTGTTGCATACACCCGACACCAGGTTCCTGGTCCGGACTTTCCGCCCAGGCCAACCATGCCTTCCATCCCTCCGAGGTCGGTGAATTGGTACCAAACTTGTCTGAGAAGGATAAAGCGCTGACTTGTTTCACCGCATATCATTGCACGGCCAAATACGCATTCAAATCGCCTCCACGACATCCCGCAGAAGTAGAATGCGTGGCGCATCCCGGAAAAGTAACGCCGTCCTTTACCCTTTTCCGCTGGCGACATTCCTATGCGATTCCCACCTTCTACGGTTGCTTCTGACCAAAAATCGATTAGATAAATCGATAAAACATTACGTGTAATTTTTTTCGTCAATCTTTGAACTCAAGTATTAATCATAGAACCCGTGCGAATATGACGACTGATGCGTATAAGTTGCATGAAATAAACAGTATCGATCGACCAACCGCCACTATTCGATAAAATCGATCTTGCTCAGAGTTAACGCTTGAAGTGGAAGTCACGAGAATAAGTCGGCCAGTATACAAAGTATGCAACCAGTAAACACTGTCGTTCGGTTACTGTTGATATATACAGGGTGCGTAAAAAGTGTTGACGCACCTACATTTTGTTTCAGCTCCAGCTTTCTCTTTGTACCCCTCTAGGTTTTTGTGTGTTATTTTTGTTTCCTGCATTGTGCTCAAAAAACACTCACGAAAAAAACTGATGAAACATGACCATCGTCGCTACGGTGGCCCTTTTTTTGTCTGTTACCCAAAGAGCTGAATATTTCCTTAACAAGAGAATTAGGCGCTGTTCGAAACGGTCGGTGAGGAAAGAGGTCAGCAACCTAAACGTCAGCCACGGCTCTGTTATAACAGATAATGATTACAATATGTTCAAGCACGATAACGTTCAAATCCAAAATTATCAATCTCTGTCCGATAACGGCAAACAGGTAACGCGCACAGGTGTGGACAGCTTCTCAGACGAACACAGCTTAAACACGAATCCGCTGGATTACTCTTTTTAGGCGATTTTGGAGAATGAGGTCTGGGCTACTTTCAACAGAAGTGACCAGTCGCAGAAGGCTACCCTGTTAAAAGCACGGGACGAAATCCAAGCGAGTACTTGCGGCGCGTGCTCATGAATTTTTCCGTCGTTTTCGCTCCTATATTCACAGTAAAGGAGCCGATGTTAATTACGACTTATTCTGTCGTGTTTGCAAGATCATTTTCCATATTTCTCTAATGAATATTTTAAAACTTACTGCGCAATACTATTTCCAGAACCGTCATTTACTGCGTCAATACTTTTAACGCACCTTGTAGGGCGAAACCCCCAGCCAGTGGTCAGTTCTTCCGGTCTAGGCTTCCGAGCCTTCTGGTTATAACTAAAACCTCGTGGATTCTAGACACTCTAGTACCCTTCTTACTGTGTTAAAGTTCAATCGTGGAGAAGCGTTCCCATTGAATTTTGAGTATTTAAATTTCGAATTTTTCCCCTATTTTACCGATATACCGATTTTTTGTCACCCGCAACGCAATCGCTCTAGGAATCGGCTCACCTGTATTCCATGCTCCAAGCAGTACAGCTCCCAACACGCGTTGCCAATTTGAACACCGGCCTGACCGACGTGAAGCGAGACGATCTCGCGCTGGAAATCGTGTGCCATCGTTATGGAGTGACCAAATGTGTTTCCCGCGTCGAATACTGGCTGCGTTGAGCCTATTGATTTAGGCCTCTGTTATATTCCAGCGGGAGCATCCGCGGAACGTCCGCGGACTAAAGGCCGCCACAGACTTCTGCAGCGCCGCTGAGCGGCGCCGCTCAGCGGCTTGATTCATCATCAGTGGGAGCGGTGACGGCGAGGTACTGTACTGTTTCTAGTGGGGACCGACTGGTGCTTAACAATAACGCGCCCCGATGACGATCGCGCGCCCGCATCGACCGTCTCCGCTCTGGATCCCGCCGCGAAAGGGCAGAGAGACAGACGCTGGAGCGGCGCCGCCGGGTGGAATGATTCAAGTCATTTCCGCCAGCGACGCCGCCGGTGCCGCCGGCCGGCCAGCGGCGCCGCCCAGCGGCGCCGCTGGAGGCGGGCTCTGCGTCTCTGCCCTATGGTTAAGCATAGGGCAGCGGCGCCGCCGAGCGGCGCCGCTGGAGGCGAGCTCTGCGTCTCTGCCCTATGGTTAAGCATAGGGCAGCGGCTCCGCCGAGCGGCGCCGCAAAAGTCTGTGGCGGCCTTAAGGGTGCACCGCGGACGGCGGGCGCGGCAGGGCGCGGCGATTGGCCAGGTGAGGGGTCTCGGCGCGATTCCCGCCCTTCCGCGGATGCTCTCGCGGGAGTATAAAGGCCCCCATAAGCCGCATGCACACTTTGTAGCGGGCAGCGGGCAGTGGAATGTGGGCGGAGCTGATCTCGCACAACGCGGCACTGTTGAACTGCGCCGCGACCGCACGCAGCGACAGTGAGGAACGCCCGGGTCATTCCTCGCTGCCACTGTCGCTGCTGCCGCTGCCGGCAGCACTGCGGCAGCGAAGTATGCACACCCCCTCGCTGCGGGCTCCGCTGCCGCAGTGTGACTCCGCCCCTCCGCGCTATGCTTCAGCGTGGCTGCCGCACTGCCGCAGCGGAGTGTGCACGCGGCTATAGAGTTCCGCGGCAGCGCCGCGACCCTATGCTTAACCATAGGGCAGAGACGCAGAGCTCGCCGCCGGCGGCGTCTCTGCGCTATCCTTAACCATTGCGGCGAGCGGCAGAACTCTGTGGGGGCCTTAACTCAGGCCTTATACTTTCGCATACTATGTGTCCCCGCGCGAAATTTAAGCGCACTACCGTAACCGAACGTCTATAAAAGGCGAGACGGCGGTCATGAGTGATTCAACCCTCGTCTATCCTCGTGGAGAGCGGCCTGAATAAACCTTAACCTAAGCAGACGCGACCGTCCCAACACTCGACGATGTTGAATCTGGAAATGTTGGAAGTGTCAGCAAATAGCTTTCCAACTCCTGATTCCGGTGGTATTATGAAAGTGCCTAAATGGACGAGAAAGCAACGGCTCCTTTACCCAGTGGGCTACTTTGGCACCGGAAAGAGATCATCGGAGACATCGTCGATGCCCGCGCCCCAGCAAATCCGAGGGCAAGAGGAAAAAGTGATACCGATGTGGGAGTGAGAAGGTTTTTGCCCAGCCGACGATATTGGAATCTCGGCCAGCTTGAACAAGACAGTGAAGCAGGCATTCGTAGGGATCTTCATAGCGCAGTAGGAGGAGGCGTCGAGAGCCGTGCGACTCTGACTCAAGGCTCGACTTTCAACCAGGAAAACGAAGAAGGGGAGTGCTTGCCGCCTCCCAAGCATAGCAGATGAACGCCTCCTGTGCCATTTGTGCAGTGAACAGCGCGAATGAATGCTCTGACAAGATTACAGGTTCAGTTTCGCGCTTAGGAAAACAGAGGCATTGCTCAACCCATGCTCCACAGAGGATGTCATCCTAGTTGTCTACACCACAGGTCGTTTTCGTCTCAAATAGTAGGCACTCAATCTCGTGTAGAATAAGAAGACCTGCCATATCAAAGAATTTGGTGGACGAAGGTCATTTACAGGGTGCACCAATATTATGGCGACAGCATAATGCGCGAACAATTCCTCCTCCTCTTCGGAGCTTCTGCTTCTTTCTGATTTTTATTGCGTCAATTTGTTTATATGCCTATCTCAATCAAGCATAAAAATATGTTGTTTCTCAAGATGGTGAAGCGTTTTTGCCATCGGGCTTCATTCACTGGGCTTCACCGTCAAGGCTTCTCGGCACGCGATATTCACCACCGACTTGGAGATCATCGAAGCGTTATATATAGCTCCATCAGACGCTACGAAGGCCTAGGAACTCATGATGAGGATGATAGACCCGGACGAGGAAGACACGTATCTGTCACAACTACGGACATTAATCGTAACTATTTAGACCTTATGAAGCACGAGCTGTTACCCCGGTTAGTGCGCACTTTGGGAACCGCCCCTGGACCTCCCAGCGGGACGGAATTCCAGCTTGCAGAGCAAGAATGATGTAGGAATGGTGCAAAGGCGACTTCCCGGACTTCATAATATTCCAGGAGTGGCCAACCAACTCTCCGTATTTGAATCCAATGTATTACACTGTCTGGCAAGTTCTGAAAGCCAATGCCTGCGGGAAACCTCACTGCTCCATGGATTCTTTGAGGGAAGCTCTCCAGAAAGCGTGGGATGAGCTCGACGAACCATGCTTGGGTGCCGCCGTCGATGCCTTTCCGAAGCGCCTCGAAGCCTGTATCGAGATGGAGATATCTTCAAATCTCAATGTTGTGCATAGTTGGCAATTAACCGTCGCATCCTTGGTTTCTCGAAAGTGCTGAATTTTCGCTCTCGGCGATTGGAATACCTTCTCGCCATAATATTGGTGCATCCTCTACTTTTCGTTCTCCACGAACTTCTAACAGATAAGAGACCCTGATCACCGTAGCTTATCCTAAACCGTCAATTTGACGAATTCTTAACCTAACTAGAAAATACATGACATTTGACTGGAGTTTTCACTACTTTCTCTCACATAACGGTTTTTTAAATGAATCTGAAGGACTTCTTATACAAAACCAATGAAGCGCTAACCATTTTTCCATTCGGCGCCATGATGCAGCGTGATTGTGGAAGGAACAGCGGCTGATAGCGGTTGTGGTGGTGACGATGAAGCTTGACGGCTTACGTCTGTTCTGAACGGCGGCCGTCGGCGCCGTTGCTATACCGACAGTCATCCACACGCACACAATCAGTGCGGCGGTCTGTTGAGCGAGATAAAGTGCGAGCACAATCAGCTGACACGGCTCATGACATAGGGCGCCAGGTGAACTCGTGAGGTACACGTTCAAGTTAAGGGCTTCAGGTGCAATCTCAAAAGATGGGGGAGGGTCACCCCATAAACACTTGTAAGTCACTTATATCTGAGAACAAACACATACAACATAACACATAAACAAGCTCACCTGACGCCCTCCCCAAGAAAAAGCGGGTCCCGTCATTGGAATATTGAAAAACAGTTATAAAAGCTTGAAGAAGCTCCAGCAGCTTCTCTGATAATCCCAGTTTAAATTCCCGCGCTACCGAATATGTGCACGTCGACTCATTCATCGTGGGGTGCTGCATAGAAGTGACTTAGGAACGCTTGTCCCGTATTTGTTTTTGTTTGTTTTGTTTCTTGATTGCGCGTTTTTTTTTGTTTTAATGTTTTAGTGTTTGGCTTAGGTTTGGTTTTCCAGGGGCCGGATTCATCAACGACTAACCCGCGGGTATAGTGGGTAGAGATAGCCACGATGAAGCCTGCGTCTCTGACTCTTACCTTATCTCTACCTGACTCATATCTTATCTCTACCCCTTATACCCCGCATACCCATGGGTTTAATTGTTGATGAATCCGGCAACAGGGGACTACTCGGACCACCTTATAACTGGACTTGCGTCCGAGGACGCAAGCGGTGGGACGCAAGTCTAGGGGCCGGATTCATCAACAATTGAACTCTTGGGTATGCTGGGATAAGAGTCAGATAGAGATAATGCAAGAGTCAAAGACGCAGGCTTGATCGTGGGTATCTCTACCCCTTATACCCACGGGTAAGTCGTTGATGAATCTGGCCCCAGCTATAAGGTGTCCCTCCTTTGTCATTGCACCAGGCTTCATGCTCTTCTTTGGAAGGTCGTGATGGGTGTGGATAAAAAACAAAGGACGGCGTTAGTGAATCCCCTTGGGATGCGCCATGCATTCGACTTCTATGGGTTGTCGCGGAGGCAACTTGAATGCGTATTTGTCCTATACGTTGAATTCCGATAGCCAGAATATAGAACAGCCAGCGGCTTACCTTTCCCAGTTAACTCCGGTAACATCACCTATTCCATGATCTGCAGTCATTATATCTTGTCATGTCCTTGATGGTAATTTGAATGTTTGAGATGTAGCCAAGATTGGTGACCACGCTTTATTCGGCCGACATTTCAGCGTAACCTCCTTCTTCTGAGCATGGAAAAGTCGAGCGGGGTTTGAAAGCTTAGTCGTCCAAGAACTGACAGGAGTTAAAAATACTTCCGCAACTATTGTAAATCCTCGACGTGCTATCAACCAAGGCGGTTAATATTGTATTTAGTCTGTACCATCCATTTCTCATTGTTTTTTACGTTTAGGGCAGCAAGATGAAAGTCAGTGTATTTTACCATCATATTAGGCTGTCACAAAATTAATCTCAGTTTCGAGGTATGTATAAATAAATAAGTTTTTTACACCAATACATTTCATCTCAGGAAAAGTCGCCGTTCGGTAGGTTTTTCCTGCTTTTTCCGAGAACATCTGTGAATGTCTCTCTAATTTTTCTATCCGACCTTTTCCAGGCCTCCGTAAAAGCATGAACCGACGCAACCATCTATTCATCATGTTTTACGAATTTAAACTGCGACATTCTGCGGCAGAGGCATCCCGCAACCTTGGCAGTGCGGTTGGGACGGACTCTCCTTGCGAAGGAACAATGCGGCTCTGCTTCGAAAAATTCGCTTCTGGCGATTTTGATCTCGAAGAAAAATCGGGTCGCCGGCGCAGGTCGTCGCTTGACGATGAAGTTTTCGGGAGAGCCGTCGAAGCTAATCCGGAGACGAATGCACGAGCGTTAGCAGAGAACCTTGGCGTACATCATAGTACGTTAGCAAGACATTTGGCTAAAATTGGCGAGGTGAAGAAGATGTGAAGTGGGTGCCTCATAAGCTGACCGATGGGCAGTTCTAGCACGTTTCGACACTTGCTCCAACCTGCTAGTTTGCTCCAAAAATGAACCTTTTGAGAACCGTATTATAACTGTAGACGAAAATGGCTCCTTACGATAACAGGAAGCGGGGATTTGTTTGGATAGACAAGGATGCTCCTCCAACATCCTTTCCTAAACCCGACCTTCACTCCAAAAAAGTTGTGCTTACTTTGTGTGATTGTGGTGGCGTTGTAAAGATGTAATCGATTACAGCTTCTTACAACCTGGTTAGGCTATCACGGCAGTGTCTTCTTACTGCTGTGATTTAGACCAAACGTATGAAAAGTTGCAAAAATTCTGGCCGACGTAGTAGATAGAGGAGAGCCGCTCCTCACAAATCACTCGGCGAAAATTGATCTATTTAGTCGAATCAAATATCGAATTTTTCCCTCACCCATCATATTCTTTCGACCTTCCCCCACTGACTATCACTTCTCCGAGCGCTTGATTCTCATTTGCGTCAGAAACAACTCACTAATTTGGCCTGTGCTGTTAATACTCTTTCATGACACAGCACAACTTCATATAAGAGCTTAGTGCCGTATTGTTGAAACCCTTGTTCGGAAAACAACGAGCGGCTGGTTCAAATCCCTTTAGAAAACACCTTTTTTGTTCAGTAATTCCTCATCATCTTGGCATAGAACATAGAACAAGCTGATGTAGTATTCTTATAATAGCAGACGGAAATGAAGGACACTTCCTCATTATTTGGGAAATAAGCCTCGAAATCTTATTCATCGACATGCATTGAATTGCGGGTAACCTCATAAGCCTTTCTATTATTGGCAGAGGTTCATAAGCTACTGGTGGATTAGTAGCCCAAGGTGTGTACTTTTTCAACAACAGAAACACGTGGTGCAGCAGGGAAGAAGCGTTGAAGACGCTTCGAGGGCAAAATAACTTGTAGACACCATCCCGTACCTTCTATTTAGAACACGTTTGGCCCAAAAAGTGTTTCCACTCCCTCCTAGGTGCAGTTTATTGCGATATATACATGTCTTGCAATAAGGTACATAGGACGGCTCGTCTACCTAATGGTGACCAAGGTGACCAACTCTCGTACTATGACTGCGCTAGAAGTGATCTCAAGCAGAAAATTTTAAAAAAACTCGTAATTGTCCCTTAAGACATACTAAGTCAGGGATCTGTTAACCGTTAGGATAAAGGATCAAGGACGGCACTCAATCCATTTTTGGATGCGCCATGCATTATACTCTTGCGGGATGTCGTGGGAGCCATTTGAACGCGTATTTGGCCATACAAAGACTTTTATCTTATTTTTATTATTTTTGTTCTGTTTTTCATTATTTTTTAAAACTGTTTATTATTTTTTCTAATTACTTCCAAATTTTCACTCAAAAACACAAAACCCTGTGCACTTCAAAACTCATTTTACTTGCAGAAAGTGGCAATAAAATGAGCCGGTGAACAAGTCAGCACTCCATGCAAACAGAAATTTTGCTATCAATCAAATGCAAATCGCGACGTCTTAAACGAAGGCATGGCGCAATTTTTAAACAATGTGTTCACTTATTGGACAGATGAATGAAAACTTCAAAGAAAGTCGTTCTAAAATTTTCCTTGAAGAAAAATGTATTTTAACCATCTCGAAGTCTCCAGTTGAATGTGTAAGCAACCTGCCTTGATTTGGAAAGCGTTCGCTTTGATTTCTGAACCGCCGAGCTTATTTATAGAAGGATGTTCAATGTGACGTGAAAATCGCCAATTTGCCTTGAAAACTGTATATTACAGTGAACACACATACAATTTAGAGTACCGTACTCCGTAACACTACTGGAATTCTCGTCATAAACCCTTGTTGTCCACTGCCTGACCGTTCACCATCTGGATGAGACCTCGAACAACAGCCCATGTATGAAATCGAACCGTACCACGATGTCACATGCGCGTAATTTTAAAGCATGGCGTATTCGAGTCGTCAATGTCTAACCTTTGTGTATTTCTATGCAATAAGTACATACGATTTAAATATTTATTTTTTTTCACTAAAATACACTTAGAGCATTGCTCGCTTGTGGTTTGAAATGGCTGTTGTAGTTTGACGACGCCACTCGACGACTGCCGCCTATTCGATCCCGTAACGTCCTGTAAAATCGAATTCGCGTACAATCTTTTTAATGGATTAAAAAGAATCACTAACCGATTAACAATGAAGTAGATTGTCGGATAGACACCAGAGCTGAGCACCCACATAAAGTTCAATCCCATCTGCCACCACAGATCCGTTGGAAGTATCTGAACACAAGCGCATTAAGACGTGTCGTCTGCGCGTCAACAAAATTCTTATTATTGCAAAAATTAAAAATGGGAACAAATTAAATATTGTGTTAATCGAATAATATACTAAAATCAACGTTTCTAAAGACTTTGTTCATTCTCTCCCTCTGAACACTACAAGCAGAATTCGATTAAAATTTCGCCGCTTCAGATGCAGCATTTATATGGAACAGTCGATCTCCTCTTGTTCGGTGGTACCTTCCTGCTAAGACGCGTGAGACGTTCTTCTTGTAGAAGAGTAAGCCCGTTCGTTCTTAGAAGCATGCATCCGTTCGCGCGAAATTGATGGCCGTTGGACAATCCATAGCCAAGCACTGTTTCGTGCTCAGTAAATTGACTTATCGAATTCGATGCCCGTCCACAAGTTTTCAAAAATCGACCACTGTGCACCCATCAACCACTCAATATCGATCGAATATTGGAGCGACACAAATCACGCGAGTAAGATAAAGCCATTGGAGTTCCGGGCTTGTTCGACGTTCGAAGATCAGAGACGCTGTCGCATGGGCCAAATCGTCGACAATTAGGTGGGCCGGCCACGTAATGCGCTTCGCAGACAACCGCTGGACGAGAGCCTTCACGGACTGGATTCCACGGAATGTCACAGGACAATGACCGTCACGTTGGCCGAACTTCTTCATGAAAGCCCTGAACGAACGATATGACACTCTTCGTTTCCCTCGAGCGAGGCGGATGCACTAGAGCACTCTGGCACACAACAGGGACCAATTGAGACGCTGCTGGCGCTCACTCGAGCATCTCCGTGATCAACGGGACGACAGGTAATACAGGTGACACTGGTGCCGAACTCCAACCATAAGGTGCAGCTTGTCAGAAACCGTCTCTATGACAGCGCGTGTACTACTCCTTCCTGCATGGTCTGTCCGTACGGTAGGGAAGGCGACTGTAGAGTCTCGGGAACGGTGTACCTCATAACATGCAGTCAATGCAACGAGAATACATCGGTGAGACGGGCAGGCCTCTTTGGGTCAGAGTGAAGGAGCACGTGGATGGACTGGACAAGTGCAAGGTCTCCACGTCTTTGGGGGAGCACAGACTGCGAAGTCACAGTGGCGCAGTGGTTGGGATAGCGGGGACGATCCTAGCGCGTGAGTTCGACATCGCGGCGCGCAAAACCTGGAGGCGTTGTGTATTGCGTTCAAGAATCCCGCGATCAATAGGAGAGAGGAACGCTCGGCCGTAACCCAGGAGCTGGCCCCATTGGCCGACCTCTGTGGGCTTGACCCTGGAGGGCACCAGTCGGAGGGCCGCTGAGGGGCTGCCCCGAAGGGAGAGTTCATTCACCCAGTCGTTCTCCATCCGAGGGTGACCATCCAGCCTTTATGCTGTTTCCATAAGCTCAGTCGGGTTGCCTTACTCCCTATTCGTTTCATTCTCTCATTAATTTTTGAGACTCCTGAAGTTTGAAATGATCCTTTGACGAGTAAATTCTCAAACTCTTTCTCAGGCTCTGAAGAAAGCGGTTGCGCCGAAACGTAAGCCGAATAAAGCTTCCACAACAATCTTGGCTCAACAGCATTACAACATCCTCACCACTAGTGCAGACGTTTCTCTTTTGTTTGTGAATGAATTGTTATAACAGACTGGTTGCTATGGAGTTTTTCGCCCGCACGACAGAGCCTGACTAGCTACCGTGTGTACTCCAATCAAACACAGCAGCAGTAAAGGGCCTCTCATTTCCAAGCTTGCACTCGGTAGACTGGGAGTACATCGTAAGGCGATTCGAGGCCGCCTCAAAAGTCTCGCCTCGTCCCTTCGGGTAGTCTGGCTGGCTGCCCGGAGTTCTTCGTCCGCACGACAAAGCCTGACTAGCTACCCGTGTTGTATGGAAGTCAAACACAGCAGCACTAAAGGGCCTGATTCCCCTGACCCCGAAAGAGCCCCCATTTCTGCAGCGATGGGAAGGACGAGTACGGAGAGGCTGCTAAAATCTCAGGGCCTAACCAGGCTGCGCAAATTGAGAAGGACTAGGATGACGACTGTACTTACAACGCCCGCACGCTCGCATCGGAAGCATCCGTCGAGGACCTGATGATGCAAGCCAGAAAGATCAAGTACGACGTCATCGGACTGACTGACCGACCGAGAAGAGAAGACACCACCCCCTACACGCCGCCTACGACTCCGGAGAAGAACTGTTCCTCGGAACATGCGACAGTAGGGGAGTAGGCGGCGTTGGTGTCCTCGTCAACACGCACTTGGCCATGAACATCGATTCGTACGAGTCTCTGACAACCCGAATCGGACGTCTGCGACTGAAGCGATGTGGCTCCGTGTCAGCTTTGACGGTATTCGTCGCGTATGCCCCAACATCCGACTACGACGACGAAGAGGTCGAAGCCTTCTACATGGAGCTGGAGAAGTTCTATAAGGAAGATCACACCTTCTACAAGGTGATCGTCGCGACTTCAACATCAATACTGGGTCACGAAGTCGCCGGAAGAACTTGAACCTACGGTTTGGGATGGAACGAGCAAGGTGAAAGGCTGTCTGAGTTTATCATGTCGACCAAGACCAACACTTCCCTACGATGGACATGGGAATCCCCGATGGCCAGTTCCATAACGAGATCGACCACATCATCTTCAACCGCAAGCATTGCCTGACCGACGTTTCCGTTGTCCCAAGTTCTACACGGGATCGGACCACCGCCTCCTTTGCGCAAGGTTCCGCTTTTCGCGTCAAGGAGAGAAGGCCGTGAAGTTTAAGAAGAGTAGTCCCAGAACGATCATCAACTGGGACCTTTACACCTCTCTTGTCGGCCTTTGGGAAGATGCCGTCATGGACAACGTCGATGAGGAATACTACCGCTTCGTGCACCATCTCCACGATAGTGCTAAGGGAGCCGAGAGCTTGAAGACCACCAAGAGACGCCTGTCTCCGGAAACTCTTGAGCCGGGGAGCAGCACGATAGTCAGGCAACTACCAGCTGACGTCCGAGCTTGCGAAGCTATGCAGAGCGGCGATAAAGGAAGATCTCAAGGAGAGCAGGGCGGAAGTGTTGGCTGAAGCAGCAGAGGCAGGGTTCAGCATCCGCAATGCCCGCCGGAACTTCACCAACTTCAAGTCCAAGATGATCGCTTTCCGACGTCCTGACAGAACCGTGACCTCTTCCAGAAGGACCATGGAGAAGGTCATCCACGACTTCTACTCCGATCTCTTCGATAGCCACGTCCACCTGCCCCATGCCATCTTCCGCAGAAGGTACACGTCGTTCCCTCTGTTCTCCCTTCCGAGATCCGACACGCCATCTCGTCGGTGAAGAAACGTACAACACTCGGTCCTGACAAGATCAGAGCTGAACACCTGGAGAACCTCCCTCCAGCGCTCATCAAACCCTGGCGCGACTCTTCACACGCTACCTGTCGGAGTGCAAGCTTCCATCTCAGTGGAAGACCAGTAAGACCGCTTTGCTGTACCAGAAGGGAGACGTGGACGACATTGGCAACTATCGCCCAACCTGCCTGCTGTCCGTAGTCTACAAGCTGTTCACTCGAGTCATCCTGAATAGGATTAGCAGAACGCTGGACGAAGGACAGCCATGCGAACAAGCAGGATTTCGGAGAGGATTCAGCACGATCGACCACATACACACCATTACGAAGCTCATCGAAGTGTCGCGAGAGTACAAGCTGCCGCTGTGCCTTACATTCATTGACCTGAAGAAGGCATTCGAATCCGTCGAAACTGAAGCGGCCGTTGAAGCCCTACTCACTCAGAGCGTTCCTACTCAGTACATCAGACTCCTTCGAAAGCTGTACAATGAATTCACGACCAAGATCTCTCCATTCTACAACGACATCGTTATCGACGTGAAGAGAGGGGTTCGGCAGGGGGATACCATATCTCCGAAGCTCTTCAGCGCCACCCTCGAACGTCATGTGCGAACTAGAATGGGAAGACATGGGATTGAAGGTCGACGGCCGACAGCTTCGCTTCGCTGGCGACATCGTGCTCATAACACTGAGCATCAGCCAGGCGGAGCGAATGCTAGCCGACTTCGATCGTGTATGTGGGAACGTTGGACTGCAGGTGAATCTTACGAAGATGATGTTCATGAGGAACGGACAAGTTTCTGATGCCCCATTCTCGCTCAACAGATCGAACATCTCCGAATGCTCCAGCTATGTGTATCTGTGTCGCGAAGTCAACATGGCCAGCGACCTAGCACCAGAGCTGAGCAGGAGGAAACGAGCGGCTTGGGGAGCTTTCAAGAGCGTCGAAGAAGTCGCGAAGAAGACGAAGAACGTCCGACTCCGTTCCCACCTATTCGATTCCACCGTTCTTCCTGCCCTAACGTACGCGTCAGATACCTGGGCAATACGAAGGCATACGAAAGTGAACACGCGATCAGCGTCGCGCAGCGAGGAATCGAGAGGACGATGCTCGGAGTGACACGACCCAGGCAAGTGAGAGAAGGCCTCCGGAGTTCCGAGCTTCGCCGACGTTCGAAGATCAGAGACGCTGTCGCGTGGGCCAAGTCGTCGAAAATTAGGTGGACCGGCCACGTAGTGCGCTTCACAGACACATGGACAAGAGCCATCACTGATTGGATCCTACGGGATGTCAAGAGAACACCATAACGCCCACCAACGCGTTGGTCAGACTTGTTCGTGAAAGCTCTGAACGAATGACTCTGTCCCTCGAGCGAGAAGGATCCATTGGAGCACCGTTACACGCGACAGGAACGAATGGAGACGCTGCTGGCGCCCGCTCGAGCAAGTCGATGATCAACGGGACGACAGTTCAGTTCAGACAGTTTAAAATAAATGAGCTGTTGTGCATTGTGCTGTCGTCGCTGAAGGCACTACTGAGCCAGAACCACCCTTGAATTTCATCTTCTCGGCCTCGCAACTGCGTACCTGTGATTGATGCCACAGCAAGTTCAGCACTGTGCAATAGGCACCTATGACGATGGCTTGAATCAGGATCTTGATCTCGGATTGGTTGTTAGCCGTGGAGAAGTAGCGTTTTTTCTGAAATTGAAGGATTCATTTGAACAGCGAACTTTTCTTTCTCAAGTCATAATTCATAGGCATCCTTTGAAGCAGCCGGAGAGTAAACTAACTAAATGAGAACTGCACTGCACTCTGGTTTTCATGCGAATAAAAAATACTCAGATACATGTACAGATTTCACGTCAAATTTCACACTTTCGAACTTTTGAAGCCAAGGAGGACACAAAGAGCAAGGTTGGCGAACTTCAAATCATGCTGAGTGCCTGCTAAATCAAGGCGTGCACCTACCAGACTAAGCCACACACTTCCAGAATGCTAAGCACTTGTTCGCATAAGAAAAATAAATAGATTCTTTAAAAAATATTAATTCACCTATCTCAAAAATGATAAACGTTTACAAATTTATAAAATTATTATTTTAAGGCAAAATAATGAATTAAAGTCTAATTTAAAGTGCAGAAGTATCAATTCTTGAACACTTTTTTTTCTTCAAAAAAGTGTCCGCGGCATGCATTTGTTCGCGAAATTCTACTGATGGATAGAAGAAGCTGCGTGGAGTTACAGTTTTTTTCAACCAGAACAACAAAGCCCATAATGTTATGAATGCAAACATATATTCATCTTGTACTTTTACGTGAACAGCACTTATGCACCTACCAATCAAATGAAAATCACGACGAGCCGGACAACTGCATGGCGCGGTCTCGCGTTTCAAGATAAAGAAAAATTGCTGCCTTTCTGATCTTTGAAATAAGTTTTAAACTAATAATTGCCTTAAAAAACACAATTTTAAAGTCAAAATCTAAAAAAATAAGAAGTTTAAATTCCAAACGATGCATGCACGTTGATGTAGGTGACTTCTAAAAAATCGTAAAGAACTTTATACCAATTTTTTCACAAAAATATTTTATCCTTTCTTTCTGAAAGCGCGCTGTCTTTGAAATATAGTCGCTGTGATTTGGATGGCGTTCAGTTCTGAAATCAAACTGAGCGCCATCCAAATCCGGGATACTTTGAAAAGTGTGCACTTTGATTTGAGAAGCAAAGTTTGATGTGAAAATGGTATTCACGAATTAAAATTTTAAAAAATGTAACTCACCGTAACGTAAATTGAGATGATAATGAAGGAATACAACAGAACAACGATAAAGATGCAGGTAAGCTCAATTGTCATCGCAGTCTTTTGTACGGTACCCGATAGTAGGAGGTTAAAGTCGTATACCCAGGAATAACTGAAATAATCGTTCGATTTGAGCTTTAAAAAATTGAATATTAGTACCAATACAAGCAAGGATGTTCAATTATGAGGAGTAAAAAGGTAGGAGCTCCGGATCAGACAGTTTCTTTTGGAATGCGCCACGCATTCTACTTTTACGGGAATTCGTGGAGGCGATTTGAATGCGTATCTCTGCAATGACTTGCTGTATCCAACCGATGAGAAGGATATTTTGTTCTTTCGTTTGTCTAAAATTTGTTTGTTTATTGTTTTTTGTTGTTTTATCCCTCTCAGAGAAGTCTGGTACCATTTCTTCGACCCCGGAGGCAAGAAAGACTTGGTTGACTAGGGCCAGGAAAAATCCGAGCCAGGAATTTATCATCATGAACTAACCTCCCGTAGCGCCTTCTACTGGCCTTGTGTTGTGCACTTTCAATAAAAAAATTAATTTAAAGCCAAATATGAAGAAAAAAGCAGTCAATACTAGCAGCCATAATCGCAAGAAATCAAAGTTCATGACTCCATGAAGGGGCCTTAAGCATCATGTCCTCATAGCAAGATCGAGGCATAGGATTATGCCAATGTTTATTTTGTTTGTTTTTGTTTATTTATTCATTTTTTGTACTATGTACTCTACTATGTCTTCGAAAACAACAACAAAAAGAACTGATATAACCTATAGGTGTTTAGTTATGCATTTATTATTCTATTGTTTATTTAATTTTATTGTCAAAGACAGGACAACCTGCGTTCAATAATAAACAACGACGTCTAAACAGTTACATCTACGCTGACATCGCGGAGGCGCAGTCGGTGAAGGCGCCGTGCACCCGATACCTGGTTTCTGGTTCGGATTTCCCGCCCAGCCCATTCAAGCCTTCCATTCCTTCGCGGTCGGTGAATTGGTATCAGACTTGTCTGGGAAGAATAGAGCGCTGACTTGCTCATTGGCTGGCCACCACAAGGCTTTGTATGGCCAAATACGCATTTAAATCGTCTCCACGCCATCCCGGAAAAAACGAATGCGTGGCGTATCCCAAAACAGATTGGGTACCGTTGTCCATTATCTTTCGTTCTTCATTTGTTTATTTATGCACTACAAGTGCTTCTTCCAAAACAACTACAAAAAGCCAATCACGCGTTCAAATAACTTCCCTCCACGATATCCTATAGAACTAGAATGCATGGCGCATCCGAAAAGGGATTGATTAACGCCGTTCTTTATCCTTTTTGTCCTTATGCTGAGATCAACTCACTATCGAGGTGCGTAAACCATGGTAGCCCACGGCGAAGCAAACATAAAGGCAAAGGCGGCCCATGTGCCGACCACAGCAATGCACCAGATCTATAAACACGTATGACTTTATTTATTTATTTATTATTTTATTTTATTTATTATTTATTTTATTTATTTATTTCATTGTTTATTTATTTATTTATTTATTTATTTATTTATTTATTTATTTATTTATTTACTTATGCACCACAGAGGTCCACATGACTGGAGAGTGCACGATAGGATTGCGGTAGGTCAGACAGAACATCATGTTCTTGTTCTTATTTGTTTAATTTATTTTTTATTTTTTCTAGATGGTTTAATTCTGCCTAATTTACTGTGTCCATAGATAAACAACTCCATGCGTTCAGTTTGCGCAAACAATTATAAAAATATATGAAATATAACTTAATAAAAATATAAAAAATATAAAAAGTAAAATAAAATAAAACAAAATTTATATAAATAAAATAATAAAATGAAATTTTAAAAAAATTCAGTGAACTCACGTATGCTATCGGAGCGGTAAAGAGAATCTTGTTATAGTAAGGCGCAATCGCTTGAATGAATCGGTTGAAGGCCAATATTAACGTTATTAGGATGTATGCGACATAGCATGGACTAGCAAGAATACTGATTGCCTGTAAAATGAGCAGTTTTAGTACAAATCATAGTTGTACTCGAATGCCCTATTCGATTAGGCACAAGAATGATTTTCCTTCTAATTTGAATAATCGAATTCGATTAATTGAAGTATGTGAGCATTCGAAACAAATTCGAGAACACAACCATGGTGCAAGTATGCTGTCATTCTGCTCAAGATATCACAAGGAAAAATAATGAGCGGCGCTATTTAGACTGATATAGCTACATACTACTACAACGAATGTCATGAAATTGTAAATATTCTTTGAGCTCTTAGCTATGTTATGGAGACAATTCAGGCATTCTGCAATCGCATACCTTAGCAAGTGCAGGATGAAAAATACTCTGACATACTGTAAATACACCAGTAATAAAATGTGGTATACACTGTAGTACGTCAAAAATACCAAGCGCGAACATAAGTCGATATGAAGCCATTCTTCTAAGCTCGTCATCTCGCCAAATTGTCTGCAATAGAAAGAGCTGATAGGTTGGTTGGTTGCTCCTTAACGCTAGCAGCTAATGAGCGATGCAATGATCTAATCCAAAGGATCAGACAAGGAAAGGAACTCCAGTGCGGACTTAATCTAGCTACTCGCACCAGAACTACTCTCATCGCTCAATTGCTAAGTCCTCGGTTTCTGTTGCGACCGCGCGATCGCTCCTCTGCCCTGTGATAGGCCGGGCGCGCTGCTTCCCACGAGCATCGTCGACATCGATCGTCTCTGCGCTCCGGCGGCGAAGTTAGCCGTCCTCTCGACTATACTCCCATCCTACCGCATGGCCAACGTGGGACCACGGATCTGCAATACATTCTAGCGGCTCACTACGTGGTGGCCGCAGCAGGAGGGCCGTGGAGTCTAGTGATCTCTGCGCTTTCTCCCATGGCCCAGGATTTCGTTCAGTACAACCGAGGCGAACTCCTGACTCCATTCTCTGTTTTGTCCGATGTGTGCTATTCTCAGCTCAACACGGACTGCAATAAATTTCATGGATTTGCTACCGTGTGTCCAGCCGAAAGAATTGGGAGAGTCCCATAGATATTTTCAGGTCACTGCGCGGTCGACAAACTGGCCGCTGCGTATAACGCGGTGTTCCTTGTATTGTGTGGGTGGCGAATTCTGCACACGTCTTTTATCAAGCGGGGCAGGCAATACGGTCTAAGGACAGGGCTAGTCAGTAGGGCTTCCCTTCCCCCTGGGTTGGTTTCCATCTGGCTTACCCTCGCATACCCATAGAGTGCTTGGGAGCTCTAATGGCAAGGGATCATCTCTGCCTGTGGGGCCACCGATCGCAATAGTTTCCATATCTAGAGTCATTTCATAATAAAAAGCTCACAGAAGAAGCTGGATTGTGGAAACAATACTCATTCACTAACTAAAGCTCAACCGAAGAAGTTCAATTTCGTAAGCAATAGTCATTTTCCAAATAAAATTCGCCGAGGAACTCGAATTATGGAGAACATTCATGGGAAATGCTTCACTTCAAAACATCTGGAGCCGGATTCATGAACGACTTACCTGCAGGTAAGTGCAAGATTTGCCCCACCCCCCACTTACGCGCGATTCACCAACACGCGGAGGGGAGAACTCGAGGTAAGTGTCGGGGTAAATGCTACCTCGTCAGCGCGTAGGGGAACATTTACCTTCAAGGCGAGGGTTTCGCTCCGCTGCCAATTTCTGATCCAATGCATCACTCCGCTGGCCCTTGCCGGATAGAGCTGGCAGCAGGTTTAGGGGCTAGGAGGGCGACCGAAAGTTTTTGCGCTCCATCGCCAAGTGCGATCTCTAAGCGGAGTGGTACAGACAGCATCGGCTCAGCGGTCGGTTGTGTACTGTAACGTTTTCCTTGAACGCCAGAAACGTCGGCGTTTCTATTCGGATTCCGCCCAATCGCCCAGCAAGAATCGATACGTATGATTTGAATGGCCGGCAATCGCTTTCGTAAAACAAAAAACCATGAACAGGACCTTAGTCTCAAGCGGCGCGTCTGGGTTGCCGTTTGCGTTGGAGCACGCCAGCTCCAGATAACACACGAAAGAGACCCGCCCACGAAAGAGACGGTCATTTTTGGCTTTTAAAGTTGCTTTTACTTTGAACTGTAGTATTTTCAGGTCTCGTCGGTCTGGGATGCGCTCTGTTACTTCAACATTAAAATAAGTGCATACCATTAAAATTACAGAGTAGGCAGCAGCGCATACAGCAGACAAGAGCATCATGCTGCCTCCGACTATGGCATCACTTAGCGGAGTCCGACCTGAAGTTCGACATGTCTTAGAATGAATGAAGGCACAAATATTAGTTCTTTTTAATTTTTACAGAAATTTCTACGTCAAAAATGAAGCTATAACAGCTCCTTCGACACTTGCTACAGTGAAGTTTTTCAACCCTTCTCCCTCCCCTTCTCTTCATGACGATATCAGCTGGCTGGTTGGTTAAGATATGCAGCCGCATTATTCGCATTATTCTGTGAAGTAGTTAACGACACTTAACTGCTCAACTCCGATACCTAATGTCTGGCAGTGACGAAGCAAATATTATTCCCGTTGTTGTCATTATATGGTTCAGTAATCAAAGACGGATATTTTGTTGTAAGGACTCGAAGCAAAGCTTATTTATGAAGGATAGAATATGAAGAACGGGATGCACTTCGCTTTCTACTTTTAAGAAACATCGTGGAGAACAATTTGAATGTATAGTCTGTCAATACAGTGACTTGCCAGCCAATCAACAAGTCAGCGCTTTATCCATCCCAGACAAGCCAGACACTACTTTACCAACGTCGGAGGGATAGAAGGCTTGGTGTTTGTGCGGGAAATCCGAACCAGGAACTTGAAATCGGGTGCACACGACACCCGGCACCTCCTCCGACTGCTCTACTCATGCCGTAAACTTTATTGATACAGTAATATTTCTGTTATGTAAAAGCCACATACCTTCTCCTCCGGTTAGGTTCGGATCCACCACCAACACCACTACACTCATGCCTAGAACAAAATCTTTAGAACTATTGCTTGCAGTAAATGGTACAAATGTCTAAAAAACGAAGGAAACGAAGATCGTTTACAAGTATATAAGGGTGCTAATTCCATCTCTAAATTAAAAATCGAAATAAAAGACTCTTAAGAAGGTGGACGTATAGGTACAAAGATCCTGAAAAATTTACACGCAGTTGAGCAAAAGCGGCAAAATTAGAAGTAGAACGGAACAATGCGTGTACGTGTGCATGTACTTATATACTGTATGTTGTGTTAAACCAAAAGGTTCGTCTAGAGATGGGTGGCGAAACGAACCACTTTGTATGAAGAAAAAGTTTCTGATTTTATACCCTTCACTTTCACTTTTCTCCATTGTGTATAATATATACACTATATTATACTTTCGAGCCCTATATTTTCGGTTCGATCGTCATAGAATAATTTTTACTAAAGAAAAATCCAGTGTTAAGGAATTTTTTGAACTAATCTGTTCATCTGTGAAGTTACTGTTTGAAATTTCATATCATTTTTATTTTTAGGGAAAATAACAATTGACGTGCTAAAAACGTCTGCCTTTCTGCAGTTTAAGATAAATTGTAGTTCACGTGTTTCTTCAAAAAAAAAAAGAATTAAACAAAGTTTTCAGTTATTTCATAAAGTGCTAAAAATTTCACAGAACAACATACTTATTTCTCCTCAATGAAAAAATCATTTCTGACCGTCTTGTAGTGTTTCTGATATATTGTGGAGGAAGACCGTTTTGATTTGCAATATGTCTAGACTAATTTCAAAAGCGTCAAGCTTGCTTTCAAATCTGATCTGAAATGTGTTCAATTTATTTAACAATTCATAATTCTTCTTTGGGATCCGGTTTTCATTAGCACAATTGATAAAAATAAATGCTGAGCAACAACTAGATTTCGCTGGAAATAACAAAATCAGAGTTGCTGTTTATGATCAGAACTTGGCGATCCAAAGGCCACCATATTATTATTATTATTTGTGGTGCTGATCACGAATATACCATTCGGTCTTGCAATTTTGGGCGATTACTGTAGGTTACGGTAAGTGCGGGTGAATAAGGTCACCGATTTCGTCCTATTCCTAGGTCATTGATCAAATCTTTGAAAAAATCCTGAACATATGGGATCAGAGATTTGAAAAACACGTTCTAAATAGGTTTTTGTTTTCAAATATTTATAAAACCCTTATTATGCAAAATTTTTCACAAACAAATACCCATAAAGTTATATAATCTCCTTAATTCATTGGTGAGCCACCGGGGAGATGTTGTAGTATAATAAATAAGTATATAATAAATAACTAAAAATAAATAGAATAAATAGATAAAGGATAAAAGGATAAAGGACGGCGTTACTCAATCCCTTTTGGGATGCGCCACACATTCTACTTCTACGGGATGTCGTGGAGGCGATTTGAATGCGTATTTGGCCATACAATGACTTGCGGTGGCCAGCCGATGAACAAGTCAGCGCTCTATCCTTCCCAGACAAGTCTGGTACCAATTCACCGACCCCGGAGGGGTGGAAGGCTTGGTTGGCCTAGGCGGGAAATCCGAACCAGGAACCTGGAATCGGGTGCACGCGACAGCCGGCACCTCCTCCGACTGCGCCCAATAAATAAATAGCATATAATAATATAATACGTAGTAAATCAACACAGCTGCAATAATAAATAAGGTTCTCCTAAAGGATCGAACCGTTAAATTTTATTTTCATACTTTCTTTATACTATTCAAGTACAGTGGAAGGGTTTTAACAGAGCTCATTCGTCCCTGCATGGAAATCTCACTTTATAGTGAGTAATACGCACAGGCTTCAGAGAATACTGGAATATTCAGTCGCTTTTTTAGGTCGGAAAAACTCCAACATGTTCCGAGCACTCCATTACATAGTCGGCTTATTAAGCAAGGCACAGCCGACACATGCTGGATACTGTATTTTTGCGTCACATGGCGGGGCAGGTGTTTATAAATTTTTAACGCATTAAATGATTTCTAAGCTGGTGACTAATGCACTTCTAAGCTATGAAAAAACGATATAATACAGCACTTCTAGAAATACCTCGTCTAGATGGAGTCGTGGAGGAATTGTGACTGGGTGCACGTGTAGATAGGACACGCAGATGAATTCAGTAGGAAATTTGTGCTCTATCAATCTTCGTATTGCGTCGGCCAGTCGGAAGAGGCGCCGGCTGTCGTGCGCACTCGATTCCAGGTTCCTGGTTCAGATCTCCTTCCTAGGCCACCCACCACTCCTTCCATCCCTAAATTTCTCTGGGAAGGATGAAGCGCTGACTTGTTCATCGGCTGGCCATCGCAAGTCATTGTATGGCCAAAGAAGCATTCAAATCGCCTCCACGATATCCCGTAAAAAAATCAAAGATCAAGAAAAAAGATCAAAATTCAAAAATCAAAAAAATCGCAGAATCAAAATGTGTGGTGCATTCCAAAAGAGTTTGATTAAGGCCTGCTTTATCTTTTCTTATCCAAACTATCTAGCCAATACAGCGGCGAAAACGGCTAGATTGAGGTGGTGTGTTTACTCTATGAAGCGACTTGCGGTGACTAGCCGATAGACAAATTAGCGTCCTGCCTAGACAATTTAACCCAATCGTCCTGCGAGATTGGTATTGCGTAAATGGAAGCAGAAAGAACTGCGCCACTGGTGCCTTACAAGGCCTTGCAACCTTGTCCTTGTAAATGTTAGCTAAAGTTAAAACAGCGTGAAAATGAATAAGGATAAAGCATAATGATAATTAATCCTGCTGCGGGATGCGCCATGTTTTCTCCTTCTACGGGATATCGTGGAGGCAATCTGAACGCGTAGGTGGCCTATGCAAGGATTTGCGGTGACGAACCGATGAACAAGTCAGTGTTTTATCCTTCACAGGCAAGGATGCTATCAATACACCAACTCCGGAGAATCTGAAGACGCGGATGGCTTGACTATGAGCTGTGACAGTGTTTATAAGCTGTTAGACGGTTGCTACAATTCAACCGAACGGAGCAAAGGCCGGAAGCGATGCTGCTCTGGGTTTCAAAAACCTGTAGAACATTGCTTTTCGGAATGCTCTCACCTTAACTGCTTCCGCGTTAATATCAGGGGTCGACTAATCCCGATATTACGGATGAGTGTTCATAGGTCACGAGGATGTCTTAGACGCTGTATTCGGTGAAACAGTGCTGATGGTTTAATGGGGTAGCATCCACCCGGAAACAAGGATACGGCTTCGAGTCCTCGCTGAGGCAACTAATTTTATCGCAACAAAACTTCCACCAAACACCTTGTATGTATGTAGACTAATATGTGGTGTACGCGAGCGAAAGGCATGCAGGATTCTCCTAAGGACCATGATCCAAAGCCTTTCTTACGACGCACTGATTTCAAGGAACAAAACAGTGAGTCCTAGCGAAGGACTAGTGGAAGTATGGGGGACCGCAGATGTCCAAGCTCGTGTCCAAGCTCGAAACACTGTGCACAAGCTCAGTGCTACCGTCTGTGTTCAAGACTGCTGCTGACAATTAAAGGTTCACAACTCATGGTGAGCTTTCGCGATGTTATTTTGACAGGATGTAGGGTCGTTAGAGCGGAGTCCAGAATTACAGGGGGAGCCAAAAGTATGGCGACAGCACATGCGCGAACAATTCGACCTCCTTTTCGAAGCGTCTGCTTTTTTTCTGCGCTTTTATTGATTTTATTGAGTCAGTTTATTTATGCTTGTTTAGATCAAGCATAAAAATAAATTGTTTTCCAGGGTGGTGAAACGTTCGTGCCACCGTGCTTCAATCATTGAGATTTACCGTCAAGGCTTCTCGGCACGCGATACTCATCACCGTCTTGGAGTTCATGGAAGTGTTACGTATATATCCATCAGAAGCCACAGAGATTTAAAAACCGAGGATGATAGATCCGGTCGAGGAAGACACGTATCTGTGACAACTACCAACAATATCAGGAAGGTACGTGAACGAATTCGCAGGGACCCGGCTCGCTCGGTCCGCCGGATGTCCCGAAAAATAGACATTAGCGATAGGTCGTTGAGAGAAATCATCCGCAAGCTGAGCTAAGGTCTACAAGAAGACCTTCTGGGACTCTTGGACCTTCCAACAGGACAGAACTCCAGCTCACAGAGCAAGAATGGTGTAGGACTAGTACAAAAGCATCTTCCCTGATTTCATCAGCTTCCACGAGTGACCACCCAACTTTCCGGATTTGAATTCGATGAGTTACATCGATCGATCAGTTCTAGAAGACGAGAACTGCAGGAAACCTCAGCGCTCCATGAATTCCTTCAACGATGCTCTTGAGAAGGCGTGGGATGAGCACGAAGCGCTATATTTGCGTGCCGCCGTCGATGCCTTCCCGAAATGCCTCAGAGCCTGTATCGACGCTGATGGAGATATCTTCAAGTCTCAGTGTTGTGCATAGTTTACAGCAGACTAATAAACATTATTGCATCGTTGGTATCGCATTTTCGTGCTGCATTTTCGCTTTACTCGATTTGAATACCTTGTCGCCATAATTTTGGCGCACCCTGTACAGTTAGCTTTTGCTGAGCGCTTTTTTAAAGACCGGAAAAAGAGGTGTGAAAGCGTGTGCGCAGCACTCATCAACCCCTATGACACCTCATGAGATGTGCCTCAGTGCCGCAGTCGATATGAGTACCGCCTCATAGGAGCAGAATGGCGGGGTTTTGAGTTCGGGTCCGCGCCCTGCCAATATTTTTGCACATATTAATTTGTTGTTATTGCGCTTTTTCAGGATCACATGAGTCAATTTTAGACCATCAACGCTTACAAATCAAGGCTGCACATTTGCGTCTTCATATATGCTAGTTCTTCAGCGATGCGTATCTGCACCGTATCATTTCTGGGAAATAAAAGGTCCTATTGCTCTTCTCTTTGGTCAACAACTATGGTAGAAAACTATGAAACACGTAAAAAACAAGCGTGTGTTACGCCAGCAGCATCTTCCAAAGCCAGTGAGGATCAATCTCCTCGATCTTCGCCAAGATCCATTTATTATACTCTATTATACTACCTTTGAGATCCGGTGCGAAGGTGGAAAGTAGTCGGTCGACAGCATGTTCAGATGAAAACGACATTTTTAGTACACTTATGTAAAGATATGGCCCGAGTCCATAATATTCAACCATAAGGTACGCGTATTAGTCTGCAGTTACGGTATTATTGGTGATATGGTATGATATGGTAGTGGTGCAGATACGCATCGTTGAAAAACTAGCACATACGAAGGCGCAAATAGACAGTCTTGGTTTGTTGTAAGCATTGATTGCCTATAATTGACTCCTGTCACCATGCGAAAGCGTAATAGCAACAAGATAGTATGTGCAAGAATATTGGCAGTACGCGGACTCGAACTCAATAGACCGCAGGTGTGTTTCCATGAGGCGGCACTCCTGCCGAATTCGCCACCGAGGCATATCTCGCAGGGTGTCATGGGGGTTGATAAATGTTGCGCAGACGTTTTTACACCTCTTTTTCGGTCTCTAAAAAAGCGTTCAGCAAAAACTAACTGTGGTTCTAGACTCCGCTCACAAGGCCCTACATCCTGTCAAAATTGCATCGCAAAAGCTCACACTGACTTGGGAACCTTTCCTTGTGAGAACTACTTCCAGGGAAAATTCATAGGTCTCCAGACAAGAACACGTCAACAGTACATTGTCCTTGAATCCGACACAGCTATATACTTCCCATCAAGTTGATGAGAGTCAACTAGAAGTATGGGAACAAACTTGAAAAACAGTTTATAGATAAATGAACGCGAGGGATTGAAAAAGCGATCGCCTTAAATGTATCGCTACTTTCTTGCGATCACACGCTCAGTTATTAAAGATGATTGAAAATTAGAATTAAAAAGAAACAATCTCATGCTTATCCATCCGACTCAGGGCATTACAATTATACAGGGATGCACCTAACGCTCACACGCATTATTTTCTTTGTAAGCTGGATTGCATTTTGTAATTTAATCGTCCTTACGCTCTAATCGTAACGATGCGTTTTTGAGAAATTCTGTGCAAGGTTTAGTTTAAGTTAATTAAGTTGATTAATAGCTATTAGGTTGTCCGGAAATTAATGCAGGTTTTAGACCTCAATGTTTAAAACGACAAATCTCAGCTCAAACACAATTTTATTAGTCGAAGTAAGAGGCATTGGAGTCTACATATCTTTGCCAACGAGGCACTAGCTTAATTATCTCTGCTGCATAGAAGTCCGGAGTTCTGGAATGGATGAATTCATCGAAGGCAGTTTCCACCTGGGCTCGGTTATTGAAGCATTTCTCGCTAAAGAACTTTTTCAGATGCCTGAAGAAGTTGTAGACGATTGCATTCATAGCCTACAAAATCTGCCGTGAGGTAATCTGTATTAAAATTGAATAGCCAGTGAGAAAGCGCACAAAAAAAGCTTCGTAACAGTATACAATTATGCACTACTCCAAGGAAACGTTTCGCCAAAAATCCCGCTTAATAGTTGGAGGTCGAAAACCTGCATTAATTTCTGGACATCCTAATATTTAAGTTTTTGCTTTGGTTCACTTACCCAAGTTTGAGGTTCGCCGAAGTGGTGTAGTGCGACAAATCCTAAGAAGGGTGGATCATTTAGCTCGTGGGACCTGAACCTTAAATCAGTACGGGATGCCTGTAAGAGAGTGGGCACTATGGTAAAGGACGGCGTTATTGAACATTTTTTTGGATGCGCCGCGCATTCTACTTCTACCGGATTTCGTGGTGATTTCAATGCGTATTTGACCATACAATGCCTTGCGGTGGCGAGCTGATAACCGAGTCAGCGCTTCGTCCTTCCTAGACAGGTATGGCACCAATTCAACGACCAGGGAGAGATTGAACGCTTGGTTGGCCTGGGCGGGAAATAAGAATCAGGAACCTGGCAGCGGGAGCAAGCCGGATCCTCCTCCGACTGCCCTAGCATGGACGGTGTGCAAGGAAAAATCCGTCGCAAACGGTCGCATGCTCATAACTCCTTCAATTTTAGGTTGTGAGAGAAACTGTTGACACTCCGAGACCGTTCGATTCGTCTATTTGAGATCTACACAAAGTTATATAGAACTTTACATGTTTTCGGAGTATCCCAGACATGGCGTACGTTGTCAGTGCTCTGTCATGCCTAGAATGCTCTGAGAATGTGCCGTGAAGAATATATATAGGATCGAACCTATCAATCGACTGAAAGAAAGCATGTTCACTTTCCGCTTCTATCTTCCCTTACTGGAAAATGTAAAGCCTTCAAGACTACTTCGAACCGTTTGAAGAACTTTTCAAAATTTTCTAGCCGCCCATCTCGAGAATTGCTCCAATCTGTCTCGGCGAGACTTAAGTGTGCGCCGTGTGCAATGCGTGAGAGATGAACCTATCAATCGAGTGGGTTCGACAACCGGTTGAGTGAGCGTTTGGGAAGTCCTGTCGTAAATTTCTGGCCGTCCTGCTAAGGAATTGTTCTAAGGCTGTCCAGCTAGCATTTGGAGTGCGTCGTGAACAATGCATCTCGAATCGGACCTTTCAATCGATGGGACGACCGCTTGCAAATTGCGCGGGCGTGTTCGGAGAGCAGTAACTGTTTCAAGTTCAAATCGTTTAGACTGGAACTCGCGGATCTCGTAGGCAGTAAAACGTTCTAGTAGCACACTAAAGTGAAACGATGTAGCTTAGGAGGAGGCAATGTTACAGGGGTGCGAAAATGCAGGTGGGGCTTGTGTGACGCATTTTTTTTTTCGATTTTGGTGGACCACTGCGGGAAGACGCGGAGAGCCAACGGCCTTGAAATGCGTATGCAGACAGAACGCTACTTTACTTCACTACTACTTTACGATAACGTGCTCAAAACTCCTCGGCTTCCTAGATTGTCTTAGCCTCAGCTGCCAGTTTAAAGCAGCGGAAGGTAGCGATTGGAGTTTCTTGCGCACTTACTCGCCGGTATTTGAGTGTTCGACACTCGCAGTGTTTGACACCGTTTTGTTCAGCATAAAAAGAGCTATCAAACGGTATCAATTTTGACCGATATTGGAAACATCAATTTTTTGACTGATTCGCATGGAGGACGGGGCCGCTTGAGGCCGCGGCAGACGGACGTCGACGTCATTGAAAACCGATATCTTTGAATTGGGCCATGCATGATATCACTCGATAGAGCTTTTTATGCTGAATTCAATGGTGTTATTGAAAGTAGGAAAAACTGTAATGTGGGCGAGTAAGAGCGAGGAGAACATCGACCGTTGTTCTGCTAAATTGCACGCGCGCGCGTGTTCTGAGAGCGATAACTCTGTTATGCGTGAACCTTTCCGGTTGAAGCTTATGGGTTTTGTAGGCAACAAAATTCTATAGTGGTTCTCTAAAACACAACAATGTAGCTTATGATTGTACAAAGTTACAGCAGTACGAAAATGCAGGTTAGCACTGTGCGTCACGATTTTTTTCAATTTCAATCGACCCCTGCGGAAAGACGCAGAGAGCTAACGGACTACAAATGCCCAACCAAGCAGAACGCTGAAGGTTTTTTTTTTACAATAACTCACGACTCCCTAGCTGGTTAAACAGCCTTAGCCCCATCTGCCACTTTAGAGCAGCGGACTTAGCGGTTGAAGTTTCCTGCCATCTTACTCGCCCATATTTTGGTTTTTGACACTACGAATAACACCATTAGCTTCACCACAAAAAGCTCCATCAAACGATATCAATCTCGACCAATTTCAGAAAAATCGATTTTCAGACAATCCATCGAGGACCGGGACGCTCGAGGCCGTGCCTGCGCGGACGATGACGTCATCAAAATCGAAATTGACCAAATTTTCTCGTTCAAAATCATCTAGGGATTATTTGTGGCGCTGATTAAAAATCCGACGTTCGTTTTTTCCCCCGATTGCGGTAGGTTTTGGATTTTCTTCTGGATAATTGAAGGTGGTCGGGTCAGAATCATCGATTTTGCTCAAATTTTGTATAGGGGCGAAGCCTCATTCGGGGTGCCGAACACGATGCCGAAGTTCATTTGGATGATTATGGCAGGAGACCACACATACCGATAACTGAGGGTGATCGGTGATCCTGACCCGACCACCCCAAAGCGGAAGTAACCTACTGAAATGAACGGAATTTTTGAAAACGGACGTCGGATTCGTAATCAGCGCCCCAAAAAACTGCCTAGATGATTTTGTACGAAGATTGCACAAGGACTTTTGGCCAATTTCGAAAATATCAGTTTTCGATGACGTCATCGACGCCCAAGCTCCGCCTAGGGCGCCCATCGCTTCGATGCGAATCTGTTAAAAAATCGATTTCTTTGAAATTGGTCGAGAGTGACACCATTCGGTTTAGCTTTTCGTGGTGAACAAAACGGGAGTCGAAAACCCAAATATGGGCAAGTAAGACGGCAGGAATCTTCAACCGCTAAGTCCGCTGCTCTAAAATGGCAGATGGGGCTAAGGCAGTTTAGGCAGCTGGAGAGTTGCGATCATATCGTCTTGAAGCACCTTAGGTATTCTGCCTGCTCGCCTACGCGTTTGCATGTCGTTGGCTCGCCGTATCTTCGCGCAGTGGTCGACCGAAATCGGAAAAAATAGGGTCGCACAAGCCTTACCTGCATTTTCGCAGCGCTGTAAGTTAGTCCGTTCAAGAGCTACACCGTTGTGCTTTGGAGCACGTCAAGAACCCTGCCTACAAATTTCTGGAGTTGCAGCGGAAAGATTCGAACTTGATAACGTTATTGCGCTACAAACTCGCCCGCGCGTGCATTTGCAAGCAGTCGCCCCACTCGATTGATCAATAATATTATTCTTAATTAGGACGCATGGAGCACAGCCAAAGAGGGGTCGACCCGACTGTTGCGTGCATCATGGACTAGGTTCCCGGTTCGGATTTCCCTCTGAAGCCAACCAAGCCTTCCACTACTCCGGGATCTTTGAAATGGACCAGACTTGCTTTTAAGTATAAAACACTGATTTACATTTCGGCTGATCACCGCGAGTCATTGTATGGATCAAATGCGCTTTGAAACTGGCTCCACAACATCCCATAGAAGCAGAATGCATAGCGCATTCCAGAAGGGATTGAGTGACGGCCTCCCTTACTCACTGTTATTAGTCTGTAGTCGCCAATTAGGCAACGGAACTCTATCTGAATTTTAGCTCCACAAGGGATTACATCTGCAATACCTTGAACAACGGCAAAATATTCAGCTGAGAAAAAAGAAAAAAAGAAGTAACCCTATGAAAAATTAGAGAGGAGAGTAGAAAAGATGAAGGAAGACAAGGCAGGCAAATTCATAAATAAGGAATGAGCAGGGAAAGGTTCGTTTCGCCATTTTTTCCAGACGAACCTTTGTTTCATGCTCCTTCCGTGGCTCTTCAGTTAAGAAGAGGAGCATGTAATAAGACATCTCTCGTTCAACTCTTTCATGCACTAGTATTTATTATATTTTTAAATTATTCATTTTGTGATCTTTTAGTATTTTTTATATTTCATAATTTTTAATTGTTAAATTTCAACAATCAGTTTCTTTAGCAACCTACCGATCGAGTACCGTATCGGTCCCGCCCCGGCGGCAAATTGAATGCATTCAATATTGTAGCGTTTTCTGGAGAGTTTTTAAGGTCTCATGGTTGTTAAGCATTTTATAAAAACAACCGGTGGTATAATGGCGTAGTATCTCGCCCAGTAAGCTGGTGATGCCGAGTCTGGCGCTAGAATATTGATTGCGACAAAACATCGCTATAGCACCTTATAATAATAATAATATAAAAGAACCTTCCAAAATACTTATACTAAACGATTTTAGTAAGAATTTTAATGTTGAAAGCATAGTAAAAAGTGGCTTTAAGAAGGTTCCTTCTTGTTTAACATTGTTTAACTTTGTTCTATCTTATTCATGATAACCCCAATAATAGCCACTTGGCGCTTAAAAAAATGACGTGATTCAATTCCTGAGAATGCTCTTGTCAATTTAAGAACAGATACAGGTATATAATCCTATTCATCCTATTTGCATTAGAAGTAGAAGCCAAGCCATTTTAGGTTCAAATGAGAGATCACGTGAAATATTATAATTGTCTTCGAACAAGTTTCCTCAAAAGCGCATATAAAAACAGGAACAATTCGCAAAACCCTTTCGACGTGCAGAAACATGGAGAGTTGAGTAGAGATTTTATACGAGACTTGAAAAAAGGAGCAGCCATAAAACCAGACGTAAAAATTAAGTGAATTGTCTGAGCCGAGATACTGGCGCATTGCTTATAGCTGTCCAGCAGACCTATTACTTGCCACATAGGTTTCTATTTGACTGACGTTATTATATCAGCGACAAAACCTGGCTGTTTGTCAGTGTCTCACGCACCATGATTCAAAAACGCGGGATTTCTCCCACTTTCACGCAGCCACGGTTCTTCTGCTAGGTACAAACAGCTATAGACCTATTGCTTACGGTACACGATCCGAGATTGGCAACTTTTTTCGAAACGTGTCTGAAGAAAGGACAACCGTTTTTGCGCATCTTCGTTAATGTCATTTAATTCCTTCTGGGATGCGCCATGCATTTTGATTTGACGCGATATCGGGTTGATTTGAGCAGGAGTCTGCCGACATACAAGCCGATGTTCCCTTCCCAAGCCTTTTTCCTGTACCGCCTTAAATCTCTGGGCTTATTCGGCCTGTCCTACGAGGCGATCTGCTCTAACAGACACATGTTTGGTTTCTCCATAAGCCAGTTGATGATACTCCTTAAGGGGTGCCTATCGTGCAATATCTTCAGGTGGTCCGGGGGTATTTTACGCAGATAAGGGGATTGGCTATGGGACAACGACTAGCACCCACACTGGCCGTTGCCTTCATGTCAAAGATCGGGCACCGGTGGTGTCGCGGCTTCCTTTGTTATACTGCCGATATGTGGATGACTGCTTCATCGTCACGCAACATGAAATGGACAAGTGCTTTGAGGTTATGAACAGCCAGTTTGAATACATCAAACTCACAAGGGAAAAGCCTTGGAGAACTGGCTCCCTTTCTTCAATGTCCGGGTTCAGCTGGCAGGGAATAGCTATATCACCAAGCTGTATCGAAAGCGCAGCTGCAAAAACATAATTGTCCATTGTCGATCGGCACACCCACATCGGACAGGGGAAGCGGTAGTAAGGAACATGTTCCGTACGGCAGCTAGCGTGTGTATAGGAAAAGATGAGTGGAAGGAATCCCTGGAGGTGGCTCGGTAGATAGCCGTTCTCAACGGCTATTTTCTCCGTAAACCCTCATTCAGACCCAGGGGAGGGCGGTTCAGGAAAACGGCATTACCCCAACTACGAAAATTCCATTTCTGGTACCGTTTGTCTCCGATGAAGTGAGCACTTCTATGCGGAAGTGTCTGAGGAGATCTGGACTGGAAAATTTGGTTACGGTAATTGATCTTCCACCTGACAACCTTAAGACCAGGTTGGTCCGCAACCGAATATATGACCGCACTTGTGAGACCCAATTGTGTGGTTTGCCCAGGGAAAAGGAAGGTGACTGCACCGTATCGGGTGTAGTCTACCTGATCTCCTGTCAAGCTTGTAGCGAGGAGTACATCGGCGAAACCGGCCGCCCTCTGCACGTAAGAATAAAGGAGCATCTGAATGGCAAGGAGAAGCTTAGGGCATCCACTGCCCTAGGCTACCACAGGATCAATTCTCATGGAGAGGAGGATTTTGGAGTTTAGGTGAGGGTTCTGGGACACGAGGTTCAAACGTCGGCGCACAAAGCCCTTGAGGCGTTCTGGATCTATTCCAGGGGTCCCAAGGTCAACCGGAAGGGAGAATGCCTGTATATAAGGCGCGAGCTCAAGTCCTACCTCACTCTCGCATTCTTACTTGGGGTAGGTGCTATCCCGTACCCCTGCTCTACTATAGTTGTGCTCTCCCAAAAATTTCGAATAACCGAATATATTCCAGAAGCGACAATTTTCGAGCATCTGAATTCTGATAACATTCGAAAATCGCGTTTTATCGAGCGTTCGAATTCGAATACATTCGAAAATCGCATTTTTTCGAGCATTCGAATACATTCGAAAGTCGCAATTTTTCGAGCGTTCGAATTCGAATACATCCAAAAATCGCGTTTTTTCGATCGTTCGAATGCGAATATTCGAATTCGAATAGAATTATTCGAATTCGAATGCTCGAATATTCATTCGGGCACAACTATATGCTCTACCCTGTGCGGCTTCCTCTGGTCCTTCAGTGGACTGTGCTGAGGTACTGTACTTGGACCCTCTCTTTTGTTCAGGCTTTCAAAAATTTGACATTAAATTTTGTAAGGTTGAAGAGATGTTTGTTGGGATAACTCCTGAATGACTTGACCCTTTCAGACTCTGAAGAAGGCGATCCAGCCGAAACGTTAGCCACCAATAAAGCCGTTTACCAACCTCGTGAAGAGCTTAGCAACTCCACAGACAGATCTGCTCTAACTTCCATTGGGAGTACGCGAAAGAACAAGTGCTCCAAGATATAAAAAGCAGCAATTTCTGGATGCATTACACGAATGCCTCCACGCACTCGTACAGCACCTCACTCTAAATATCAGATTGATAAAAACTAACGGTAAATACCGTTTATTTGATGTAGTTTTTGTCTCATGGGCGCGGGTAGCGCAGTCGGGGGAGGTGCCGGCCTACCGCATGCACCCGGAACCAGGTTCTCGGTTCAGATTTCCTGACCAGGCCAACCAAGCCTTCCATCCCTCCGTGGTTGATGAATCGGTACCAGACCTGTCTGGGAAGGACGAAGCGCTGACTTGATTATCAGCTCGCCACCGCAAGTTATTGTATAGCCAAATACGCATTCAACTTGCCTCCACGAAATCCAGTAGAAGTAGAATATCCTTAATTTATTTACAGTTTCCGCTTCACTCTTGACAAATGCGTAACTCCACCTAGCAGGAATTTTTGCTTTACATGAAGATTCAAGGAATACAACACCCACCATAAGGATTGGAAAAAGCTAAGTAGAGCAGAATTTACAGTGCAACTGACAAATTGACAGGTGAACATGTAGGCCTGCTTTGGCTAGAGTAAATTGACAAGAGTGGAAGATATTAAATGTGGACATGTCTCTAGACTTACATCGTCTGAAAAGCTCTTTACGCCAAGAATCGAGCTGAGAAACGCCCCCTGTATAAAGCTTTGGGCTTCAGGAAATTATGGCAATCAACGCCACACAAAAAAAAAAGAAAAGTTGCGCCAAATCACAGAAAAATTTAATGACGACCGTTTTATTAATACAATTTCCGTTCAGCAGACAAATCCGCTGAACAAAGCTCTAAGATGAGAATTTGCCATGTTGACTGTGTGCACTCATTTAAGGAGAAGGCCGTTCTTTAAGGGCATCATTTTCCTCCGGTCATCATCATCATCCTCATCACTTCTTCACAGTTGGTCTAGCCGCTCAATCACCTTGGCCTGCGGCAATCGAAAAACCTTCGGCGGCCCGGATTATCGACAAAAACATGAGTCGGAAATAAAACGAGGGAATTGCAAAAAATCGATTTTGATAATTTAAAGGAGGTTTAACGTAATTGGTTAGCTCTCAACATTTCACACAAAACTTTCGGTCTAAGAACCTTTAAAAATTGTTGTAAACCTCTTTATACTAATCGTAAGAAACACTACATCGTACAGAGAAAAGTATCCTAAAAAAATTCACTATTGCAGCACACACAAAGAAATGTCTTTAGCAGAGAAGCGAAAACTTTTATTGAGCGCCCAAGCAGGAAACGTCCAAGCTCTTCATGAGCACAAACGAGTCATTTTTCTCCCTTCATCTCCTTCACTTCTCCGCAGTTGATCTTCATGTTTGTCGTTCGTTCCGATTTGAGACACCAATAGCCCATCAAACTCGATGGTCGATAAACATTGTTTGAAACAAAAGTGAAAGGTGTGCAAAAAATTCGATTGAAAATGAATTTTGCTTTGCAATGGCGAACCAACGGATTTGGACGTTGTTTATTTCAAAAATTGTTAGGCCACCTTATAAATGCTTGACATTGCCCTTCATACTTTTAAATCCAAAGAATTTTACACCAGAGGTGAGGTTATGTCGTTAAATTTTTAGCAATTTTTTACAAAAACAACTTGGTAAATATTCCATCCACGACCGTCGCTGAATATATTCTTAGAACTCTGCGAATTGAAGGAGGTATTTGAACAAATAGTTTTTCTACGTTCCCTTTGTTTTTCCAACCTCTGACGAAGGACGTTGCACCGAAATGTTAGCCGGATAAAGATGTAATAACGGTGTTAGTCTCAAGCTCGAAGCAATACTACGAGTTCAGTTCCATGAAGTTTCCGATGGATCTTTAAATTTCGTTAAAATAATACTAGCAGCTAGCTGATGCCACCATTTTATTGGTAATATCAAGGAGAAGCATTTTACATACCATTTTCACGACGAGTCCGGTATTAATTCTACGACCAATCTGCAACTGGCGCCTAACGTACTTTACTCGCTTCTTCATCTGTTTATTAAAACGCTCGAGAAAACAATCAATAATAGTATAAAGGATTATCGATAAAAGGTATTCCACCGCATTCATAGCATAAATGGGGTAAAAACGACGCTAACCCGTCCCTGACTGGAATGAGCCACGCATTTAACTTTTACGGAATATCCTGGAACCAATTCGAATGCGTGCTTGCCACACAATGACTTGCGGTGGTCAGCCGATGTACAAGACAGCACTTTATCCTTCCCAGACGAGTTTGGTAGATACCAGCACACCGACCCCACAGAGGGATAGGGGCTTCACTGGTTTGGGTGGGAAATCCGAACCAAAAACATTGAATGGGATTCTCGCGACAGCTGGCGCCTTCTTTGACTGTGCTATCTGCATCTACACATTCCGATAAGCGACGCCGTTGAGTCAGTCTACGATATTCACTAAAATTCTCTAGCCAAAGGACCGGGGAGAAGAAAATGTTGGTAGTAGCAGGCCTAAAGTACTATGGCAAAAAAGGGATAAAAGGTAAATAAAGCGATGTTAATGAATCCCGTTTATGATGCGCCATGCATTCTACTTCTAGACAATGTCGTGGTGACACTTTAAATGCGTATTTGACGTAGTGGTCAGCTCATTGGCAAGCCAGTGTTTTATCCCCCTCTAACGCTGAAAATACCGCTAAACCTGATGCTGGATAGATGTCATAACAAGGGGTTTGGCGGTATTTTCACCGCTAGAGGGCGGTAAGCGTCCGGCCCCTGGTTAGGTGAACGTCTACTGGGAACATAGAGCATTGTACTACACCTAGCAGCTATTCTGACTGCTGACTAGAAGGAATTGATTAGAAGCGCTCAAACTAGCATTTCGAAAAAATCGTACGAAAGCAGCTGCTTTTGACATTCAAAAAAGTCTAATTTCCAACGTACAAGCAATGAAGGCATTGAGACACCGCCGAACATGATGGTACAAAACGCGACGTGCGTGCTTTCCTGTGGAGTGCTTCTGAACAGAAATAGAATACGGTGCACTTACGCCACATTACCGTACGCTGGCTGTATTCATATTTATTATGTTTATTTGTTCACTTATGTATTCATTTATTACTGCACTTGAGATGCTTCTGTCAAGGAGAATAAAAAGTCGTGTAAGTCATACGAGTTGCATCTACTAGTCGGAGGGGGAAGAGTGCTAGAAAGCAGAACCAACAGAACCAGGGCCACCCACCGGTACGAAATTGCATAAAAATGTCCTCATATATACCATTATACCGTCAAACTGGACACTTTCACGTTAAATTGAACACTCTTTTAAGCTAGCTTAACACTTTTGACTTCAAATCGAACTCTTCCAAATCGAAATAAGCTTTTTACGTTAAACTAGAGACTATAATGTACCTCCAAAAATGCTACAACAATTTTTTGTGTAAGAAAAATTTTAGTATAACTTTCTAAAATGTTTTAGTTGATTTGCCCAATAAGTGAACGTTTGGTTCAAAATTTTATAAAAATTTTATTTTTAACGAAAAATAAAGGTTTAAAAACTGGTTTTAAATGCTAATTCACCGATTCCGAAGAGATGGATGCCTTGTTGGCCTGAGCGGCGAATCCGAAGCACGAACCTCGATTCGTATGCATACGACAGCCGGCGCCTCCACCGACTGCGCTGCCACACACCTTAGGTTTCATCCACTTCTAAATTCAAACCAACAACATTTCCACGAAATTCATCACCTGTCGTCACGTCGAGCTGCCCGAGCAAGTACCAGCAACGTTTTCATCTGTCCATGTCTTGTTCCAGATTGCTTAACTAGGTCCTTCTCGCTCGAACGCTACGAAGAGCGTCACATCATCCGTTGAAGACGGCTGGTCATGGCTTACTTGAGAGTTGGAGAAGGGTGTGGCATCGTGTTCTTATCACAACGCCTTTAGCGACAGGAAGAACTTTTATGCCTCCAAGATTTCGTAAGGCAGCCATTGGACTACTCCATTCTGGCTAAAGAAACGTGGGGTGCCGGGTTGTTGCGGGCGTCGCAGGGCAGAAGGGAAGAAAATGAATTTGCCGTCCTGGTGTTCCTTTGTTATTCCTGGAATGTATGAAAGTAACTGTGTTATGGCTGTCGAAGAAGTCGTGAAGAAGATGAAAAACGTCCGACTCCGTGCCCCCCTATTCCACTCCACCATTCCTTTTGTACTACGCGCATACACCTCAAAGACTTGAGCCATACGAAAGCAGAATGAACACGCGATCAGCGTCGCGCGGCGAGGAATCGAGAGGACGATGCTCAGAATGACACGACTCACGCAAGTGAGAGAAGGCCTCCGGAGTTCCGAGCTTCGTCGACGTTCGAAGATCAGAAACGCTGTCGCATGGGCCAAATCGTCGAAAATTAGGTGGGCCGGCCACGTAATGCGCTTCGCAGACACCCGCTGGACAAGAGCCAACCGACTGGATCTCACGGGATGTCAAGTGAACGCCGGAACGCCCAACAACGCGGTAGTCGGACTTCTTCTTGAAAGCCCTGAACGAACGACTCTTCGTGTTCTTCGAGCGAGGACCCATTGGAGCACTCGGACACGCGACAGGGACGAATGGGCGCTGCTCGCGCTTAGCTCGAGCATCTCGATGACCAATGGGACTACAGGTGATGTAGGTGATAAGGCTCTTGTCCAGCAGGTGTCTGCGAAGCGCATTACGTGCCCGGCCCACCTAATTTTCGACGACTTGGCCCATGCGGCGGCGTCTCCGATTTTCGTCAGGCGTCGCTCGGGGTGAGCGATGATATAACACGAGCCTAAAGCCCTTTTCTCTGAGGCGTATGTTAGGGCAGAAAGAACGATATAGTCGAAGAGGTGGGCACGGAGCTCATTCTTCGTCTTCTTCACGACTTCTTCGACGCTCTTTGAAGCATCTCAAGCCGCTCTCATAGCTCTCTTATCTCGTCTTTATTCCAAGAAATCACGACACAAAGGTGAAACGTTCAAAATAAATACCCGAAAGGAGCACTGGAACACCGGCGACCGTGTGAACTAATCTCAAATGGGACATCTCTTAAGCGAACATATAGACTTAGTAGGACCAACAGGAATGAACGGTAAATCGACAGGGACAACAATCGTCACCGGTGCGTCTAGCGAAATAACAGAGTATGCACATACAATACTAGCAAGAAGAGCTTTGAGATTCAGAGTGGGAAAAAGCGCGCTGCGATAGACAGTAGTCGTCGAACGCAAGCACAAACAGACACAGACGAGGACAGAAGAACCCATGGAGAAGAAGAATAGCCCTTCAACACAGCGCCGAGAGCAACGATGATTATGTTCTGCTGATACACCGAGCCAGCTATATGAACGGGGTCGACGAACATCACAATCTTGAAGATCACAACATGGGAAGCGTAAGCGACGCAACAAGAGGGGGCGGGACGGGGGCAATATGATTCGGGTTACGGTCACCTTATGACGAGCGTTTTGGGCGAAATTCAACGACATAACTTGCGTCCTAATAGTACAGCTACAATAAATAGAACTATTACATCTACAATAAATAGGATATAGTTCTGCGAGAAGATTCGCAGTCCGAATTATGCTACGTCTGGGCACGCAGCCGCAGGAAACAGTTCTGGCAGACGCGTACCGGGCGCGAAATCTTCATGTGAGTGATATGTGACTCGAATCGGCTACACCTGCAATGAATCAGTTCAATTTCTTGCATTTATATTCCACTTCCACTGGATAATTTTGAAATAGAGCTAAACACCTCCAAAAATTAGCTTAGCGGCACTATTGTACTAGGATGTCCAATAAGTCCCCGCCGTTTTTTCAACGATTCATTGCGGATTTCGGCGACGGTATCTTGCACAGCGCTATACAGCTTTCGAAAGGGAATGGTCTGCTCTATCGGAGCATGTATTGCATTTCTTTTTTCATCCTGAACTTTGTCAATTTTTAGGTCGTAAAAGTGAAAAGTGAAAAAGTGGCCATCTGCGCAGTTGTTCTCTCCGCTTAGGTTTGGAATTTTTGCGCAGTTTTTCGTAGTATTTGGAAGACAATGTTCTGTACTACAAGAATACGTGTTGGCGCTATTTGCTCATTGTTCCTTATTGATTTCTAGGTGATCAAATTGGGACGTCCGAGCTTTCCGACCAAATTTTTACCAACATCTCCTGCTCTGTGGTTGGAATTTATTGCTTGTTGTTATATGTCGTCTTGCTCAATAAGAATTTGTGTCGCGTTTATTGGCTCATGCTGATTTCTGTCGAATATCAACAAAATTTCAAAAAGAGAAAAATCATCTTCACCAACTCCTTCTACTTGTTCAGTTGTTGATACTCGACAGAAATCAGCATGAGCCAATAAACGCGACGCAAATTCTTACTGAGCAAGACGTCCTCTTCCAAACGACATATGACACCAAGCAAAAAAGTCCAACCACAGAACCGGAGTTTTGGTAAAAATTCGGACGGAAAAGTCGGACGTCCCAATTTGATCACCTAAAAGTCAATAAAGGACAAACGAGCAAATAGCGCCAACATGTATTGTAATGCAGAACATTGTCTTCCAAATGCCATGAAAAACTGCGCAAAAATTCCAAACCTAAGCGGAGAGAAGCGACTGCGCAGATGGCCACTTCTTCACTCCAACGACCTAAAAATTGACAAAATTCAGGATGGAAAAAGAAATGCAATACATGCTCTGATAGAGCAAATCATTCTCTTTCGAAAACTGTATAGCGCTATGCAAGACACCGACGGCGAAATCCGCAATGAATCATTGAAGAAACGGCGATGACTTATGGGACAACCTAATACGTATTATAATTTTAGGATTGCAGAAATCGAGACGAGGTCGAAAAAATCTTCGCCCAAACTTCGCCCAGGAGTGTTATTTGAGGTGCTGATCACGAATCTTACATCCGTTTTTGAAATTGCGGCCGATTTACAGCATTTACAATAGTGCCGCTTAATGTCCTCAACATTAATATAGGCACTTCAAGAGATTCAAGGTAGGTTTTCGCTTTTAAAATTTGATACCACTTGCCCTGCAGATGTGTACTGTCGGTTTTCCGAACAGTTGGATTCCAGTTCTTACATACTTTGATGTTAGTTGGCTTCGGAAAACAGAAAATGGTCAATGTAGAGAACCGAAACCACTGAACACGCTGTACGAATAGTTGAAATCAACTGAATTCTGGCGCAAAGATCGTAGTACTGTGAGATCTCGCTTTGTAATCCGCAGCACTTTCGTGTCACTATGAAAATCTAAAAACAAACCATATCTTTAGGAAACTTACTTGGCACAGAAAATCTGTCCACAATTTCTACAGTGATGTTTTCGATCAGCTATGGTGAACTTATGCTGACACTGAGTGCAGCGCTGTCTCGACATGTCCTAAACAAAATGGATGAACGAATGACCATACCATTAGACACCCTCCCACACATATATTTCTGAACATCCATGAGATTTGACATATTAAGACGAGGACACATGGGAGAACGAAATGTACGACGGGACTAACCTAAGCTGAACGTAGGTCTAAGCATCAACAAAATATTAGAAATCGGAAAAACAAGTGGAAGTTTAGAAGAGAAATGCACACAATGGTTAACTTTTGAGCGTATCATGGTCAGGAGTGTTTGAATATTGATGCCAAGGACTCCTGAAATTATATGAAAATCTTAGGACTCAACTTCACTTCAACTTTGAAACAATCGCCACTATTCCTACACCACCGCGAGGCGTCTCGGTTACGTTGTCTGCGGCAACGCGACACGAACCGCTGTTCTGCGTACCGGGAAATTTTGTTTTGCGTAACAGGTTTCGTAAGGCAGCCGTTAGACTCTCGGTGAAGCCTAGGGTTGGTGTGAGAGAAAGATCGCATGACCACCGGCGAAGGACGTGGTCATATTCTGTACCTCCTGACCGTCCCCTGTTGTCTGCACGCGCCACCTTGGTCTGCGTTAGGGAGTATTTATACTCCAGCTGCAATTCGGCGAGCCAACTTTGAAGCGGTCGCCGAGCCGCATTTCTAAGGTGTCTAAATGCTTCCGTACACTTTTGAGACACAGTGACAGGAGGCGGACGGCAAACCTCTGGCGAAGCCTTCAAATGGCTGCGCTCTTGCCCAATTTTGCTGTGTCACTCATGCCCACTCGATTCCTGACTGTGTGCGGCAAACGGCAAAGGAACGGAGTTGCGAAGTACAGCACTATTCTTCTAGTCGAAACCTACTGTCGCTGCTTGATCCGAAAAATAATGCGCTCTGATGAGTATTGCGCCCGAATCAATCGCGGCTAAGGTGGTATAAAGTTAAAGTTCAAAAGACGCATCTGGACCCATTCTGGATCCCTGCCACAATCGGCTACTCTGCCGGCGACAAATTGACGGCAGCGACGACACTAGTGTGAACCATTATTGCCGTCGCTACGGCAAACTCGGCGTTCTTGCCTTGTGGTTAAACATAGGGCCACGGCGTTGCTGCAAAAGTTGGTCATCGCGCCGGGCCATTCACTCTGCAGCGCGATTCGCCTAATGCGGAAAATTCCGTCAAATTATGTGTTTTACGACAGCGAAGTATAAATGCAAAGCAGCGTCGGTGGACGGTGCAAAAAATCGACACCTATTCCTATCATCAGGGCCTGTTCATACTTCACGACAGCAGCGACTAGAGCGACAACACCGACGCTTGAGTATGAACACTTTTCGGCGGCGCGCGCTCGGTTTCAATCGATTCGCATGTTTTACACGGGCGATGAGAGCGACGAGAGTGCAGCGAGCGTAGCGCGCGTGGCGTGCGCCGCGACAAGAGCGACAAGAGCGACTGGAGCGACAGTGCCGGCCGAGTATGAGCACTTTTCGGCGGTGCGCGCCCGGTTTCGATCGATATGCATGTTTTACACGGGCGACAAGAGGGCCTGTTGACGCGGCATGAGGGTCTGTTCATACTCCGCAACAAGAGCGACTTGTCGCGAAGTATGAACAGGCTCTCATGGCGCGTCGCACGCCGACACAAGTGCAAACTGGACCATAGACGGTTTCCCTACTGCCGATAAATGTACGAGAGAATGCCAAAGCCACAACGTACATGCGTGTGAGGCGGATGAGGCAAAATTAACGAAAACGTCAGCTCAACAACCCGTACAGTGACGGCAATGTGGAGGAGCTGAGATAGCACAAGATCTAAGGCATTTTATACCGTACATCCTTCATCTAGGATACCGGTATTGGGGAGTCAAACCATGCAGTGGTGCAGGAATAGTGGCAGTTTTGTAAAATCTTAACCGCCTTCTCAGATTCAGAAATATCAAGTCCACAATATTGTGCAACTAGTTTTTGTTAACTCACCTGAACCCAATGGTCTGCTCGACCACCGTCTTCACCGGCTTGCCAGCACCATACTCGTCCTACACCGTCGCCGACCAAGAACGATTTGTGGTCTCTGCAATAGAACCACATCTAATGTTACAACAAATGGACGAATATATGCCTCCAGAAGACGGCCACATCTACTCACTTGCTGGGAGCCATACAAGTGATAGGAGCAGGATGTGTGTTGTCCGGTCGATTAAAGGCTGTGTGTACCGTCAGCGCAGCTCTTTGCATTAGCACTCGTACGTACTTCGGACACTCAGTCTTTTCGGCTTCTGGACGAATTTAACGTTAAAAGTAGGAACACCCAACTATAATATTTCAATGCTCTTCAAGTTTTAAGCAAATCCAGCCACCTCTCAGCTGGACTGCGCTCGCTAGCGGACTAGTGGGAGGCTCTGGACTATGTGCTTCACTGGTGTCCTGACTTCCACTAACTCTCAAACGCCGTCGTACTCGATCTAGACGAGCATGAACACTGGCCGACGAAGAGTTGCCCTGTTTTCTGAAGAAAAAATTCATTTGTTTCGGCACACATATGTACACCTGACAGTTTAGTTTTCTGAAATTCGGGTAAAACTAACACTTGAGGTTCGATATGTGGCGCTTCAACAGATCCGTCGTTTTCCACCATCACACACGAGTAGATCTTCACAACTCCGTCGCTAGTGCCACAAACCACCACATTATCCAAGTCCCACTCGTTCATCTAAAAAACGACCATACGATTTTTGTGCCATATGTCTATATCCAACCGCCTTGATGATTCATCGCAGTAATCCAAATTGTCATTTCAATTTTGAACGGTCTTGAAGGATGGCGCGATCTCGCCAAAGCGCGCGAAATCTAGGACATAAAAGCGGATTTTGTCGTGTAGTCCAGTTCTGTGGCCGTATCATGAACGTTCCCGGGAAGGTTAACGGCTTCCCACAGGAAGCGACCGAGGCGGGAGGTAGAAATTTGTGTTGGTAACCATTACAGCGACCAATGCCACGGTCCCACGTCACTGGCGGGATGCTCCCGCTCTACTCGGCAGCGCGACGGGAGGTACATCATCCTCTTAATGGGGCGTGGCGCCAGGAGGTACAGCCGCTGTTCTGCAGACCAGGAAGTTCTGTTTTTTCGTCTCAAAGGCTTCGTATAGCCGCATGCATACTCGGCGGCGGCAGCGGCAGCTATGATCAAGCATAGGGTGATCGATTCCCGATAAATCGATGCACCTATGCTTAACCACGGCTGCCGCTCCCGAGTGTGCATGCTGCTTATGGCAGCTTTTAGGGGGGAGGTGGTGAGCAAGGGGGATGAGAAGAAAATTAAATGCCTCCCGAGAGGGGCGTGGCCATATTTTGTACCTCTTGACCGTCGCCCGCGGCGGAGAGTCGTTAGATACACCGATCTCAGAAAGGGGCGGGGCGAGGGGCGCGCCGAGGACAAGATGTCCGGGTCCCTGCCTTCACATGGAGGCATTGCACTTCTAATCACTTCCCTTAGCCCTGCATCTCTATCCTGAACTGATTTCGTTCTTGAGACAAGAGTCAGAACCTTGTTCACCATATTTGGAACAAAAGAGTTTTCAGCTGCAGTACCAAGGCTTTTTTCAGATCCCGCCAGTGTAGAACTGACCGGAATCACCCATAGTCTCTAGTTGAGGAGAAAATTTAAAGAATTGTGGTGAAAATTGAAAGAATTCAGAGAGAAGAGCGACGTTCTCCTTCCAGTGTTCCCCGAGATGCGCTTCCCAATCGTCCCCTATCAATTGTTAGGTTTTTGGACAATGTCACGCCAATTAACGACGGTTTCGAGCGCAGCAAACTTGTCCAAATAGAGCGGCGCGGGCAGGGCGGGAAGTGGGCAGCGGGCAGCACGGTGTACCGAACGACTGCCCTCCGTCGCCCGCTCTACCCGCACTCGCTTGGTTGGGAAGGTAAGGAAGCCGTCATGTTTTTGGTACACCTCTGACTACGAATAGGAGAGGGAACCTAAGGCTTTACCTTCCTGTTCCAAAATCGCAGGCGAGATCAAACTTCCTCACTTACAGAAATCTTAAGGACTTGAACTTATTATTAGGTGAGGATGAGTCCTTAATGGGACGTAAAAGGTTATGTTAAACGTGCTGTGTTTAATTTTATGTTTGTTGTAGTGTGTGTGACCTAGTATGGTATTTGTTTATCTGTTATTGCTTATTAATGCATGACTATGTTCATGTCTGATAAATAAATAAATAAATAAATCTTAAATCTGCAGTGCAATTGCACACACAGCTAATACGACGGCATAAAGTTGAGATGGGCGAATTTGTCCATAAAAAAAACGAAAATAGATTGGAATGATTTCGATGTAGTTCAATCTGTGAGTCCACTGCAAACCCTCTAAGAAGCTTAGCAATCTCAGTGGAACGCAAAAAGTTAGTAAATTTAAGAAAATTCTCAACTTAACATTGAAATTATTGCGTTTCCCGCCTCTGCTGCGAATCTAACTCACGCGTTGTGGTCGCCGCGGATTTCCGTTGTTTCACGAATACCGACAGCGTACCGGGAGTCCTTGAACGCGAAGCAGCGAGAGCGGGATGATTTCGCTTACCTTCCCGATCCCGCCGCTTCACGAATACGACCACTGTTGTTCACTATTGTGTTGTCAGCTAGGTTGGCTAACGACCGCCACATTTCTTAAAGTGTACAGAAGGCAAAACATGTCCCTACCGTGCTGAATGTGAGGCTGAGGATCATCTGCGACGGGTCCATGATCAGATTCGAGTCACAGGTGTTTACTACCGCCAACAGTTCTCCATTTATCGACCACAGATGCAACAATGTTGAGCAGGACGTGGCAATGTCACCCTTAAAACGACCAGTGCTAGATGTCATGATGATAGAGGAAAGCTCACGTCAAAATTACCGTTGTATCATTGATAGCTACAGCCAAGACCGGACTCGGATGAGGTGGCAACTGCCGAATAAGGTAGAGCTCGGACTGATGCCACAGAATCACAGAGCAGTCTCGACTTGCCGACACCACGAATGCGTGCGCCGAGCACACAACCTAAACAGGTAGGTTCAGATGAGACGAATATTGTAGAAACGCAATGCGTCCATAGTGCACTCCAGCTCACCAAACAAGTCACTGCATCCGAGTGTCCGTCCAGCAGTTTCCGTCGCTTCAGAGACACCGGCTTCCTACACAGCGTCCACACGCTGAAAAATGAGTAGATGCCTAGAGCTATTTTTGAAGACTGGTCAAGCCTTTCTTTCCTCCGGGGAAACTTGAGTGTACAGGACTCATCATTGAAGAGGTAGCACACTCACGAACCCAGTAGCTGTTAGCCCCTAAAACCGAGGAAAGCACTAACCTCACACAACCTGTACTGCTTCCGCAAAACAGCGTCCTATCATCTCCGCTAGCCACACATGTCAGCTCGTCCGCATCACACATCTCGTGGATACAGGTCGACTATAAGTGCACTCATTAGGCGCTTCCTGACATCAACTGCCCATACCGGCAAGAAAACAAAACATATCGACTCTTCGCACTGCCTAATCGATAATAATAGTTCTCATGCTGGCGCGCCGAGCGTCGGCTTAAGTATAAACTCGTATTACTATACATCTCGAAAAATTACCTTATCAGAGTCAATCTGTCCCATCCGAATCGATCTGTCCGGGAAACCCCAGGCGATGTATCGATTCGTTCCAATCAGCACCTTATTCTGTTCCAGAGCAATGAGGCCGGCTCGTTCAGTCTGGTATATGGAACCTACCGCAGACCGCAGCTCTGAAAGTACGTAATGATTGAGAGAATTACTGCAAGCAAGCTCGAATAGGGAGAATGTTTACCTTTGATCGGGCTTTGTGGCGGTTTCAACGAGTGCAGACAGTGATAGAAGAGGCGTTGCGTCGTCACACCCGGCGTATTCGAGAAGCCATCAACGGGGCTGACCTAAAGAGTACGAAACTGGGCGTATTCTTTAACCACCAAATATGTCATGAATATCGACATATTCATGATGACTCATCAAGAGCCCAGAGCGCCTGCAAAGTGAGGCCTTAGGTCGCATGGGCCTGAGAGGGCCGCCAACTAGCATTCGTCTACTCCCAATTTGGCCCATATAAAAGACCTCCTGTATGAAAAACGCCGCCGGCAGATTCTGGTAGTTCTGTTCAGTCTCATGCCTGCAGTTTACTTCTCTCCGGTCCTCCTTCTCCCAGCTTCGGTCCCCCGTCTTCCACCGCACTTCCCTCGCACTCACTACCAAAACAGTAACCTCAATATTCAATAACCTCTCTTCATAATGGCAATAACAGACCCCATCTTCCCTTCTCTCTCCAATCCTCTCTTATTTCTTCCAGTACCAGTAACCACTGAACTGCCTATCTCTTTGCTGTAGTATTGTTAGTGCACAATTAACCTATATAACACTTTCAACACAGCCTAAACACAACACATCGGCCAACTCAAAGATCCTAGACTAACGTCTAGACATAGTGCATCAAAACTAGACTGACGTCTAGACAAAATACTTGTCCAGCGGTTTAAGTTGGGTGATCCAGGCGGACAAACCTTCTTCTGCGGATGAGGTTTCTTGAAAAGCTGGCTTGGTATCTGCCCGAAATTGTTGACAAACCCTAGAAAGAGATGAAATTCAGTTCAGCTGCTATGCACCTACAGCAGCTGAAGAAAATAACCCACCAATGGTAGCATTCCTTGTCAATGGATCGACTATCGACTCAAAGTCCACACTACCCTCGTAGAACAGATGATGGAACAGATTGTTGGCCTGAAATCTCATTTTGAACTACACATAGAGGGCTTTGAAGATCCAAGAGCAATGATGCTACCTTTACAGCTTCTTCACCGCTCTGTTTATAGCCGAATACCAGATCTATCCATTCGTGAAGGTGCGACGAGACGTAGTCACATTCCAGAGCTTGACGATGAAGTCTGACATTGACATAAATTATTCATCTATCTTGGCTTAGAGATCTCTGAGGCAGACTTTATAGGTGCAGTGAGAACTAAGCTGCGCGAAAACAGCGTGTGACTTGGCGCATAGCCCCTGCTCAATGCCCTGTGCTACAACCAGCAAATCGAACACTCTTCAAATCAAAATGAACACTTCTATGCAAGCCTGACCCATTTGAAATCAAACTGAACATCCTTCAATTCAAAATAAAATTTCCATTAAAAAATAGAAGCTCTTCAAGACGTTAGATTTTTTTTTGTTCAAGGAACATGTAGTTTGACGTTCTTCAAAAATTTTCATTCACATGCCCTAATAAGGTGAGGTTTAAAATTTTAAAATTTTTTCAAGGACACATAATAAATTATATTTTTTGAGCGTGGGAAGGAAGCAATTGTTTAGTGTATCAAAAGTAGAGATCGCGCCATGCGCTCGACAAGAACATCGTGACGTTTACTTGATTCATAACAGATATTCTGTTTAGGTGAAATAACAAAGATGTGAACGAGACGGATCATGAGACGTTAGTCAATCCCTTTCGGGATGCGCCACGCATTCTACTTCTACGGGATGTCATGGAGAGGATTTGAATGCGTATTTGGCCATACAATGATTTGTAGTGGCCAGTAGATGAACAAGTCAGCGTTTTGTCCTTCCTGTACACGTCGCGAAGGTGAGCAGCATTGGTAGGTGGGAGCGCATCAGTCAATAATAACCAAACAGCACAGAACGAGTACATGCTAGCCGATCAGGGTACCCACTGCACGAGCCCTCTGAATGGCATGCCCATTCATTGCGATCTGATTGGATCGGGCAATCACATCTCCCAATGCTGCCCGCTTTTGCGACATACACCGTCCTTCCCAAACAACTCTGGTAGCAATTCACCGATCCCGACGGTATGGAATGTTTGACTGGACTGGACGGGAAATCCGTACTAGGGACCTCGACCTGACGGGTGCACGCATCAGCCGGAAACTCCTCCGACTGCGCTACATGCGCCCTAAACGATATAACAAAGAAATTACAAAAAACAACAACATAACGCTTGACATCGCTACTGCAAAAAGTAACACTTACACTACCAGTCAAACAAAAATCACAATGAACTAGTCGAGTGCGTGGCGCGATCTCCTCTTTTAATAAAACAAGCAATTGTTACCTTACTCCACTTTAAAACAAATTTTAATGCATCACTTTTTTTCGAAAATAAAAATTTTACAAAATTTCAAACAGCATACTCACTTACAGTCGCAGATGAATTGAACAATTTCAAAGAAAGCCATATTAAATTTCCCTTAAGCAAAAAATTATTCTAACCGTCTTGGAAAGTTTATATTTTACTGTGTAAAAACGTAAACGGAAGATGGTCATTTTGATTTCAAAAGCGTCAGCCCACATTGGAGATTGTCTACCTTCATTTGGAAGGTGTCCAATTTGGTCTGAAGAGGGGTCCAATTTGATTCGCAAAGTTGAATTGAAAATGGTAACATCACCATAGCTCGAACCAGTGGTGTGCGTTTCCGTTAAATCGTTAGATTTCGTTAAAAATGTAGATAGCTGTGAAGTATTCCTTTAGTCAAAGGAGATCATTGGGGTCGTTTTATACATCATCTTCACGGCAGATGGGCACTTTCTAATGAAACCTTTGCCACCTCTTGAATTCTGACTACTCTCGTAATCAAACTGAACCCCTTCCCAGTAAAAACGAACGTCATCCAAATAAAATTATTAAATTATTAAAAATTGTCTCAGCAGCCTATCACTCATGCACATACTATTGTAATACAATGCAACAATACTGAGAGAAATTTCCAAAGAATAGGATAGGCTGTTGAAAATAATTTTTAACAATTTGACAATGTAATTTGAGAGGCGTTCATCTCCATTAGGAAGGTCTTCAGTTGCTTTCGATAGCTGTCAAAATTCAAGAAGTTTCAGAGGCTTGGTTTGGAAATACCCAACTGTCGTGATGATTGTATATAAAACGGTCCCACTGACATTTTCGATTCAAACAGTGCTACGTAGCCATCTATGCTCTTAACGAAGTTTAGCGACTTAAGGCCCGCTCATACTTCCGACGTCGAGCGACGCGACGGCATGTAAAGCCGCCAGATTGATCGATCGCACCGCTCAATCAATATGGCTACTATACGTGACGTCTCCTCGATCGATATCGAAGTATAAACGAGGCCTAACGGAAACGCACACGCGTCGCTCGAACGAGTTCTCACTTTCGTCAAAATGTATTTATGTATGTATGTACACCAACCTCACAAACTCCCTCGCATCGCCTCTGGCCCAAGGAGGCAGAACTACGTCATCCAGCGCCACACCGTTCTGTTTCACTCCGAAGTCGAACCGATTTTTGTTCTAAAAATAACAATGGGGCTAACTGTTCAGCCAAAAGAAGACCCACACATCTTGAATGAGATCCGAGCATGAAGTCAAACTTACCAATAACAACTCAGGCAGCACAAAGAACTCCGGTATGAGCTCCTTCACATCGGCCATGTTGTTACGACTGGCACTTGTCCACGCATCACCGATACTATGAAACATCCTGTCGGCCAGATCGAAATGACCACCCTGAAAGCAGCGTGGACCATGGCAGTGTAGCTTTCGCTCGTAGTCAAGGTTTAGTGACGACGTTTCGGGGCACAGTCCTCTCTTCTGGTCTATGACCAATACATTGTTATATATCATTCTGCCGTCAAATTGAACACTTCTGAAAATGAAATCAAGGAGAATATCTTCCAAATCAAAAACAGCGTCTTCCGCATTAAACTAGAGACTCTCAGAAAGGGCTAGAATGAACTGCTTAAGGAAAAATTTGTATTATTAAATTTTTAATTCACCCGTCCTAATCAATGAAGACATTGTTTGAAAATTCTCAAAAATGTTCATTTTTCACGAAAAAAACACTTTTAAACTTGTTTTAAAATGCAGAAAAGCAGCAATCTCTTAGTGCTGATAGAAGGTTTAGTGTTGCTTGCGCCATGTACTCAACTAGGTTTCACGATTTTTATTTGATTAATAGCAAAAATTCTGTTTGCACAACAGAGTAATACTGGTGTAAACCGTACAAATCTTGAACATGGATATTTTGACCTGTATGATATTCAGCTTGACTTCAAAGAGTGAAGCTCGCTCAGAAGAGCGTCCAATTTGTTTTGGAAAGTATCCTGTTCGATTAGAGAAGTGTCCACTTTGATTGAAAATGGCACATACAGTCAGGGTAGGTCTCTGGTCCTCCCTTTTGTTGGCGCCGCTCAGCGGAGCACAACAAAGAGTTTCTGTCACTCAGCCAAGTTCCTAGATGGCCCAGATTGCTCACTGTATTGTTTAGGATAGGCAATAGTGCAACTTTTAAATATATTTATTAGTGGCAATTTTTATTATACAGGGTTGCCGATAAGTACTGTCGCCATTTATCAATTATACGCGAGATTTTTTAAAGTTTATTATCCTTCAATAGGCAGGGTTGCCGATAAGTATTGTCGCCATTTATCAATTATACGCGAGATTTTTTTAAGTTTATTATCTTCAATATAACCAACAACATGTGGATTGGATTTCACAACAATGCTTCAAAGGGACCTCCCTTGCCTCTATGCAGGCTTCAAGTCTTGGTTTCACTAGTTCCATGATAGCTGGCATCGATTTCTGTCCAGGCTTGATCAAGTTCGCTGCGAAGCTGGTCCAAATTGGTGATTTGGTAGCCTTCTTCCTCAGCTTCTGCTCTAGGTATCCCCATATGGCAAAGTCAAGGGGATGTAAATCCGGCTGTTATATGGCCATTGATCCTTCGTTGTCTATCCAGAGAAATTGGCGTCTAGATACGCACTCGTCGTCCTCGCTCCATGGACAGGAACCCAGTCCTGTTGAACGATCATGTCGGGAGTATTTTGATAGAAAAGAAGGACTACTTTCATGAGAACCTTCTCTTGGTAACTTTCAGCGTTGATTTTCACGTTTCATTCCAGAAAACCAGCAGTGTCTTCTGGTTTGCTGTGCCACTCCACACCATCAATCCTTTGGGAAACAATGATTTTATGACGATCTTCCTTTCCCGGTTGTGTCATTGATCTGAGTCCGAGGAACTGGCGATCATTCTGACAAGGAGACCCTCCGGAGTGGCGGTGAGCTCCTGCGATGCAATTTTTACAGGATGTACAGTCCCGTGTGGGGAGTCCAAAAGCGTAGTTATTTCTTCGGAATGCTCTTCTGTGATCGAAAAAAACCGTGTGCACACGTGAGCGCGAAGTTCGTGGGCGCCCTGCTGCCACCCAGCGCGTCGCGGTCGGTTGGCCTACTGGTAGCGGGGTCGCCTCTCGGGCGCACCGAGCGGGTTCGATGGTTCGGTCCTCGGTGTCGGCAGTGTTTTTGCAACATGGGATCGTTATTATTACGGGCTTGCGTGATCACTGAAGTCAATTTGTACACGATTAATGCTTTTAGTGATTAAAACTAGCCTTTTGGGGCTTTCATTTGAGTTACCTCTCAAAGGATTGCATTTGCACTGTATCATTGGATCCCTTACATTTAAAAAAATTTCTTGCTCACCTTGCTGACAATGATAATCGACAATTATGATATAGAACTATGAAACGTTTAAAACATAACCGCTTATCACATCAGCACCATCTTAAAAACGCTAGGGGCGAACAATCTTCCTCTCCCTGACAAGGCGTCACTACTTCTTCTTCGTTGAAGGAATAATCGGTAGGCGTAGAGAAGGGCCCCGGGTGATCAACATATCCAGCCGCCACCCAAGCGTATGCCAGACATGGGCGAAATACCCGAGCAATTAATCGTGTACAAATTGACTCCTGTGGTCACGCAAGCCCATAACAATAACGACCCGATGTGTGCAAAAACAGTGCCGACACTGGGGACTGAACCATAAAACCCGCTCAGTGCGCTCGAGAGGCGACCCCGCTACCACTACCCCAACCACCGCCACTTCGGGGGCTCTCCTTGTGAGAGCTGTGTGCGACTTCGATCGTGAAAATTTTCAATTTTCATTTTCACAGCATATCATCGACGCGGCGCACTGAGAAAAGCCGTAGCAGCTCTTTTCACTTCTTTCCTCGGTTTTCCTTGGCCGCATCTCTCAACTGCAGCCGTTGAGCAGACGATATCTGCGAAGTCCTAATCCATTCTTAACAATTGACTGGACAGTAAAACGAGTAATTCCGAAGCTCTTTCAGATCTTGTTAAGATGTATTCTGTCGTTCCTGTCGATTCTCTTCTTAATGATCGCACGGTACTTCCTTGTATTCGCAGAACGAGGACGACCTGATTTTCCCTTTATGCTGATGTCTCCTTTCTCCTTTCACTGCTTGACGATCCGTTGAGCTGTTCTCAATGGAATATTAAGCTTCTTCGCAATGGCGGTGGTGGACTCTCCGCTTTCAGCGAGGCGAGCTATTGCTTCTCGATGAGGGTACGGTCTCACAGAGACTACAAACAAAAATTTTCATGTATCACAAAGACGACTCCAAGAAAATATGAGAGAAACAGGTGCGATCAAATATCGCGACAACACTTATCGGCCACCCTGTAGATCTACAAGAGGGATTGTGGGACGAAACTTACTCAGAAAAAAAACTTCGACTATGAAGTTTCTTTTCTGAGTAGACTCCGACTCCGTACTAAGGACCGGAAGCTTGCTTTATTAATACTGAACTCCAAGGGAACAACAAGTTTGAAGCATTTGATGGCGGAATGTTGGAATACAGCCCGCACCCGCAAACAGGGGTTAGCACTTCTGTCTGCGCCACGTAAAACCCCATTCAATGCAAAGAACCTTTACAACGCTGAAGAATACGAAAATCCCAAATCTTGGAGAGCAAAGGGAGCAAATTGCAACTTCCCGAGCGATTTCGCAGGATCTAATTCCATTCGCGTCGCCCGATAACTGGCCTAAAAGCCCATCTTTAATCCAGAAGCTTTGTTTTAGGAAACAGGAGCGAAGGGAGCTTTGGACCCAACACGGATTCTTTACTCGTATGGAAACACCTCTCTACCTCTCTTGAAGTCAGCCGATTTCTTACATCAACACATGTTCCTGGATGAATGTTACCTCTGCTCTTCGCTACAACCAACCTGAAGACTTAGGAACTGCTGGGTGAACGGTTCAAGTCGGACCAAATACGACACGACGATCATCGCTGATGAGTAGTGCGTTCCATACATGTACGGGGGAGTCTCACCCGTCGGGTCATCCCATTCGCGATACCTACAACAGACAATTGCGGACACTCAGTAATAGGGAACTCATAAGTTCACTCACCTCTTGAGGAACTGCTCGAGCCTCTGCGGATGCTGTGCGCCCATCGGTTTCGACAGATCTCGGAACGTCTTAGGATTCGTGAAGTCCAACGTCTGCGACGAGTAGTCTGCCAGCACCCATGGTAGCACTGGATACTGCGACAAGTCGTTGTAGGACCTATAATCGCCCATGGCATCATCTTATACTCTTCATGTCTTCCTTCTGAAGTAGACGGTAAATTCGCTGAATCTCCAGGACTCACCTTCCCGCCAGTGTATTCAGATGCATCAAGTACTGGAAGTTGCTGATCTGACCGTTCAACCATCTTTGGGTCACGGACTGTTGACCTAAACTTTTGCAAATTATTTTCTTTTTTTCCAATAAACAAATGATGGCTACTATTCGTCGAAGCAAATACCAGTAGTCCTGTAATTAAGGGTCTGTTCATACTTCGCGAGCGAAGCGACGGAAGCAATTGGTCGGCCACACAAATCATGCGTATCGATTTCTGCCCAGCGAAAATCGATACGTAGGATTTGCCTGGCCGCGCAATCGCTCCCGTCGAGAAGAATGGACAGGCCCTAACATTTTTTAAACATCGCTTCATGGCCAATCACAGATGTCTTTCTTGCTTATCTTGTTGACTTATTGGTTATTGGCTACACAAACTTAAACAAGACAAAAGATGATATTGTGATCTTGACAAGAGGGTACGAGTCGCTAATGTGCCCTACATGGGGAGAGGCAGACCTATCAGACGTACCAGAGCGACAGAACGAGCTTGCCACAAAGAGGAAACCATGTACAGCTGGTCATCTGATTGGCTGTCTCGAATTGATTCGGTGCTCTGATTGGCTAGTGCGCTTCCGCCTGCCCATGTAGGCCATATTAGCGACTTGTCAACTGGAGGCTATGCACGACGGCGAAGAACAACACTGTAAACGTCAACAACGCACCAATTATAGAATTCAGAAGCGACGCTCGTCCACTCTGCTCGATTGCCATGCTCGCCTTCTGGCCGCCGACAGAATCGGTGCCACCAGCCGTCAAGCCTTTGGCCATTGACAGCAGCCTGAAGGAGGAGAGTTCACGGCTTTTTCTCCAACAGATCAACTGGCAGCTACACCGTACTTCTCATACACTCGATCACGCATCTTCTTCGGGAATGCCAAGAGGTAATTCCGTCCGTCTGCACTGAATACCTCGAGCGCTATCGGCTGGAGAAGATACCTGCAAGGAAACGGTCTTTAGTGGAACACCAACCCCTTCGCATTTATAGCGGCTGACCTTCGCTTATGGACCTCTCTGATGTCCTCGTAGCTGAACTTGCTGCACAGCCTTGATGAGCGCGGTGGGTGCGTGGCACCGGTGGCGGTATACGGCACAATGGGGTCATGAAGCCTACAATTAGAGCAACTATGTCGTTAAACCATCTGATAATGGGTAAAGGTCGTCGTTAGACAACTCCTCTGTGGGATGCGCCACGCACTGTGCTTCTTCGAGACGTCTCGTGAAACGATTATAATGGCTATTTCACTTATGAGGGCGTTTGGAGTGCAGTCGGAGGAGGAGTCTGCTGTCGCATGTACCCGTTTCTATTAGGGTGTCCAGGAACTATTTGCAGAAAATATTTCAACATAAAGACACTATCCTGTTGTAACTGCATAACACATCCAAATCAGTCTTCCTTGCCTTTTTCACTGCACGATGGCCGAACTGTCTACCCATATTAGACACGTACTCCTTTACGAGTTTGAAGCTGGGCTTTTATGAAAGATTTCGGCACTTCATCGTGTGGGCACCACGCACGTTTACAAGCGTGGTTGACGTAGAGGACCATCTTTCGTCTCCTATGACGATGGTGTCCAGCCAGTTGAAGGTGCGACTTCGGGAGAGCAGCTGAGTGCATATGTCCAAACGTCTTCGCCGGTTGTCGTCGGTCAGTTGGTGTGGGAGCCACTGACCGAGCTTTTTAACCATTCCAAGAGATCGCAGTCCATTGTCCACGGTGGATCGGGAGAAGCCTATCGAAACTTGTGTCGTGTATTCGGCTCTGAAGCTCCTTCTGTACGGTTGCGCATAGCTGGTTCGAACGCTTCGGAAGCGGGAACAGAAGTCTCAAAAATGAGCATCGCTCTGGTCGACCGACAACGATATCTTTGGACGAACTGAGGAATGGTGGAGCAGCATCCATTTGAAGGTGTGCGTTATTTTGCTGCTGCTCTTGCCTATTCCCGATCCACTGTGGACAATGAACTGCGATCTCTTGGAATGGTTAAAAAGCTCAGTCAGTGGCTCCCACACGAACTGACCGACGACAACCGGCGAAGACGTCTGGACATATGCACTCAGCTGCTCTCCCGAAGTCGCCCCTTCAGCTCGCTGGACACCATCGTCACAGGAGACAAAACATGGGTCCTCTACGTCAACCACGCTCGTAAACGTGCGTGGTGCCAACGCGATGAAGTGCCGAAATCTTTCGTAGAGGGTGAAATTCATGCGAGGAAAGTCATGCTGAGCGTCTGGTGGAAGTTGAAATCTACCATTTCGAGCTGCTGCCTGACAGCACGACTGTCACTGCCGAGGTCTACGCTACCCATCTGCAGAAACTGGTCGACAAGATGCGCAAGGAACAGCCTAGGCCCGACAAAGTTCGCTTGCTGCACGATAACGCGCGCCCACACATCGCGAAGACGACTTCTCAGAAAATTCTGGAACTCGGATGGGAAGTTCTGCCGCATCCACCGTACAGCCCAGATCTGGCCCCAAGTGACTACCACCTTTTTCGATCACTTCAGCATCATCTGGAAGGGAAACGCTATGAAGATCGTGACCACCTCGAAAATCACCTCCGAGCTTTTTTTCCGACTGCAAGTCGCCGAATTTCTACGCCAGAGTAATTCGAAGTCTTGTGGAACGTTGGCGGAGAGTAGTCGATGTTGATGGAAATTATTTGGCTGATTAATAAAACGTCGGTAAAAAAATTGTGTCATTTTGAAAAAAACTCTTATTTCTGCAAATACTTTCTGGACACCCTAATAGTTCCTGGTTCAGATTTCTGCCCAGGCCAACCAAGTATGGCCATATGGGATATAAAAAAAAATAAAAGGATAAAGGACGGCGTTATTCAATCCTATTTAGGATGCGTCACGCATTCTACTTCTACGGGATGTCGTGGAGGCGTGTTGAGTGCGTATTTGGTCATACAATGACTTGCGGTGGCCAGCCGATGTACAAGTCAGTGCTTTATTCTTCCCAGACAAGTCTAGTACCAATTCACCGACCCCGGAGGGATGAAAGGCTTGGTTGGCCTGGGCGGGAAATCCGAACCAGGAACCTGGCATCGGGTGCAGGCGACAGCCGGCGCCTCCTCCGACTGCGCTCCACGCGCCCCATGGAAGTATGGCCATTTACGCATTTAAACCGCCTCCACGATGTTCCATGGAAGTAGAGTGCGTGGCGCATCCCAAAACGGGTTGAGTAAACCCTTGTTTATATTTGCGCCGCCACGCGGCGCGGCACCACGGTCGCCATAGATATCGATTTTTCGCGCCGCCCGTTCGATATCTATCCCGACCATCGTGCCGCGCCGCGCACCGGTGCAAGTATAAACTGGGGCTAACGCCGTCCTTTATCCCTATCCTTTATCTGGTGTAACCCAGTTGCTTACTCTCGCCCAACGAGAGCTAGTAACGTGGGCGGCCCACCTATTTTTCGATTACCTGGGTGCTACTCACCACAATGATCAGTTGCCATTCTCTCCTCAAACAATCAACCATGGGCAAGAATCGATATTATCGATCAGTAATGATTTATGGAGGTCGACACTGATCAAAACGTAGGCACATTTAAGAAGCGCGAGTGTATGGAACCACGCTTCCTTAATAGCCAGGCGAAGTTCTTCTAAGGATCAGACAAACAATCTGATCATTAGGAGAACGCAGGGACGCACGCACGGATGGACGGACATTGGCCGATGAACAATTGGGCGCCCTACCCAGCTACAAACGGTGAGATATGTGAACGAAAAGAAAAATCCGACTGACTTACTCCGAGCTCAAGAAATCCAGGTCTCGGATCTCCCTCGTCTTTAGAAGCGTGAAGCCATCCACCACATAGTAATGCTCCCGTCCAAACAGCAGCAATCCCTCAGACGTTTCGAGGCCCTGCAACTCAATGGCTCTTCAACAGCTGGAAAAGCAGAAGATGACCGAGACACCTACCTGAATTCTCGCACATCGGAACATGCTGTGTAACTGTTCGCCTTGCTCCAACAACCGCAGCAGCGTCTGATTGTCCGGTCCGCGTTTCTTTCTGTTGTCAATGTCCTTCTTCTCCTCTTCTTTCGCTTCTTCACGACTCTCCGACATCGGCTTGTCGCTGGCTGATGACTCGTCTTGTTGTTCTTCTTCGAGTTCGACAGAAGGCTCCTGGAAACAGGTCAGAAATATCAGTACTAGTCGCCAATGTGGTCTACGTGGAGAAGCGAGAACTCGCCAGCCAATCAGGGTGTCGAGAGTACACTCACAGAACACTGAGCGGTGCGCTAATTTAACAAGACCTGACCAGTGTGAGGCGGCCCTCATATCCTACTAGTCGCTAGTGTGGCCTACGTGGGGAAGGAGATGCTTCAGACCAATCAGATCTCAACGAACAGACAAGTCATGCAAAGCCATACAGTATGGCATGCCTGCTCGTTGAGGTCTGATTGGTCTGAAGCGTCTCCTTCACCTCGTTCGCCACATTACCGTCTAGCAGGATAAGGTGGCGGATCACACCAGTCAGGCCTTGTTAAACGGGTGTGTCGCACGGTGTTGGTACCCTGATTGGTTGATGCGTTCCGCCTCATTCGGAGGCCACATTAACGACTAAAACCTAAGAAAGAAGAATTTCATGGCAAACATTGGAGAAATACCCACCTTTCCTCCGTTCTCATCGCCATTCTCGTTTTCTTTCCCATTTCCATTTCCATTTCCATTCCCATTCCCATTCCCGTTCCCGTTCCCGTTATCATCCGAAGCAGTAGTGGGATTCGGTTCAAGATGTGGCCGCACAGAAAGTCGTCGGATGAGTGAGGAGTTAATTTCTAAACATTCTCACATAGCAGACAGTAAGATGAGGTACTATATTGCATTGGGTTGAAAACTAAGTCCCCGTTGTTTGTTTAAGCATTTTATTATGAATTTTGCTGAAAGTTGCCTGCGTAATGTTGTATACCATTCGGGATTAAATGCTTTGCTCTATCAGAAAATATGATCCGCTTTTTCCACATTTCGACATGTGTCAATTTTTACACCATTAAAGTGGAAAGTCAAAAAAGAAGAATGAGTTTCGCAGTCAGCTCCTTCTCTCTTGTTACGTTTGAGTTTTTTTTTTGTGTCACGTTTTAAACCAATCGAAAGAGGACGACTTATTCTGCAAGAACATGTTTTGGCGTTTTCGATCGTTTTTTTTTTCGTTAATTCTCAGGGCATTAAAGTGGAGTGTCTGGAAAAACATAAACTGTTTTTGCCAACAGCTCCTACTCTATCGTTTTTTGAGTGTTGTTCAAAAAAAATATTTTGCTCTACTAAAGCCTGTGTAGTTTTTACTTGATCATACTGAATTTTTGTCAATTGCTAGCGGAATTATCAAAGAGAAGGAGGTGTTGGTAAAGGTAATTTTTCTCTTTTTTCAACATTCTGCTAAAAACTGATAAAAAATTAGTATGGACAAGTAAACGCAACACATGATTCGATAGAGCAGAACATTATCTTTCTAAACGACGTACAACACTGTCCTAAGAGAATTAATCAAAGGATAGGAGCTGCTGGTAAAAGCAATTTATTCATTCTAGACACTCCAATTTAATTTCCTGAGAATTAACGGAAATTCAAACAAACGAAAAAACCCAACACACTTTCTTCTATTACGTTGTAACGAAATAAATGGCACTGAACCACTGTAAATTTAAACAGTTAATATCTCGGCTTGTAGGCAAGTTTATTAATCGAAATAAAAACCTTCTGATTCTACATATCTTTGCCAACGTGACACAAGCTTTTTTTATCCCAGTAGCATAAAAATCAGAGGTTCTGGAATTGACGAAATCTTCGAAGGCACTTTCGGCATCCTGTTGGTATTTGAATATTTTCCCTACCAAGAAGTCGCCAAGATGCTTGAAGAAATGGTAGTCTGTTGGGGAGAGGTCGGGAGAAAACGGAGGATGGGGTAGAGTTTCAATGCTCAGCTCATTCAATTTCTGCAACGTCATTCGTGCTACATGGGGCGAGCATTGTCGTGCAGAGGGAGAACTCGCGTTCGGTTTACCAAGGCCGGCCGGATATCCTTCAACTTTTTCATCATTTCTTCAATTTCAATGCAGTACTTCTCTGCCGTGATGGATTCACCGGAAGGGAGGAAGCTGTGGTGAATAATTCCAGCGAACACCACCATACTGTCACCATTACTTTCTTTTGGTGCAATTCCGGCTTCGCAAAAACCTTGGGGCTCTCATCGCTGTCCACCCACTGTGCCGATCGTCGCCTGTTGTCGTACATTATCCATTTCTCGTCACAGGTTACGATGCGATCAAGGAATGGGTCCGTTTCGTTCCGTAGAAGCAGTGCGGACGAGATCTCATATCGTCGGTTTCTTTGCTCCTCAGACAGCTCGTGAGGCACCCATCTTTCCAGCTTTTTGGTCTTTCCAATTTCCTTCAGATGCCGGGCAGCTGTGTTGTGACTGACGCCAAGAACCTTCGCTATCTCCCTGGTCCCTTTGTGTGGATCCTCCTCTACCACATCTCTCAGCTTGTCCTCGTCAACATCACTATGCCTCCCACGACCTTCATGTTCTTCCAAGCTCTCATCTCCATTCCGGAACTTCTGATACCAACGATACGCCGTCCGAATTGTGGAACATCCTTGACCGAATGCGGCGTTGATCTTCTCGTCCGCCTCCTTAGCTGCAGTGCCCAGCTTGAATTCATACAAGTAAATGCCTCGGATTACCCTTTTGTCCATCGGCAAAAAAGTCAATAAAACTCTAAAGTTTTCCCACTTTTACATAGAAAATTTGGTACTCACCGGTAGAGCAAAGTTTGCGCTTCTAAATGATATGCCACATGTTACGGTTTGTTCTTGATCAAACGCGTAAAGACGCGCCAAAAAATGGCCCGAGCCAGTGCCATTTAATTCGTTACAACCTAATAGTACAAAGCAACGTCTTTCGAATGGTGAATAACATTGCGCAAAAAATCTCAAAAATCTCATAAACGTAAGTAGAGAAAAGGAGCTGTTGGCGAACGCCTTTTTTGGTTTACCACTTTAATGACCTAAAAATTGACAAAACTGAAATGTTAGAAAAGCGGAACATACACTCTGAGAGCAGAGCAAAGCATTCAATTCTGAATGATGTTTAACATTATGCAAAAAACTATCAGCAAAATTCAGAACAAAAAGCAAAAACGGCGGTGACTTAGATTCCAACCTAATATTAGGGTGTCCAGAAAATATCTGTGGAAAACTTCGCAATGTTCCAGATTTTTTCTAGAATCTTATTTATTTATTTATTGTGGATGCCGATAAATAAATAAATGTTCTGACGATTTCAACATTAGTGCTATATAAAGACACTATCCCGCTGTATCTGCATAGCATATCGAGCTCCGTCTTCCTTGCCTATTTCACTGTACGATGGCCGAAATGTCTACCCATATCAGACACGTATTCCTTTACGAGTTTGAATCTGGGCACTCGGTTGCAGAAGCCTATCAAAACTTTGTGTCGTGTATTCGGCTCTGAAGCTCCTTCTGTACGGTCTGTGTATAGCTGGTTCGAAAGCTTAAGAATCGGGAACAGGAGCCTTGAAGGTGAGCCTCGCTCTGGTCGACCGACAACGATATCTTTGGACGAACTGAGGAAACTGGCGGAGCAGCATCCACATGAAGGTGTGCGCTATTTTGCTGCTGCTCTTGGCTGTTCCCGGTCCACCGTGGACAATGAACTGCGATCTCTTGGAGTGGCTAAAAAGCTCGGTCAGTGGCTCCCACACGAACTGACCGACGACAACCGGCGAAGACGTCTGGACAAACGCACTCAGCTGCTCTCCCGAAGTCGCACCGTCAACTGGCTGGACACCATCGTCACAGGAGACGAAAAATGGGTCCTCTACGTCAACCACGCTCGTAAACGTGCGTGGTGCCAACGCGATGAAGTGCCGAAATCTTTCGTAGAGGGTGAAATTCATGCGAGGAAAGTCACGCTGAGCGTCTGGTGGGGAGTTTATGGGATCTAGCACTTCGAGCTGCTGCCCGACAGCACGACTGTCACTGCCGAGGTTTACTCTATCCAACTGCGGAGACTGGCCGACAAGATGTGCAAGGAACAGCTCAGACTCGACAAAGTTCGCTTGCTGCACGATAACGCGCGCCCACACATCGCGAAGACGACTTCTCAGAAAATTCTGGAACTAGGATGGGAAGTTCTGCAGCATCCATCGTACAGCCCAGATCTGGCCCCAACTGACTACCATCTTTTCCGATCACTTCAGCATCATCTGAGAGGGAGCGTTATGAAGATCGTGACCACTCGAAAATGGCCTTCGAGCTTTTTCGCCTCCAAGTCGCCGGATTTCTACGCCAGAGGAATTCGAAGTCTTGCGTAACGTTGGCGGAGAGTAGTCGATGTTGATGGAAGTGATTTGGTTGATTAAAAAATATGTTGATAAAAAACTGTGTTATTTTGAAAAAAAATGCCGTATTTCCGCAGATACTTTCTGGACACCCTAATAGTTTAAGTTGGGTCCGACGACTGGGCAGGTCTGCCTCAGCCAACCTGATCATTTGGACCAATATATTCTTCAAGCGGCTAAACTCACGAGCCAAATCACAGAATGTGAATGCCGGCTTCTCTTCTGACGGCGTTGAAATTGCTACTGAGTAGTCGATGATCCGCGTGTCCATGATTCGTCCTCTTCGTTTGCGACAAGCATTAAAGTACAGCTCGCTATCCCTTGATATCGCCACTTTGGCACGCATCGACTTCTGTAAGCGTAGAGTTTAGCATCGCTGGCGTGTCTAAGCGCTTTTGAGGAGTATTTTTAACGTGAAAATAGTGTATATCTAAGGGTACATGTAGCAAAGGTGGGCTGCGTTGGGAGGTGGGGCAGCCAATCATAACCAAGCAGAACACTTACCGAACACATGGCAGCCGATAAGGGCACCGACCGTACACTATTTCTCTGAATGGCTCGCCCATGCGATCTGATTATCTAAGGCCGGGGGCATACTTCCATCGCTGCGATGCCATCGTGGCGCTCAGTTCGTGGCCATTCCGCCGCGTGCGGCCGAATTGCCAAAGGAAACTTCGCCGCAGCCGCCGCAACGGAGGCGGCCGGTATGTGCGATGGATTCCTGCACTCAACGCGGGGCGCGCGGTGTTTAGCGTTGGTCCTAGGCGGATCGCCGTCGCGCTCTCTTGCAGAGCGATGGGCGATGCCACGAGCACCGAGAAATTCTAATCTTTTCGCGTCGCTCTGCAAAACTCATCGCCGCGATTCCATCGCGGCGACGGGAAGTATGCACAAGGCCTAACGCGTTCCCACCTCCCAGTGCTCCCACCTCCGCGACATGTACCTATCTAGGTAAGGCTAGACCAAGCCGCTGCAACCTGCACCTTACACAGGATTTATACTACACTGGATTCGATCGCTCACCAATACTAAGCAATAGCGCGGCCGATTAATCTTCAAACTAATCCTCAGGTGCGATCTACTCCTAGGTTTTGCTGGTCAGCACAGAGCCTTATAGTACACCAGCACTGACCCTCGACGATTAATGCACATCTATGAAACCTCCACCGCAACTCAGGCGTAAATTGGATCTTGAGTGAGGTTTATACTAGACCAATGTCGATCTTTCGCGCTGACTAATCAATATCGCTGCGCCGCTTGGCGACTAACCATGAACGCCCTTAACTTCCAACATACCGCAGCCGGGTCGTCCAGGTGAGGCCGATACGGGAACGTATGGTAGAAGAATCGATTGGGTATCATCTTTCGGCGCGTACGGGACGGGCCCTCTGTGGTGTCCAGCTTGTACTTGTCCAGAACTGACGCCTGAAAAATTCACAGTTAAGACATCATTACATAACGCCATATGGCGTCGTCACAGATCGAAACAAGGCGTATAAGGAAATGAGGTACATGTCGCGAATACGCACTGCAGAGTGTGGGAACGCTTCGTTGTTTTACTGCCGTAACAGCCAATTAGACACCGCCTTAGCCGCACAGGCAGAGCACATGATTGGCTGCCGTGATTCCGGTGTGAGCAACGGCGTGTTCGCTCACCTCTATGATGCGTCCTTGCGACATGTATCCAAAATAACGTGGCTTCATGTTTTGACTAGTGACAATACCACGTGGCAGTTGCCTTTTCGACGCTTTTCTAGGTGGCCACCCTCAACTATGATGACGCCAAAAGCTCCTACACCTTTTAGCTGCCGAACAAACCTTTTCCGGTCCCCAGATACCGCGCTCTCTGGTGAGCTCGGCTTCCAACTGATGCCATTCGTGAAGGGACCACTTCTTCGCGTGCGCATGCCATTCGTGGTATCGAGTCGCTTGCGCCACCACCAGCTCCTTCACCAAACTCACGTGGACACGCAACCACATGTGAATCACCTGAAACATCATAACATCACCTACAGCCTCGAAAACTTCCCTAAACGGCTGGTTAGCTCGCTGACCTCCTTGTCGACGCTCACGTTCTTCCACGGCATTATGGAGGACATGCTTCCATGGGAGCTCAACGTTCGCTTGCTGGCCAGCTTATGGAGACCCGAGGCTACACGAGTGATCTTCTGAAAATATATGCGTTTATTAGTGGTTCAAGACCGTGAATGGCGTAGTCATATTAGTTTTCCTGGAGTGCGCCATGTGTATGCGTCCTTCCCACATCTTGAATCATTTTCAAAATTCAACACTTTTCAAACCAAGCTAAACAATCTTTTAAGCAAGCTTGACGCCTCTGAAATTGAACCGAAAAACCTTCAAAATCAAATCCCCCTTTCAAAATCAAATCCAGCTAGTTCACATTAAAATTGAAACCCTCAAGGCGTTTAAGATAAATTTTGCTTGCTACAAGTAGTAGTAATAACCATACTATATAATAACGCGCTAAGCGCTGAGTCATACTATCGATCGCCGCCACCGCCGCGGAAATTAGTCATAAAATAGGGGCGGGGCAAATCGGGGGGGGGGGGGGGGGAATTACGGCCCGAAAATAGCGAAAAATACCCAGATGTCTTCTCTCTGCCTGGGAACTTCAGCCCCGGGGCAATCGAGGTAGCTGAACACGAATCTGAAGTTCGTTTTTGAAGTATCGATCGCCATTAATCGATCTTGATCAAACCATCGACTTCTTGTGGATGTCGTCTAGGCGGTAAAAACTTTAGCCCTGGAAGTAGTCGAGGTCACTCAACACGAATCTGAAATTCGTTTTTGAAGTATCGATTACCATCAATCGATACTGATCAAGTCACGGGCCGCAAAAATAGCGGAAAATACCCAGACGCCCTCTACGTGCCAGGGGATTTAGAAGACGTGCGGAATACGTCGCATGGCGTGCCTGGGACTCAAAGGACGTGCCAAAGACTTCGCTCAACGTGTTTGGGGATTCAGGTAGACGTGCCGAAGACGTCGTCCAATGTGCCTGGGGAATCAGAAGCTGTGCCGAAGACGTTGTCCGCTAAGGGTGTATCATTGAGGGAGAACAGTACCGGTAATGGGGACCGTTTCACTAGGGGAAGACCAGTAGTGAGGAACCAATAGATCGCCTTATCATACTATATATATACTGTACGGTCTGCGAGCCTTTTGTACTCCTAGGTAGGGAACAAAGTTGTACAAGTAGAACAGCTAGCTCGATGTGATTGTCCTTAGCTTAGTGATGTTGCAACATCACGCGAAGCGCGCAAGTGCGAGGCACGCCGATAGGCGTTACGGAGCACTTGTATATATAGAATAATATAGTAGCAGTGATCATAATATAGTAGTATGAAAATTCAGTCCCTATAAATGAACACCGCTTGAAATTTTATAAGATTTTTATTTCTAGCGAAAAACAACATGTGACATAATAAGGGAAGAGATTGCGGCACGATTTAAATAGAAACCTTGCAAGACAGATGGAGCAATTCTTTTCTTAAAGGAGAATTTTGATTATTGATTTTTTAATTTAGACTTTCTGTGAAATTTTTAAAATTCACTCCCCTTATAAGTGAGCACACTGCTTGCAATCATATGAAACTTTTTTTGAAAATTTTGAATTAAATAAGCGCAAAAATCCAGAAATCCCTTATTCTATTATAGGAATAGATCACGCCATGCTCTTTAATAGATCATCGCCATTTTCATTTGATTGATAGCAAAAATTCTGTTTTCGTGACACGTGAGGCTTCACGATGCAACAAGAGCACGTTCGATCAAGCATCGCCGATGGTGTAATGGCGTAGAGCATTCCCGTCCGGTCAGTAGGAGGTGCGGGTTCGAGTTCCGCCTAGCGCTAGAGTTTTGATCGCAACAGAGAATCGTTATAACAACAAGAACAGTTATAAAAACACACATCCACACATCGCTGTTTCAGGTAAAACAGCATTTACACTATCAATCACATAAAACTCGCAACGGTCTAGTCGAGTGCATGGCGTGAACTCTTCTCTTAATACGCGAAGCGTCGCTTTTTCTTTAACAACAAAATTTGTATAAAATTCCAATTTCAAACAGTAAGATTGACTATTGGGGCAGCTGAAATTAAAAATTTCAAAAAAGTCATCTTAACTTTCTTAATTTTTCCTCTTTGCGTTTGTTAATGGTGGGTCTTATTCGATTTGTACTTGCTTATATTTCCATTGTAAGCGCACCTTGGCGTGCACAAATGGATAAATAAATAAGAAGAAATTTTTCCTGTAACAAAATATTATTCTAACCGCATGGGAGAGTCTCTAATTGGAAGAAACTGATTTTGATTCGGAAGATGTTCAGCTTGATTTCAAGAGCGTCATGACTGCTTATCATTAGGAGAGGGTCCAAATAGAAAAGTGCCTTCGCTGACGTGAAAACAACGCACTACTCCCGCCACAGATCTGGTAACGAGAGGACTACACGTGCTGAGCTCGATGTCGAACCTAATGAACTTGCACGTCCGCAAACGCTATCTATAGCCTCTGCTCCATTAAGACGAGTTTTATCCCAACAAGCACCAAAACAACTAACCGAGCTGATCTGCGCCTGGATGTCCTTTGGTATCGTGTGATTCTGATAGCTACCAGATAGTTGACTATCGACGAACTGATGCCAATGCTGACCAGCAACATTCGCCAGAAGAGCTCTGGCAGCGTTTAGTTCACTGAAAATACCGTTGTTCTTACAAATGCTACTCAACTTCAAGCTGTGAAGCATAGCAGTTATGTGGCCTTGACGCGGCTGAGGTATAAACTCCGCTTAAGGCCTATGTTATACTCATGCGGGAGCATCAGCGGGACGTCCGAGGATGGAAGGTGCACCGCCGACAGACGATGAGGGGGCTGTTATACTTCCCGCGGGCGAGAAGTATAACAGCCCCCTCGTCGTCTGCCGGCGGCGATTCGCGGACGGCGGGCGTGGCGGGCCGCGACGACTCAGACACTCGTTGCGTCTGAGCCGCGTCCCATAACAGCTGTTCCGTCCCAGCCGCGTACCTATTAGGACCGTTGCGTCCCATCCGCGTACCTATTAGCGGCGTTGCGTACCAGCTCCGTCCCACAAAGGTAGTTTTCGTGGTGAGACCTTCTCTTGCGTCCCATCCTCGTCCCACAAGAGAAGTTTTCGGAAGTTACCGTCTCATCCGCGTCCCGTCTGCGCGTCCGGTTTGGCTTCTTGTGAACTGAACTCACCTCTACCGGTTTCGGGTGTCCGACTTATCGATTTTTAAGGGGTTGGACGTTTTTGGTTTTTCACTTTCGAATTTTTCGGAGATTAGCGGCTCGGAAGGGGGGATCACCTTGTACGGCAGGCCTATACGTTCTGTTTTGCACGAAATTAATTCTACACAGAACTGCTATGTTCTACCCTAGGGGTGAACTGAGGTTGGCCATTTCCAATGTAGTTTGGCAATCATGTGTCTTCCTAACAAGACGGATAACCACTCAGGACAAAATGTACCTTTCAACATGGGATGCTGCCGTAGCAGAGGAAGCGCAGCCTTTCTCATACAGCGGCCGCTGCGCGTTTCTGGGCGTCCTGATTCCAAATACATGTTATCGACGTCTGCCGTAAGCATGGGAGGACCACTAAGGGGTGGTGGAGAAGGGAAGTAAGGGTAAGGGAAAGAACCCCTAGCGTGGACCAGGAGAGCTACTAGGAAGGAAAGGAACAACCTGGAGGAGGGACCAGGACGGGGAATCCATCAAGGAGAGACCAGTAGGGGTCAATAGTGGAAACAAGGAAGTGGGCCGAGAGTTGGGACCAGGAAGATGGGGCAGGGAAGGAGGAAGACCAGTAAGGGCGGACCAACAATTAGATCCATTGTGAGCATTTGTTATTACTAAGGCAAGGGATCCATCTAGCCGGGAGTTAGTTTTCATGTCGAAGTGATAGCGATATTTCAGATAGATTTTGATCTGAACAGCGTGCATACTTTATGCACGAGGAAACCTTGATGGACGAGGTTCGCACGTGGGTCAACAACTGCCGGCTTGACGCGTGCTTTGACGTTTTCGTCGTCTCCGGTGGCTCCGGAATTCGCCGTTAGAGCAACAGGACGTCGGTACCAGCTCCATTGAGTATTATTGTGCGACAACAGTTTAATAGCACTTTCTTATAATGTTCTCTAGTGCTATACCACCAATACGGTTAATACTATTAAACGCTCCAGCAAATTCATTGTTTTCCAATGTCTAGTATACGTATGCATTTTCACTTCATAGTGGACATTTTTCGTTTTAAACCGGACATTTATCATGTTAAACTAGACACTCACTTAATTTAAAATTGGACAAGTGTAGATTAATTTGGATATCTTGCTAATGAGTTGAGATTTCCATTACTTGACCTCAGGAAATTGTCTTTGATTGCTTCTAACGTACTGGAAAACAATAAATTTGCTGGAGTGTTTCATAGTATTAACAGTATTAGTGGTATAGCACTAGAGAACAACATAACATTTGCTACTAAACTGTTGTCGCACAATAATACTCAATGGAGCTGGTACCGATGTCATGTCGCTCTAACGGTGAATTCCTGAGCCACCGAGGCGACAAAAACGTCGAAGCACGCGTCAAGCCGGCAGTTGTTGACCCACGTGCGAACCTCGTCCGATACAAGAGTACATGGCACAGTGGGACGTGATTGGGAGCAACGAATCCGCGCGAGCTCATCCGCATTTTGCGTCTCAGCCGCGTCCGACTAGCGTCCCGTCCGCGTCCGACTAGCGTCCCGTCCGCGATGTAGGAAATTCACGAGACGGTAATGGGACGCGGCTCGGACGCAACAAGTGTCTGAGGAGTAGCCCGGCGCGGGGTCCCGACACGATTTCCGCCCATCCGCGGAAGCTCCCGCGGGAGTATAACAGGGGCCTAACAATAAGACCTTAGTCTACTGTTCGTCGGCTGATTGTGAGCCTCTACTAAGGAAACCAACCAGACTGTCGGCTTCTTGAACGCTTCTTCCAGTAGCGCTTTCTTCGACGAGATAACATCCGTCCATACTCGAGAGGCACAAAATGCGACCTAAACGTCAGTTTTTCAAAAATCGTCGCAGAGGAGGGGACTGAAGCACTTTCTATGGCCCAGGCAGTTCTATGCTCTATGCGAATAGGAACAGCTTTTCCTGGATTAAAAAAGGATTTGGACCTAAGCCACCATAACAGGGCAGTGCGAGAACTACCAATATCTGTTATCCGCATGACCGGATAACAATAGCTAGTTACAGCCACATGATGCTTGGTGACGTAAGTATAAACTCTACCGCTAGATATCGCGAAGGCTGGCAGCACTGGGAGATGGGAACACCCCAGTCAATCAGGCATCATCAAATAGGCGTGCGTGCCATTCAAAGAGGGTGTGCAAGGTCGGTACCCTGTGGGCGTGTGGGTGTGGATATGATTGGCTAGTGCGATGCCAACTCCCAACGCTGTGCGCTTTCGCGACATGCACCTCCACCTTACCAAAAAGTGCTCTTACGTTACCACCTTACAGCATGCCACTTCAACCTCCCTGCCCTTCCCTCCCCTGACCTAGGGGTCTTCTTTTAAATGAGGTTCAAAGTCGAAAGCACGGATGAAAGCACCCAAATATTACACTAATTTAAAAATATTAAAGTAAAGGAATTATTACCTGCGCACTAGCCCGTTCAAGTGGCACGTTATCCTGCTGCATGATGTCCGGAGTGACACTCAGCATGAAAATCAGATGCGTCAACGACGTGAAGAACCAGCTCTCGTTTGACGAGAGGAATATGTAGCGCTTGGTCACCACTGTCGACAGCGTATCCAGAACGGACATTTGCACTGAAATCAGGAAAACCAATCACTATGTAGCGCTCTTCAGAACTAATTCTTTACCCCTACTAATATCCTCCCCTCTCTACTTGATCTTTGCCTCACTTTCTCATTGTCCCTACATGCTCTCGACATCGTCCAATCTTCACAATCCGCTCTTTACCCCTACCTCCCTCTCTCATCCTTCCCTGCCTCTCCTTTAATCTTCCTCCTTTCCTCTATGTCCACATTCTCCTCTCTTTTCGTCTCTCTTCGTTCACCTTTCACTCCTCTCTTCTATTCTCTTTTCAACGCTGATTCTTTCTTTGTTGTTCTTACATCTTTCCTCCCATTTTCATCGCTTCTCTTCTTAAATCTTTTTCGGCGTTAAGCTCTACCTCTACTCTCCGAAAGCCAAATTTTTCCCGATTTTTATTTATTCTTCTGTTCCCTCCCTTCATACCTACCACTTCTTCTCCCGCTGTCTATTTTTCTTCGCCTTTTTCCTCTCCTTAGCTTGATTTCTTCCCTTCATCTCGCCCTTTTTTAGCTGTCCTCTTTCTTTCGCTTTGCTTCTCCTCTTCTTCTCCTAATCCTATCAAACTCTCTCATTCTTCCTTACGCTCTCTCCTCTTCGTTTCTGTTAACTTTATCACCGATGTTCTATCTTTCATACTGCCCTCTCTTTCCCTCCCTCCCTCTTCCTCTTGTCCTCCTCCCTTCTTCTCTTTTTTTCCTTTTTTCCCTCCCTTCTTCTCTTCCATTTTTACCATCTTTCTGTTGGACTTTCTTTCTCCTTGACTTCTTTTTCCGCAGACCTCCCCTTTTCTCTCACACTTTCTCTTCTCCTCTCTCTTTTTCACCCTACTTCTAATCGTATCTTCATTTCGCTTCGCTTTCCTTCTCTCCCTTTGCCTTCGCCCACACTTTCCTCTCTTTTCAAGTTCTAGTTGTATCCCTCTTTTCTGTTTCTATCGCCGCTCGATACATGTCGCGAGGACGCACCGCAGGGGTGCGGGAACGCGCCGTGCTCCTGCCGTGAACGCGGCAAACAATCAGAGGCCGGCTCAACCACACAGGCAGGGCACATGATTGGCTGACGCGATTACGGCAGGAGCAACGTCGCGTTCCCGCACCCCGCTGCATGTTCCCAGCTCTGCGGCCGGCCTCTTCCTTTTTCCCTCTCACCCTACGTCCGCTCCACCTTCAGTCCTACCTTGAACGTTTTCAATTGGTCGGCTCAGTATGTACAACACACAGCGCATGATGGAAGACGTCAGATTGTCGAGGTTGATCTCCTGAATTGAACCTTTGGGAGTAAATGCGAGTCATAGAGCACCTTGGGGCGTCGCCTCACCTTATTCTCCTTCCGGCTAGCGATCGAATAAACACTGTAGAGCAGTTGCAGGAGCTTCAAAGGCTCGCCGACGATCAGTCCATTCCATAGGCAGTCCACCGCTCGATGCGCCATGTACGAGATATTCACTCCGACCTGAATAAGGGCATAAAGACCTGAACGACAACACCCTATAGAATAACTCTGACCTGAGCCAACGATTGCGGAGGTGCATTCGGAGGCAGCGACGACGACACCAGCAGGTCAGTGCTGACCAAGTGATCCAGGACCTAGAAAGTTACCTATATGAGGCACCGAGTAGCTAGGATAACCCCTCTGAGAATGGATTACCCCATGTATCAGCGCCGTAAGGGTGACTACTTGGAACTTCCGCGTGTAGCCGTTCTCGGCAACGCTCTGAAAATGCACGTTCGGAGTCGAAAGATCATTCTCATCTCCGTGACAAAGCACTCACCTCCGTGATCACATCTATCAGACTATCAGCTCGGCTCCCAGAAGCGACTTGGAAGTCATCGCAGAACAACTTCTTCATGAAGTCGAGCACCGCCTTCACACTCGGCAACGTTAACACTGAAAAAAAAGACGACACATATCTTTACACCTTGGAAGGCAGACAGCAGTAGAGCCAACGAAACGATAATCCGTTGAAGCTTCGCCCACAGCTGAATAATTTCGATCAATATTGATTTATCTGTCGATTGGTAGTATTTACATGCTGTGAATTGTGCACACCGTGCAACACATTCGCATGACTTCCACAAATGGTCGTTGCCCATGTAGAAATCGATAAAATTGATCAATAATAATATCGTCGATTTTTGTTCAGAAAACGACAATTTGATCGCTTAATCCTTACTCTTTACTAGTTATGAAGCCTCTCACCCCACAGTACTTTCCCGTGGCTTCTCCGCCAAACGGTTAGCACTAAACGGAAGTGGTACTTAATACCAATGGAGAAGCGAAGCCCTTCATAGACCACTAATTTTGCGCGGACGAACAGTAGCAGTTTATGGCTCTTTTATACATAGTACGATCCCTTAGGATACACTACTCTTGAAGTGTTGACCTTAGCGGAATATTATTATGCCTTCAGGTCAAATAGCTAATTATAAAAAATCGATAATATCGATCGATATCGATTCTCATTCGACCCGGCTGCATAGTTGCTTCGTTTCAAATAGTCGATGGAATCGAATTGGAATAAACAACCACTAATTCTGAGCGGACGAGAGAATTCGTCAGCGGAGAAACCAATAGCCTAGCATAGCAACCTTGGCAACCCAGCCATACGGACTACTTGTGGCGAATAATGTCCAATAGCCACCATATAGGACTAAATATTTCGCTTCGACCGCACGCTGCATTAAATCGAGTATCGATTGATATCGATCAGCTAATCGATACCGCCTGCTCATTGTGAGGAGGGTCATTATCACAGCCATACCAAAGGGTTAGCTGATTCTCTTGTCATAGAATGAAGTGGCCATTAATTTTCCGCGGACGGATGTACCTCCTGACCGTCCCCCATGGATGTAAGAACAGACTAAGTATTACGCTTCATAGCAAAGCTCCAAAGCTTGGAAAAACTTACTGCTATCCGGATTATTATAAAGGAAACATGAGAAAAAGTCGAATAATTAGGAGAGGTCCGACGACGGGTCGACAGGGAATAAAAGAGGAAATCAAGAAAAGCTAGACGACGAGACAACTTGTCGGCATGGAAAAGCGCGTAATGACTGCACCAAAACGAGAAGGCAAAAGAGAACTCGGGCTCCCGCTCATGACGATGACATGGCTTGACGAAACACTGATCTTTTCGACAGTTCAAATTCCGCGGAAAAGCCATAGCCAATGGTTAGACAGACCCGTGAAATCGATAATGAATTAAATTTTGCAATTAAACTTTCTTTTACTAATTGGACGAAAAGGATCGAGATTTTTTCACTGTTACAAGTTTGGTTTATTCGTTCGCAGCCTTAAGTGCGACAAATAAATAGAGAAGATAACATCGATCGACATCGATTTTCCATCGATACTGTCTACTAGTTGTGAAGCCCATATAGCGGTTACCATACTCATGTCAATTCATATCAGCTATATGGTTATTCTGATTTCACGAAGTGAAGTCTATACAGTGGCCATTAAATTCGCGTGGAGGAAAAACCGGACAAATGAGCGGGCTTTTAAAGAACAGGATGTAAGACCAACCTGTCTGCACCTTCTCCATCTCGGGTGTGCCGGGCGCACTTCTGTCAGCCGATTCAGACTTCACGCCCAAGGCGTTGGTGTCCTAAAGAAATTACAATATTCGTCTGCATATCAAAACCCCGCGACCTGAAACGAACCTGAATAAGGGCGGAAAACATCGCCAGGACAAACTCCTCGGAGTGGGCGATGGCGAAGAAATTCGGCGAGTTCTGATAGAGGAACGTGATCATCTGCACGACCGCTGACGGATAGTCCACATGCCATCCTTCCAGTGACTGAATCATAATCTTTTTTACATTTCAAAGATTGAGACTAAGACGGAATTTATACTTCAGTCACCGGGCAGCTCCGCCTTATGAAAGTCAACGATATCGACCGCCTGCGCCACCTAATCGATATTGATGATATGATACGACTACGCCGCTTGGTGCAAGATTTATAGTCGAAGTATAAATCCCTCCTAAGGCGCCGTTTATACTTCGATCGCTTCGCGACATGATAACAGATATACACAATAACATCTTTCATGGATACTCATGTAATAAATATCAAATATCAAGTATCAAATATAGGTTCAGATAACATAAATAAAGTTCATACAGAGACTGAAGTATAAACCACGCCCAAAGGCCACATTCACAGTCCACGACGACAACGACTGGTTCTCCAATACAGCATGCAAATCGATTTTTGAGAATTGCATGCTTTATTGGAGTAACCAGTCGTTGATTCGCGATCGCTGAACATTAATCGATTTCCAAGCCTTGCTTAGGTGACAAGCCACTGATGTCGCTGCTGTCGCGGACTATGGACAAGCCTTAAGGAAGTGCTTAGCATCACATCACAGTGAACTGACCTCATTTCCACTGTAGATACAGGCCCTGAGCATGGCTAGGAGCGGAATCAGTGCATCGTAGCAAAATTCCGCCGATCGGATCGCATCGTATACGGAACTGAAAGATGAAGAATGAGCAGTCTAGACGACTTTTAGGCCAACTGCCGGAAGCCTAACCTGTTCAGCGCCAGTCCAAAGACATGCGTCCATATCTGATCGACGTTGAAATGCTCACAAAACCGTAGATCTTTCACAGGCTGCAAAGCGAACACTTTGAGCTTTTTGGCTCTTCCATAGAAATAAAAAGTCACAAGTTCATGGCAACCTTACCTGTCCAACCAACACCGCCAGCATGGCGAGGTAAGCATGTGGCTTGTCGGCATGCGCTGCCATTAAGTGCTCCAGTGCTGCGAAACCGGCGCAGTTTTGCAGTTCCGGATTGATGTCGATCTTGCTGCCGACCGATCCGCCATGGGCCGAGACAGAGAATCCGAGTACTACCTGCAGAAAACTCAACTCATTTAGAGGAAATATTCGGCCAAAGGGTAAGGCACGCTGCTAATCAATTTCTTTCAGGATACGCCACGCATTCCATTTCTATGAGATATTTCGAAGGCAATTTGAAGGCGTATCTGGCCTATTCTTGTTGTTTGTTTTTTGGAAACAATGCTTTGCAACCAGTTTTATTACATTTCTTTTCATCTTTGTAGCTATTCATTTGTTCGATGTTATCTTGACTAGTGTAGGTTACTCCTTTCGTATAGGCACCTTAGCGTGCATAAATGAACAAATAAATAAGGATAAAGGACGGCGTTTCTCCATACCTTTGAAATGTGCCACGCGTTCTACTTCTAGAAATTTCGTGGAATGAATTCGAACGCATTTTTGGCTTAATTAATGACCTGTGGTGGACAATCTATGGACAAGTTAATGCTATATCTTTCCAAAACCAGGCTTGGTACCAATTCCCTGCCTCCGGAGGGATGAAATGCTTGATTGGCCTAGGCGGGAAATCCGAACCAGCAACCTGGTATCGGGTGCAAGCGACAGCCGGTACCTCTTCCGACTGCGCTACCACTCGCCGAGTAAGGCGGTTAAGCCTCGTGGTCCTCAGTCGAAGAAGGCGCCGACTGTCGCGTGCATGTGATTGCAGACTCCAGGTTCGCTTTACCCGTCCAGGTCAACCAAGCCTTCAAACCCTCCGATGTCGTTGAATTGCTACCAGACTTGAACCATAAGCTACTGACTTGTCCCATCGGGTGGCCACCGCAAGTCATTGTATAGGCCGAATACGTACTCAAAATTAACTTCATGACCTCCCATAGAGGTAGAATGCGCGGCGCGCCCCGCAAAGGATTTGACTAATGCCACTTTTATCCTTTATTAAGCCGGACCTAAAGTTTCTAGCGCTCTCTACTTCTGATGATAAACTCAAATCAACATAACTCTGCTCATAGTTAACCAATTTGATGTCACTAAAAGCTTAGCATGCTTCTACAAGAAAATACAACGAACTAGGGAAGGGTTTCGACCTCCCACGGAACTTCTAGTTGAGACCAGGATCATTAGAAAGAGCTCGGAATGCTGATTACGAATATGTGTGCCAAAATTGCAAAATGAAACTCCTGCGCGAGTTATGGCCTGCCGAAATCGGGGCCCTCACCATAGTTGGCTGTGCGCCGCAACGGGCGCGGGAGTGGTGAGTCATCGGGGCTCCGTAAGAAAGGCCAGCCAGCTGCGGCGGTGGCGCAGGGGTAGCGCTCACGATCGTCGGGTGCGACTCGTTGGTTCGATTCCTGTTGCCGCCTGTTTTTTTTTTTGCAAATCATAATTCATTTTCGAAATGACCTTTTGTTCTGAATTATGACACGTGTCTGATTAAATAGTCGGGAAAACTACCATACACGTTTGTAAAAATACTTGAAGGCAAGAAACTGCTATAGAGACAATTTTATCTACTATTTTGCACAAATAGATTCTAAGTCATATATTGAATAACTAGAGGTGTTTCCAACAACCTTGGCATTCATGGAAAAAAGCAAAAAATGTGTAAAGTAAAAAGGTAAGTAGAATGTATGATAAGGAAGAACTAGATGTCGTTGATCTACTGCTTTTTCTTCACTCACTATGTCCTTTTCACCAGCAAAGGTGGTGTCCATTCTTTTTGCTGAATTTGGGGTCCCAGAGTAAATAAAAATATCACCGTAGCAGGTTTTTTGCCTTCAAGCCTTTTTACAAACATGTATGGTAGTTTTCCCGGCAATTTAATCAGACACGTGTCTTAATTCAAAACAAAAGGTCATTTCGAAGATGAATTATGATTTGCAAAAAACGGGCACCAACGTGAACCGAACCAACGACCTCGCGCCCGACGAGCGTGAGCGCTACCCCTGCGCCACCGCCGCAGCTTGCTGGCCCTTCTTACGGAGCCCTGATGACTCACCACTCCCGCGCCCGGTGCGGCGCGCAGCCAACTATGGTGAGGCCCGTGATTTCGGCAGGCCATAACTCGCTCAGGAGTTTCATTTTGCAATTTTGGCACACATATTCGTAATCAGCATTCCGAGCTCCTTCTAATTATTCTGATCTCAACTTGAAGTTCCATGGGAGGTCGAAACCCTTCCCTAGTAAGGAGGATCTCTCAGTTGTAATTATTGGTGCTGCTAGAGCTCACGAACCGTGAAAACAGTCTTGGATCCTCTTCTACACGGGTGGGTCATCTCTCATCTAGTAGCTTTCCTAGCAATGCGATTAAACAACACCGTTAAAAGAACAAGAATAAAGAATAAAGCAGAATAGGACAGAATGGAGTAAACAGTCTAAGAATAATAGGGATAAAGAACAACATAAACAAAATCAATAAATGTTTACGCATTCAAATCGCCTCCTCTACATCCAGTAGAACTAGAATGCGTGGCGTATCCCCCAAAGGACTGATTAACGCCGTCCTTTATTCTCTACTCAAGAAGGTAAGTCCTCACAGCAGCTCTATTCCGCACCACCGAGTCGGCGTCCGTCAGCCAGCCTCCGTTCGCTGTTCCTTCGCGGAACTTCGTCAACAGGTGGTGGTGCGCCAGCAACGTAAGCAGCATCCGAAGTGCTAGGAACACTGTTCCCGAATGAACGCCAGGAGACAGAAGGCAGTAGATCCAGTCGAATCCCAGCACGCGAACGATTTGATCGGACATGCTGAAATACAGTTGCTATGCTAAGCAGCTCTAAACCACTAAATTCCCCTTGTTTCCTAAAAACTGTCAGCTACCACTTCAAGGCTGCAACTGTAGCCAAAGCGGGTACGAAAACTCACTGCTGGTTCAACCCTGGACTCGAATGCGACAGAAAGTTGGCAATCATGTTCAGCAGACGATTCCGCACATAGACCAGGTAGAGTACGCTAGGCTTCACTGAAACGAAGCCATTAAATGGACAACTCCTCTAGCTATCCGTGCAGTATAGGGCCCATATAAAGCTTGCAAGGTGTTTTGAAGGGTTTCTAAGGACCATTTACGCTCAATGGAGCGAATATCTCCCTACTTGTATCTGGGTCGCGAATTCAACATGGTCAACGACCTAGCGCCAGAGCTGGGCAGATGGAAACGAGCGGCTTGGAGAGCTTTCAAGGGCGTCGAAGAAATCGTGAAGAAGTCGAAGAATTTCCAGCCCCTGCCCACCTATTCGACTCCACCGTTATTCTTGGCCTAATATACGCCTCAGAGACCTGGGCTACACGAAAGCAGGATGAACACGCGATCAGCGTCGCGCAGCGTGGAATCTAGAGGACGATGCTCAGAGCGACACAACTTGGGCAAATGAGAAGCCTCTGGGATTTCGAGCTTCCTCGACGTTCAAAGACGCTGTCGCATGAGCCAAGTTGTCGATAATTAGGTGGGCCGGTCCCGTAATGTGCTTCACAGACACCCTCTGCACAAGAGCCGTCACCGGCTGGACTCCTTGGGATGTCAAGGTAACACCAAGATGCCCACCAACGCTTGGTCGAACTTCTTCGTGAAAGCCCTGGACGAGCGATATGGCGGTCTTCGTATCCCCCAACGGAGTAGGATCCATTGGAGCACTCTAGCACGCGACAAGCAGACGTTGCTGGCACTCGGTCAAGCAATTCGATGATCAACAGGGCGAGAGATGAGCAGGGAACCTTCTTCTAATTGTCTTGTACCTAGATCTAGAAAGTCACTCACCTTCATCTGGTTTTTGGTTGGCTATCAGTTGGTTGTGCAGTTCTGAGATATGGAACGGAAGCTTAGATTCCTGGGCGAGATCCTCAGACCTGAATATAATTTCGACCATCCGAACTAATCTCCGATCTGAGAATCTGTCACGGATGTTCATCAGTACACGCCATTTTCACTTTGAATTGGACACCTTTCTAATCAAATTGGACACCTTCTAATTTGGCTTTAAGAATTTAGAAATTAGAGCGAACTCTCCAAATCGAAATGGCTTTCAGGCAGATTAAATTACAAACTCAACAAGATGGTTAGACTACTTTTTTGTTCAAGGGAAATTGAGTATAGCACTCTTTGAAGTTTCTATGTTTACTTGCTCCAATAATTAAGTTTTATAAGAATTTATTTATGAAAAAAATAATAAAATAAAATTTTCTTGAAGCACAGCAAAGAAGCAGGCATACGCATTAAAGATCAGATCGCGCCATGCATTCAAAAAGTTCGCCGCTTAATAGCGTAAATGACACTTACATGAAATCATCAAAGTGAAGATGCCCTTTCTAACTGCTTTTGTTGTATTGTTAACAGGTGTGAAACTGCATGAAAACGGAAACTCCGCTGTCAATCGAATAAAAATCGCGACGTCTCGAACGAGGGCATGGCACATTCTCTTTTTTGATTGCACTAAAAAATGGCCGCTTTCCTGCTCTCCAAAACAAGCTTTAGCCATTACTTTACCTCGAAAAATAAAAATTTTATAACATTTTAAACAATGCGTTCACTCATCTTTGGATAGATGAACGAAAAAAGGCAGATGAAAAAATTTCAAAGAAAGTTGTACTGCAGTTTTCCTTGAACAAACAATTATTCTAACCTTTTTAGAGAGTTTTCATGTAGTTTAATGTATTAGGTTGTAACGAATTAAATGGCACTGGCTCGCGCCATTTTTTGGCGCGTCTTTATGCGTTTGATCAAGAACAAACCGTAACATGTGGCATATCATTTAGAAGCGCAAACTTTGCTCTACCGGGGAGTACCAAATTTTCTATGTAAAAGTGGGAAAACTTTGGAGTTTTATTGACTTTTTTGCAGATGGACAAAAGGGTAATCCGAGGCATTTACTTGTATGAATTCAAGCTGGGCACTACAGCTAAGGAGGCGGACCAGAAGATCAACGCCGCATTCGGTTAGGGATGTTCCACAATTCGGACGGCGTATAGTTGGTATCAGAAGTTCCGGAATGGAGATGAGAGCTTGGAAGAACATGAAGGTCGTGGGAGGCATAGGGATGTTGATGAGGACAAGCTGAGAGATTTGGTAGAGGAGGATCCACACAAAGGTACCAGGGAGATAGCGAAGGTTCTTGGCGTCAGTCACAACACAGCTGCCCGGCACCTGAAGGAAATTGGAAAGATGGGCGCCTCACGAGCTGTCTGAGGAGCAAAGAAACCGACGATATGAGATCTCGTCCGCACTGCTTCTACGGAACGAAACGGACCCATTCCTTGATCGCATCGTAACCTGTGACGAGAAATGGATAATGTACGACAACAGGCGACGACCGGCACAGTGGGTGGACAGCGATGAGAGCCCCAAGGTTTTTGCGAAGCCGATTGCACCAAAAGAAATTAAAAGAAAGTAATGGTGACAGTATGGTGGTGTTCGCTGGGAATTATTCACCATAGCTTCTTCCTCCCGGTGAATCCATCACGGCAGAGAAGTACTGCATTGAAATTGAAGAAATGATGAAAAAGTTGAAGGATATCCGGCCGGTCTTGGTAAACCGAAGGCGAGTTCTCCTTCTGCACGACAATGCTCGCCCCCATGTAGCACGAATGACGTTGCAGAAATTGAATGAGCTGAGCATTGAAACTCTACCACATCCTCCGTTTTCTCCCGACCTCTCCCCAACAGACTGCCATTTCTTCAAGCATCTTGGCCACTCCTTGGTAGGGAAAATATTCAAATACCAACAGGATGCCGAAAGTGCCTTCGAAGATTTCGTCAATTCCAGAACTTGCTCAATTTTATATGATGCTTCTTCAGGAAAAGCTGAAAGTACGACACACTATCGCAGTGAAACTGACTTTGTATACAATATCTAACACTTAATGTGCAAGTTTTGATGCAGGTCTAGATATCACTGGCCGCTGAAGGCAATCAATTGCGACGTCTTCTGCCGCGCTATTCGCGGCGTCCGCGGCGACCATTCGTACATAATGTCCCGCAGCCTATATTCAAGGACTTCGAAGCACGTCAACTTGAAGTTTACGAAGACGAACAGCTGGAAGTGGAGGAAGAATTGGGATCCGCAAGATGAACTTATGGATGTGGAGAGGCAAGCAAGCAGTGGGCATATGATAACGTTTTCAGGTGGAGCTCTTGTTTCGGAGGAAAGGGTTCGATTTCAGTGGGATTTTGGTTGCGTGCTCATAACCGAAAAATCATTTTGTCGTGGCAGGTTACTCTCATATCATGACGACTCAAGTTGTGCTCTCCTTCTTTGAGCGTGTCTTCGTCCCACAGATGCCCGATAACTTTAATGTTATTCTGGACTAATGGGCCGCCTTCTCGAATCATGTGGCAATCCAAGCTACCATACCCGAGGGAAGACCTTGAGTATTCGGATTATACTGATTCAGATTCAGCCTGCCGACGTGGGCTTCTTCAGTTACATGAAGTCGCTTATGAAGCGATTTCACTCCCACGTCATTGTGCACGACCTTCCTTTTGACCTGCAAAAAAAGGACAACATCCTCTGATTTTTATGCTACTGGGATAAAAAAGCTTGTGTCACGTTGGAAAAGATGTGTAGAATCAGAAGGTTTTTATTTCGATTAATAAACTTGCCTACAAGCCGAGATATTAACTGTTTAAATTTACGGTGGTTCAGTGCCATTTATTTCGTTACAACCTTATAGAAGAACCTCATTTCGATTTGGAAGAGTTCGCTCTGATTTCAAAAGGCTTAGGCTTAGACTTAGAAGAGTGTCCAATTTGCTTTGAAACCTGTCTTAATTGTATAAATCGTGAAAATTGTATAAATCGCACATAAACCTGATCTATCATAAGTGTGTTGCAAAGCAATGGGTTCCTGGGAGACAGTAAATCAAAACTACGTACGTCGTGGGCAGGGTCGCTGCGATGGCCTGGCCGAGATTCAGCATGCTTCTGTTGTCGCACTGTGGCTGCACGATGGCTGACAGCAGGTTGAACACGATCTCATTCGTCGACCAAAGCAGATGGGGTCGGTCGAACAACGAGAAGAGGACGCGTGAGAGCAGAGGCGACCGTCGAACGATAACGATGTTCTCGCGCTGATGGCTGTAAAGCATTCAAGTTCTCAAATTCAATCATTCGAACATAAGCGGTCAAACCTAAAACCTACTATCAATGAAGTCATATAATTAGGATGAAGTAGGCCAAATTTTTTGAATTAAAAGTAACCCACTCAGTGATCAACTCGTAGAAGTGCTCGTAAAGCATCCGATGTTGCTCTTCAGGCGCATTTGCCCACACATCCAGGTCACATAGTAGATCTTCGAACGCCTTAAGAACACAAATACACGTCTTTCCCGGACAGCTCAAAATACATCATATTCACCTCGGAGAGGACGCTTTTCAAATCAAACTGGACACTTCAAATCAATTTGGTCAAAGTTCTGAGCAGGTTTGACGCTTTTGAAATGGAGCTGAACACCTTCCAAATCATAACGAGCGTTTCCCAGATTAAGCTAAAGACCTTCCGAGAAGGTTAGAATAAATTTTTCTTCACGGAGAACTCAGCATGGCTTTCTTTGATGTTTTGATTCACCTCATATTGCTTGAAATTTTTTAAAAAATCCTCTTTTTTTTGAGGAAAACCTGTTTAAAGCCTGATTTAGAAAGCGGGACGGCGGTCATTTTTAGTGCCAACAGAAAAGATTGCGCCATGCCCTCGTTCAAGATTCCTTTAATGTATCGCAAAACTTTGTTGGCGCGGAGCTACACGCTTGTTAACAGAACAACAAGAACAACTGTAGAAAGAACATATACCTTCAGTATTCTGGTTCAAGTATACAACATTTACACCATCGATCATACGAATCGAACCGCGACGAGTTAGACGAGTGCACGGCACGATCTCTTTTTCTAACACGTTTAAGAATTGCTGTTTTTTGCACTTTAGAATAGGCTTTAAACCATGAAAGTAAAATTATAATATAGGAATCACATATTAATAAATGAATGGAATAATATCCTACTATATATAAAGGAGCAGTGTGTGTGTGTGTTCGTGTTTCCGTCCGTCACAACTGGAGTGTGGGTACTGAGAAGCCAAACACGTCGGCAACCGTGCACGGCGAGCCGCAGACGTGCCCAACACATCGGCAACCGTGCACGGCGAGGCGTAGACGGCCGAACACGTCGGCAACTATGCATAGGCGTCTAGGTGATCATCGACATAAGGCCTTCACAGCAGGGGCAATCGATATCGATCGATATTATCGATTTTTTTGTGGATGTCGTTCAAGCGGCAGGAAACTTCAGCCGTGGGGGAAATCGAGGTCGCTGAACACGAATCTGAAGTCGACCAATCGATTTCGATCGATATTATCAATTTTTTGTGGATGTCGTTCGAGTGGCACGAAACTTCAGCCGTGGGGGTAATCGATGTCGCTGAACACGAATCTGAAGTCGACCAATCGATATCGATCGATATCATCGTCTTTTTGCAGATGTCGTTCAAGCGGCACGAAACTTCAGCCCCGGGGTAATCAAGGTCGCTGAACACGAATCCGAAGTTCGTTTTTGAACTGTCGATCGCCATCAATCGATATTGGGCAAATTAGCGTTTTTGTGGATGTCGTCCATTTTTTCGCTTTTTTTTTCTAGCTTGCCCTAATCGACGTAGTTAAGATGTTCTTCCTGAGGAAACCATGACATAGGTGGCAGCCACAATTGATGATGAGAAGTTATTGCCACGGCGAAGCCGTCAAGAGGTGGGAAAAATAAAACAAAAACAATAAAAATAAAATAAGTAAAAAATATATAAAATAAAAATTTATAAAATAGGAAAATAAAATTATAATATTGGGATTTCAAACAGTGTGTTCACTTACTAGGGCAGGTGAACTTAGAAAATAAACAATTGACTAATTATAAACATGTTTTGTATGAAGGTAGAGGCGAAACAAAACATGTTTGAATTGTTGTTAGTTTGGAGTTTATTAGTTTGTTTCGTTGTATTGAATGTTATTGTCCTTTTAATAAGATTGTTATATTATTGTATTTCATGTTGTCGAAGATATATATATATATATATATATATGTATATATATACGTTTAAAAAATTAAAAAAAAGACAATTTAATTTCAATAAATGATAACATAGTAAATATTTAAAGAATTTTATGCATAGAGTTACAACTAATTCTATTAGAAATTTCGAAGAAAGCCACATAAAATTTTCGTTGGACAAGCAATTACTCTAACCTTCTCAGTGAGTCTTTGGTTTAATCTGGAACACGCTCCTTTTTAGTTTCGAAACTACTCACCATCAGTTTAATTGCGAAAGCATCAAGCCTGCTCAAAAGTGTCTAATTTGACTTGAGAAGTATTCAGTGAGGTTTGAAAAGTGTCCAATTTGAAGCGAAAATGGTATAGATGAGCTTAACTAGTAACAACTGTATTCCTCTAGTAGACGACTTCGTCCAATCTTCGTACAGCTCACGTCATGTTATCCAGAGATTCCCCCCCCCCCCAACCTAATTGATCGTGAAGACAATAGCCCACCTGCGAATTCGGGATTGTGGCTATCTCTCTTGCGGTGTCCAACGTGCCAGCCATACTGAACACCATGTGCATGATGTGAGAGTTGAGCAGGTTGGCCTTGTCCTCGAGCAGTACGGCCAGTGTCTAGAGCACAAATTTCAACAGAATATTCACCACCTTAAATCACCAGAAGAACTTCCCACCTGATAAGCTCTGTTAGCATGCAGAGTGGCCTGCAGATTGCTGTTCGATCTCACAGCTGAGACAACCGCTTTCAGACTAGCGTAGAGCCCTTCAGAATCGGTAGCCATCGCCACAAGGCCATAGAGGCATGCGAATCCACCCATCGAATCGAGCAGACGTGGCACAGGTCGGGGGATAAACGTGCGCATGCCAAGATAGCTTAAAAGGAAGAACTACAAGCAATAAACCAGGTAGGATTAGCAACCATTGAGATTCAACTTACCCAATCACGACGGCTCCAAAAGCCCGACCAGCACCCGGAGCATGAGCCGCAGTGTTGAGCATGATTCGAAGGGGCGTGCTGTTGTCGCTGGACGAAATGCCCAACTAAACAGGAAAAGTACATCGCAGAAATCACTCTACCTGAGGCCAGAATTCTGACAGCTCATTTAAAGCTTTGCCGTCACGCACTAGTGATGGTTCTTTAAAACTGAAAGCATCGTTTACCAAATTTCGCATTAGGTCGAACTTCTTCTGTCACAGGGAACTCCTTCACTCAACCAATTGACAGCTACATAAAGCTGGACTGTCTTTACACTTAAAATCTTGCAAAAGCCAGTTGTGTAAGACTCAGAGTAGTGGATGTCATCCTCTGTTTGTTCTAAATCCAAGGGCCGGTTTCATCAACCGCTTACCGCCCTCCAACGGTGAAAATACCGCCAAACCCCTGATACAACATTCATCCAGCAGCAGGTTTGGTGGTATTTTCACAGTTAGAGGGCGGTAAGCGGTCGATGTATCTGGCCCCCGGAATGTGCATTTACCGCATCTACAGGTATTTCCGTTAAGTTTTTTGAATGGAATTTACCGCAAATATTTCCCCTTACATTATCTTAACGGCCTATGAACAATGTATAAAATTCGCCGTAAAATTTGAAATTTAAAGGTTGGATTTAAGAGTCAAGATCAACACGCAAATCTATCACGATGATGTTCTCGAGAGTTGAGGTGTTTCTTGGTTCAGTGGTTCAATTCTTCCTCTTTTTTTCTTGGAGGAAAACCGCACGTGCTCCAGCAAGATGAAGCATCTCCTCACAAGGATGGAGTTGTGCAGGAGTTTTGTTGAAGCAAGTTGACCGACTAGAAGACTGGCTATCAAACTCCTCTGATCTCAACCGTTTGGACTACTTTAGGGAGCGATTCTGGAGAAAAAGGCATGCTCTACCAGACACTTCATTTCTCTCAAAGAGGCCCTCGGGGCTCTCAAACCTTGGGATGAAATAGATAGCGACAACCTGCGGCGGACCAGCAATGTGCTTCCTAGACATCTTCGGATCTGCATTCAACAGAAAGGCGACCAAGTTGAACACTTTCGAACTTGATCTGTTCTTTACCTTGTTAGTATTTCATCAATGATTTTTTGTGGGTTGAGCTTGTTTGCTTGAAAAGTTTCAATCCCGTCCCAAGCGTTCAATATTTTCTGCGCAGATTGCGTATTCAATGGTTCTACCAGGCTATCCAATAATTCCTGTCCGAAAACTTTCAAAATTCTATATTTTTCCTTAGAAGTGTCATAATATCAGGCAAGTGTAAAAACCTTCTAGAAGGTTCTCCAGAGTTCGACGCTAGGGGGTATACAAGGCGCAGTAGCCGCGTGTAGCTACCAGTACAAGCTAAAATGGACTAAGGTCGAATTCGTACGTTCGTGTACTACGAGTGGCTGCTGGGCAACGACACGGGCACCGCGGTCGCCAACATCTGCAGAGCGTGCAAGGAGGATGCAGTGTCCCAACGCACAGTCAGGTGCTGGTTCAATCGTTTCGAGAGCGGCGACACGAGCCCTCGAGGACAGGGAGCACAGCGGGAGGCCTTCTACGGTGGATGATGACGAAGTCCGTGGCTGTATCAAGGAGAAGCCGGAAGCCACCACCCGCGAACTGGCGACGACGCTCGGCTGCAGCAAGTCCACCATCCACAATCGACTTAACTTACTCGGCTACCACAAAGCTCTGGCCCGTTGGATCCCCCACCGTCTGACGGACGCCAACAAGCAGAGCCGCGTGGCCGTCTGCCATTCCCTCCTCCGAAGGAGACCCAGCAGAAGTTGCGACGCTGGGCTGGGAGACGGTTGCCCATCCGCCGTATTCCCCGGACCTCGCCCCTCCAACTACCACTTGTTCCGCTCGCTGAAGCACCATTTGGCCGGAAGAAAATTCACCAACTACGATAACCTCAAATCCGACATCGCGGACTTCTTCGAGTCGCAGCCCCCGGAGTTCTGGGCGAACGGCATCGGCGACCTGCCCAATCGATGGGCCACTGTTGTGGATAACTGTGGTGATTATATTGCTGATTAGGCTTGTTCTTCAATTGAAAAAGTTGAAAAAATTAAAAATGGTGAAATTTTCAGACAAGAATTATTGGACAGCCTGGTACAAGGTTACGCCAAATATATATTTATTACACGAAAAATATCGTGTGGACAACCAACTATCGTAGAGACACAAATCAAGGGAACGACCATAAATTATCAATTAATAACGCAAACTAAACAGTAGAAGAAGCAACTACAAGCGAACCTAAAAAAGAAAGGAAAATAAAGACGAGCGACCGAGTTGATGGACGACATTTAAGGCTGCGACGGTATCATAGCCTGAGATGTAATTTGAGGAATGTCTTAAAGGCATTGCAGCTCCGTGGTAAATCGTGCTTCTTGCGAAGCTTCTCAAATGAGGAAAGTGTCCTGTGAGTAAAAAAGAAACGCCTACAATTTAGTTTAGCAGTACCAGTATCATATTTGACTGGACCACCTCAGGTGTTTGTTGCTCTCACAGTCACAAGATCCTCGAGTTTGATGCCAATTTCCCGATGAACGATTTTGTGAAAAAGGAGGAGGTCGTTACGCTTTCTTCTAACAGACAGAGTGGGCAATCCAAAATTGAGATTTCTCTCAATACTCGAAGGAATTCGGTCATATAAGAACCCTAGCGCACGTATCATGAGCTTCCGGGTGAAGCTATTCTGAACTCTTTCTAGCAAAGCAATTGTCTTCCTTTTATGGGGATTAAAAACAGGAGTACCATATTCCAATACAGGCCTGACATATATTTTGTACGCTTGAAGAAGCACATTGGCATCCTTAGTTGATAATGCTCTAAACATATTAAACATTACCTGAGTAGCTTTGTTGGCTATCATAGTGCAATGTTTATCGAAATTGAGATCGCTGCGAACAAGAAACCCTAGGTCCAGCAGTTCACTCACACATTTAAGCGAAGTTCCGTTAATAGAGTATTGATGCTTCTTGTTTCTATTGCCTAAATGAAGTACTCGTGATTTTTCCTCAGACAAAGGGAGGTCCCAATCCAATGACCACTGGTAGACACTGGTAACCGCTTCCTGAAGAACGTCTATGTCATCGGCACTTGATACTGGCTTATAGATTTTGAGGTCGTCAGCAAACGCACAAAACGCAACATCACTCTCACTAAGAAGTTTAAGCAAATCATACGTGTAAATATTGAACAAAATGGGGGAAAGCACACCCCCTTGGGGCACTCCGCTGATAGCAGATCTAGGAGCGGAAAAGGAGGCGTTTACACGAACAATGTACTTTCGGTTAGACAAGAATGATGCAACCCAGGAAACTATGCGCGGGTGGATGCCAACAGCTCTCATTTTGTTTAACAACTTATTATGTGAAACCCTGTCGAAGGCCTTGCTGAAGTCGAAATAGACAACGTCCACATTTCTACCGTCCTCCAAATTCCTAAATACATTATTATTCCATTTATTATTACGTTACTTATTCTCATATTGGGTTGATATCCATACTTCACAACTACTTCATTACCTTTGAGTCGAAGTAAATTAATGATAAACCACGTACATGAGGTGCTAGAATTTCGGCGTCCATTTTGTTATGTACAGTTCGAATCTTCGCCAATGTCATCTCACTCGTTGCCATGCCATTCAAAGCGAACACAATCTGAAAGACTTTTTCTATACATAAAGGCAACAGACGTATTTCTAAACATCTCAGTTAACGCACTCCCGTCGAAAAAAAAACGCAGCGATAACTGCGAGCGAATAAAGAACTTCATAATCATCAGCTCAAAGCCACAAACATAGAACACAGTGCTTTCAGCAATAACTGATCGTTTTCCGAGACCGTACCTACTACATGTTACAAGCCCTGCCTATGCTGCAAAATATTCTATGGTCTCCCTGAAAATGTTAGGTAAGAGGCTCCCTACCGTGTGTTGTGTGTTGGTATGTTGTGTTGATGTTGCGGCCGTAATGATGTTTCATGTTGTTTCGAAAATGCTCTTTCTCGATTCCCCTATCGTCCCGGCTCCGATGACGTTCGTCGTCGATCGGTTATTAAGCGGAGCCAACAGGGGCGTGGGAAGGCGTCGAGCAAACAATCGCATCTATGGGCGGGTGGGGGGCGCGTTCTGTCTACAAAAGCCGGCTGGCATGATCAATCAGCATTCTTGGAGCAGTCGTGCATCCGACCTTCTAACGACTAGCAATCTCTCAAACCGGCAGAGAGCCCACTTCTGGCTAGGCCTAAGAACCTGAGCGGAATCTGGGAATACGAAGAAGCAACCACCCCGACAACCTTGTATAAAGGGGGAAAGCTAGCGCATTTTTAGTTAGCGCGTCGGCTAACAGAGGTGAGCTTCCTCCTCGTCCGACACCGCAGGGTGTAGTCTCACTCCTACTCGGGAAGCAGCCACTTTGTGTGTAGTGTTCTGTAGTGCTTCGTTGTAGTTGCTTCATGAATCTTATATACGCAGCGGTGTGCGTGTCGTGCGCGAACTGATCTCCTCAGGAGACTATCTCAGCACTAGGTCGGAACGGCCCAAGTGTTGTTTATGGGCAGAATCGCCTCTCTTTAGGAAACAACAAAATGCATGTATCTCGACCCCAATACAACTCTGCACAGATTTAGGGACGACGGAAATTGGGCCGTTGGCGGCGCTAGCCCTCTGTCTGCACGCGAAAGGCGGTCTCAAGTTGGCTGGAAACAGCGAACACGGGATTACGCCGCCCCTCTACCGAATGCGGCACGGCCGCTCGTTCGTCATCGCTGTTTCCAGCCAATTTGAGCCCACCCTTCGCGCGCAGACTGAGGGCTAACGCCGCCAACGGTTCAACTTCCGCCGTCCCTGACTCTGCATAGAGTTGTATTGGGGTTGAGATATTTCCGTTTTGTTCTTTCCCTGCGAGAGGCGATTCTGCCCCTATACAACTCTTGAACCCACCGTTGAGATAGTTTCCTGAGACGCCAGAAAATCGTGAAGCTTTCAAGTACTGGTGCGGTACGATATCGGTGCCTTCTCATTTCAGATAGACCTGATTGTTCCTCCGGAGCGCGAGCGACTCATGAGTCAACAGACGGAGAGCCCGGTTAGGGAGTCTACCCTACCCGAGCCACGACCGAGAAGGGATGTGCGCAGATAAAGCTGTCGGTAACAACCACTAAAACTCCTCCCTCAAGCGATACAGTAAAAGCGTTAGTAAATATTTGCATTTGCTATTGTGCTTCTAACGAATTCCTGAACTCCCCAACACACTCTCGGAGAATCTCGAAGCCTTCAATGCCATGGCTGACATCAGCAACTCAACGCGAAATTAGGTTACCTTCTCTTCCTGCACAAGCGACGTCCTTTCTTGTCCGATAGCCTGAAGGCTGCCCACATAATGCGGCTGCAGATCGTAGATGCTGCGCACCACCTCTGCTGACAACGGCTCTTCTATCAGGAAAGTCGATGCTATGCGATATCTGAACGGCGATCTATAGCTCAAGACAAGCCTTTGAAGCTTATGAGGCTAAGGAGAAAGTCAGCGTTGATGCCGTTTTACCTCAATCGACTTGGTCGACGCATAGCCGGCAACGTGCCGATGACCGCGTTGACCACGTGGGTATGAGCCAGCTGAGTGGCTGCACCACCGGCAGTCTGAACGATGTACTGCAGCCGTTGAGTGGACACCGCTCGACCGTTGACGTATACAGTGGCCTGGAAAAATAGTCTGAAGCCATATGTACCACTTTCACGTCGAATTGGAAACTTTTCAAATCAAATTGGACACTCTTCTGAGCTAGACTTTCGAAATCAAAGCGAACCCTTCCAAATTGAAATGAGCTTCTTCTCATTAGACTACATATATACTCTCCAAAAAGATTAGAATAATTTTTGTCCACAGAAAATGTTAGTATAACTTGCTGCTTTAATACATGTAATCGATAGGTGAACACATGGTTCGAAATTTTATGAAATTCTCGTTTTTGAGAGCAAATAATGGTTTAAGGCTTGTTTCAAAGAGCAGGAAGGTGGCCATTCTTAGTGCCAAAATATACTTCTCATACTAACACAAAAAGGGATTGCGCCATGCCCTCGTGCACGATGTCGCGATTTTTATTCGATTGATAGCAAAAAAAATTTCCTGCATAGTTTGACCTAAAAAAGATACAACACAAACAAGGAAAAAAGAACACACATATCCTCACTTTGATAGTTCATGTAAGCAGCACTTACACTGTTAATCAAATAAAAATCGCAACGAACTATCCGAATGCATGGCGTGATCTCATTTGTCTTTTTGCTCTTTAAAACAAAATTTAAATTATTGTTCCTTACTAAAAAGCCAAAGCGAATGTATTAGGGGGGGGGGGGGCAAAGTAATGAGACAAAATGAAAAAAATCTTTATCTCTTTATAACTCAATTACAAATTAACGATGCTGAGGAGTGTATTTGCCATTAAAGGCAAGGACCTTGCTGCCATCGCTCAGCCAACTTCCTGATCCCATCCTTCCAAAACTGCTTGAGCCTGGTGTTGATCAATTGCTCGATATGGTTGTCAAGGACTGCTTGGGTTCTTGTGTCCCTTCTGACTAGGAAGTCCTGTAGGCTCAAGTAGTAGTGGTAGTTGCATGGAGAGATGTCCAGGCGAATACGGTGGGTGAGGCATGTGAACGTAGCCCAGCTGGCCTAGCTTATCCGTGCTTACTTGTTCCCGATGGGGTGCGGCGTTGTCGAAGAGGAGAACCTTCTTGAAGCGCTGCGAATGAGTAAGAGCGAGTCGCCGGCCCATCTCCTCTATTTCGTTCACCATGGCTTTGGAGTTCATCGCGGTGCTCTTGGGAAACAGCCTCCGGTAAACCGATCCATGGGCGCAGACCCAAAAGCTCCAAAGATGCTTCTCGCCGTGAACATCTCGCCGAACGAAGGTCGGTAACAATTCACCAGGCATCACCCAGACTCGCTGCTTGGCAGGTTTAAGGTAGAAGACGTACTTCTCATCCTGCGTGAATATTAAGCCCAGGCTGCTCGGGGTTGGGAATTGGGGGAGATTTGCGCGACACAGGTCGACTCGTCAGACTGGGGTTTCGGCATGAGACAGGCTGAGGTTTTTGGCATGCTTCTGGAAAGGGCGGAAGTGGTAACTTCTCAGATGGGCTTCAGCAAGTAGCATACAAACATACAAATACAACAAGTAGGAATCCAGACTCCAGCCACGAGATATATGGACACGGCATGGGGTGTCTCATTACTTTTGGCCCCCCTAATAATAGTTTTTTTTTGAAAAAAAAATTATTACATACGCTCCAGCAGCTGAACTAGAAAGATCAAAAACAGTTACACCACATTTTCTTGAACAAAAATTATTCTAACCATCTTCGAGAGCCTGTAGCATAACATGTAAGAAGCTATTTTCGATCTAAAAGATGTTCACTTTGATTTCAGAAGAAAAAATCAACTTGCTTGGAAGCATGTCCAACACGACGTGAAAAGTGTCTAATTTTACGTGAAATGGTATACACATAATTAAGGCGAGGGCTCTTCTCCGCTAAGTTTGAGGATTTTGGTGGATTGAGCCACAATATGACCACAATGGACAATTTTTATTCGTCTGAATAAACGAATAAAGAACGATGTTACTGAATCCCTTTTGGGATGCGCCACGCTTTCTACTCCTATGGGATTTCGTGGGGGCAATCTAAATGCGTATGTGGACATACAATCACTTGGTGCCATACAATCAGCAGAAGAACAAGTCAGCGCTTTATCCTTTCCAGACAAGTCTGGTACCATTCACCAACACCGGAGGGATGAAAGGTTTAGTTGGTCTGGGCGGGAAATCCTAACCAGAAACCTGGTATCGAGTGCATGCAACAGCCAACTGAATGTGGCAAGGCCGAATGTTTTGACTAATACGAACTTTATTGCTAACGCTTTGTCAAACTTCAGAAGGCATCATCGTTGTCATTCAACAGTATAACCCACACCAATTGCGCAGAAAATGTTCACCGTGACTACACATCTACAGCAATGTTTCGTATTGAGACGGGTAAGTCAGCTACCTATCATTCTGAAAAGATATACCATTTTCACGTCGAATTGGACAGCTTTTAAATCATATTGGACGCTTTTCACGTCAAGTCACTCTTCTAAGATAGGTTAACAAATTTGAAATCAAATTGAACGTCTTCCAAATCGAGACGAGATTCTTACATGTTAAACTACGCCTCTCCAAAATGGTTAGAATAAATTTTTGCTCGAGGAAAATTAGGTATAACTTTCTTGGAAATGTTTTAACTTAACAGCCCCAATAAGTGTAATAATTTTCTGAAAACTTTACTTTTAGAGAAAATAACAAGTTAAAATTTGTCTTAAAGCACAGCAAAGAGGCAAGCATAGGGCGCATTAAAAGATCAGATCGCGCAATGCACTGAAAAATGCTCGCCGTAACCTCTATTTAATTGACAGTGTAAATGCCACTTCCATGAAACATCAAATTCGCATTTAAAAATTGCATTATTCTTTAAAAAAGGCATAATTCATTATTTTTCTTCGAAATATAAAATTTTTAAAAATTTTCAAATTACGCGCTCTCTTATTGGGAAGTGAATTAAAACTTCAAAGAAAGTTACGCTAAAATTTTCCTTGAACAAATAATTATTCTAACCTTCTTGGAGAGTATCCAGTTTAATGTGGAAGAAGCTTATTTCAATTTGGAAGAGTTCGCTTTGAATTTAAAAGTCTTAAGCCAGCTTGGAAGAGTGTCCAATTCGACATGAGAATAAATAGTAGATTCAAAAATATGGGAATGAGTAAAAAAATAGAGAGAAGTTTCTCCTTCCTCGGTAAAATTTTGGAAGCCATTTTTGGGGCAAGTTTGCGACAAAGTGAGGAATAAGGTTCTCGGAACGCTACTTAGATGAGTATATAAACTCGTGCTCAAACATGGCTTCAGTTAGCAAAGACCATCTGCGAGTCTACTATGAGTTTTCCCAAGAACCTTCAAACGTCATCGATGTTCAGGAATCGGATCAGAGATGCTGTCAACTGACCCATGTCATCGACAGTTAGGTGTGCTAGCCATTTCTCAGACTCCCCCTAGACGAAAACCATAAACGATTGAATTCTGCTAGCAGAGAAAAGATCAAGATGCCTATAGTGGTACCGGCCGAACTTCCTCGTGAAAAGGAGTAATAAATACATGGAATCTCGTAGGAAGGGGGCTCAGGTGAAAGGTGAATAAAATGCAAACTAAGCAAGGAAATGAATGAAGGAACTCCCCAAAACAGCTTACCTGGCAAGGCTTTAGCACTGAACGTGACAGCACAACGCAAATATGCGTCCATTCCATCGGTCGGATGATGTCGGCTAGTGCAACACGGATTGCCTGCAAGTTCTCTCGATTGAGCCTTATAAACAGAAATGCACCGGAAATCTATTGCATTCCTATTGGTACGCGAGAAAAAATCCTGAATAAGCCTTTCCACCTTATCTGATGGAATCTTTGTCTCCTTCTCCAGATCGCCGCCCGGATTCTCGAGTTCATCGGTGGAAATCAGAAGACTCCTGTCCATAGGGCTGATCTGGATCGTAAGGCAGGCCAGATCACATGGTCCCTGAATAGAAAAGACTTCCTTCGTTAAGCTATTCCCCGAATGGCGATATTAAATAACAACACTCAATGCCTACCTGCTTTCTCCTATCATCCTGCCATGTAACCGTTCGCATTATAGTGAACAGCCTGAGCGGGTGCGCATCCAGCTTCTTGTCGGAGAACATGTCTATGTACAGCCACCTGGAAAAGTTTTGCGATACAGGTCGTTGATATGGCCTACTACATAGGGAGAAAAGCAATCAGACAGCATCGTTCCACCCAGATGGAACGTGTTTGGTCGATGTACTGATTGGCTATTAAGCTGCCACCTCCTATGTAGGCCACATTAACGACTAGTACGATCTTTGCTCACAAATTATGGTAAAGAAACCGTCCTTACACAATAAGATGAACAAGTATGTCAAACGATCAACATACGTGGAGAACGAAATTCCATTCATCGGAGGAAACACCCTCTCCGTTCGATTCGTGGAGAACAACGGCGCCAGTGACGGTATAAACAAGCAGCCGAATCCCTCCAGAGCCAGATCCGTTTCAACAAACGACGGCGCATGGGAGAGGCGTTGGTCACGGGGAGTCATCATGGATACCAGTGCTTTCACCCTGAAAATAGCTACCTAAGAGGGCGTCTACAGTCGCTATTCGAACCAGCAATATCGATTAGGAGGGCGCTAGAAAGGCAAAAACTTTCCAATAAACCTTCCATGATAAACCACATCGAAAACATGGAGAAGGAACAAATTGACCTCTATCAGCGGAGCCTGAATACTACAACTAATTCTACCTTACATAAAAGAGCCAATCTCTCTGTCTGGATGTATGTCTGTGCATCCGTCCGCCCGGTTACGAAAGAAAAAAGTGACTTCGCATCTTACTCGACCTTACCGATAACTACACACCGCGAAAAATTCAAGTCATCCGCCACGCGTATAAACATATTAACCGGCCTCGCAATCTCGGTTAGCATTCATTCATTGACCACAAAGCTTTAGTTTGTGCAGTGACGAGTCTGTATGTACGTCCGCGCAAAAATAATGACGTGATAGGACGGTTTCGCACCTAGACTGAAGTCTCATCTGCTTAGTAGTAATAGTTTTGAAGAGGGAGTGGTGGCACGCGAATATGGTGGCCGTTGGACATAAACAAATAAATAAATATAGCTCGGTCACTACCCACTGACAAAAATATTGGTTTACCCGTTAGTCAACCAACCAGTGAATGTGAATTAACGCAAAAATTAAGAGCGATATGGACGGATATGGACGATTTTCCCAGAACAGGCAGCTTGAGGTGCTGGTGTAGTTAGAATAGATAAAATCTACTTTTCAAAAGCATTTCAGTGGAGGCATGTAAAAGAGCAAATTGACCAGTCTGTCCATCTGTCTGTGTCTATGAAAAATCAATTGCCTGTGAGAGTGCTTCGCATATCGATCTACGGTTAATCTTAACTTTTCGGAAGACCACTCGAATACGATTGCCTGTGGACAGAATTGGCAACAACTGCACTACTGAAGGGTTACTACGGGTTCCGGGGCGAGCCCCCAGTATCATTACTGAGCCATTTGACGTGCGCCGTGCAATCTACTTCACTATCTTTCCCACCTCTGTTTAGGTATTTTTTCGCTTATAATGGCTTTCAGAAACCGCCAAAGGCGTCTTCTTGTGAAAAGGCGGCGACTATACGTATACTTTTCTTTCTAATCCAAAAAAATGCTAACCTCTGTAGAGGCACCGGACCTCCTTCATTTGGTCTCGGCGGCTCATCGCACTCGTTCTCGTCCAAATTTCGGCAGCACAAAGGTAAATCTAGTCGCAGAAAATGCCTAAAATAGCCTCATATTAGTATAGCAATCTTCAACGGACTCTTTTGTGAACACTTTACAACAAAAACGAATAAAATTAACACCTCAGTTGACTCGGCTGCATCGACTGGTACGATAGCCGTTCCAGCACATAGTAGAAAGGATGAAGCAATATGTGGTTCTCACTCAAGAACAGCTTTGACGCTGTTGATAACAGATGTCGAGGCATATCCACCTAGAAGGAAATCAGGGGCATTAAAAACAAAAATGATCTCGATAACAAAGAATAGATGTAAGGTGAAGAAACGGCTATAAGAAACAAGCTAAGGCTAATGCTCGACGTCAGCAAATCCACTCTGCACACGCTATGCATCCTGCAAGATCCTAACAGCACTCACTTAAATAAAGAGTTCTTATCAATCTAGCTATGAAGAAGTTCTTATTGAAAAACGAAAGGATAAAGGTCAGCATTAGTCAAATACTCTGCGAGATGCGTCAAACATCAACATCTACGGGGTGTCGGTGAGGAGTTTTGAATGCGTGCTTGACCATACAATAGATTATAGTGGCCAGACGATGGATAAATCAGCGTTTAATCCTTGCCAGGCAAGTCTGGTACCAATTCACCGACACCGGAAAGATGGAAGGGTTGGTTGGCCTAGGCAGGAAATCCGAACCAAGAACCTGCTATCGGGTGCACGCAACAGCCGGCACCTCCTTCAACTGCGCTATCATGCGCCCATCTTATTGTTGCGCCTATGTTAAAAGGAAATGGAGCGAGAACGTTTCTGGTGCCTCACATGTTTGGAGTTCGCCATTCACTCATTCAGCCTACCATGAAATGTACTTGATTAACATTGCAAATCCAGTTTACATAGACTTGTGCAAAGCTTCCACGCATTTTGAAGCTTTGGTTTGGGCAGCAACTCCATGATATAAAATTGCAAGCCCAGCATCAACCCAGGAATGGTGTCTCAGCGTCAACGCAAGTATTTTCTGCAGGCGAATTTTACTATGTAAACTGCATCCGTACTGTTAATCGAGTAGTTGTCGTGATCGGCTGAATGAGTGCATAGTGTAATCTAAACATGTGACGCAACAGAAAGTTTTCTCTCCCTCTCTCTCCTCAACGTAGGTGCTGCAATAAGATCGGCGCATGGTAGCGCAATCGAAGGACAGCTGGCTGTTGAGCGCACGTCCGAATCAATGTTCCTGGTTCGATTTCCCGCCTAGGCCAACACAGCGTTCCTTTCCTTCGGGGTCGGTGAATTAGTATCAGACCTGTCTGTGAAGGATGAAATCCTGGCCTGTCCATCTATTGGCCACTGCAAGTCATTGTATAGGCCATATTCTGGTCGCCTCCAGAAGTAGAATGCATGGCGCATCCCACGAGAGGAGGATTGATTAACACCGCTCTTTATATTTAAAGTTCTCCATCGACATGCAGCCTCCACCCCCAGTATGCTGCTTCAGTAACTCTCTTCACCTGGCACATTAGTTGCTGGTTCCTTTCAGGCTTCAGAAGCGCCTTCAACAACAGACCGCTGTAGTACTGCGCTCCAACCATCCACTTGGCATTCTCTGAGTAAATCGAGGGCAACAGTGACAGGATCGACTGTACAGCTCCAGGATGTACCTGAAAACGAGAGAGAACCGTAGCGCCGCATCAGATTCCATGAATCCCCGCGAAGACTTACCAGAACTGATGACGTCCACGATACAATGCAGTCTTCCAGAGAGCCATCCGACGCTGTCCAGGTGACATCAGACGACATTCTTAAGACCGTAGTTAACGCCTTGGACTTCTCACGCTCATTATGGGCCACTCACTTCTCATAGTTGTCCAAGGCCATGTTGAACAGAAGACGAATGACATAATTCGCGAAGAAGATGGACGGTGGCATGCCGGGTGGTATTGACCTAATATAGGGTATCGTTTATGCCATTTTCACGTCGAATTAGATACCTTTCTAATCAAATTGGACACTCTTCTAAGCTAGCTTTGAGACTTTTGAAATCAAAGCGAGGTCTTCCAAAACGAAATAACCTTCAGGCAGGTTAAACTACAGACTCAATAAAATGGTTAGAATAATTTTTTGTTCAAGAATGATTTGGAATAACCTTCTTTGGAATTGTTTAGTTTGCCCGCCCTAATACGTTTTAGTTTTATAAAAATTTTATTTTTGAAACAATAATAAAGTAAAAATTTTCTTAAAGCACAGCCAGGAAACAATCATATACCGCATTAAAGGATCAGATCTTGCCTTGCACTCGAAAAGCTCGTCGGGAATTTTATTCGATTGATAATGTAAATGCTGGCTTACACGAAGCATCGAAATGAGAATATGTGTATTCTTTACAAGTGTTTTTCTTGCATGGTTTACAGGCGTGAAATTCGATGCAAACACAAACTTTGCTATCAATTGAGTAGAAATCATGCCGTCTCGGACGAGGGCATGGCGCAATCTCTTTTTGACACCAAAATCCTTTTCTGCTTTGCTTTCCTGCACTTTTAAATAAGCTTTCAACCACTGTTTTGCCTCAGAAAACAAAAATTTGATAAAATTTCAAGCAATGTGTTCACTTATTGGGTAAATGAATCAAAATTTCAAAGAGAATTATACAAAGTTTTCTAGAACAAAGACTATTCTAACCAGCTTGGAGTATGTAGTTTAGCCTGTACGAGGCTCACTTCGATTTGGAAGAGTTCGCTTTGATTTCAAAAGTCTTAGGCTATCATATAAGTGTCCTATTTATTTATTTATTTAGCATCGTCTCAAGGACGCGCACTATGTGTGATAACAACAAAAAATAGGCCGTGCAACTGGGAAAACAAACACAACCAGGCAACAATACCAGATTGAAACGGCAACGTTAGACATTACAGGTGGATTTACAGAAGGCCATTTGGGTTGCCAGAGCCTATATAATGATGGCATGAATTTAACGCGAAAAGTGTCCAATTTGTAGAAAAGTGTAGAGTTTGATTTGAGAAATGTCCAGTTCGACGTGGAAACGGTACACACAATTGAACTAATTGGAAAGGAGAGAAGCTTCGCTAGAAATCAAGCAAATCAAACAGAAAAATATTCGTTTAAGAAAATACCCCGATTGAATGTCCTCGTCCATCTTGAACACAGCATGACAAGCAGCCAGTTCTTCCTTCAGATCAGATCCCTAACAAAAGAATTGCTACTTGAGCACGGCATAAAATCACTATAGGAATCAAATTACCTGCAGCTTCCACTCTGGCTGAGCAACGTCCACCAGCGTGTTCTCACCGAATGCACCCGTAAGTCGAAGCACCGTGGTAATACTGTCCCAGCTCACCTAAACAACAGAATAATTGGGGAAAACGCATAACAAAACGATGCTAGCACTGAAAGTACCTCCACAGAGAAATACTTTGCATTCGACGGCTCGAATCTCATGCTAATCGTCAGCACTTTGAATATCAGATGAATGAAGTCAAGTAGTTCAACGGCCTCTTGTGGCACTGTGTCTAAATATCAGAACATCTTTCAGGGCAGTGATCCTATTAATGAAAATCTAAATTTCGCGGAATGCAGGGAACATTAAACACTAGTTAGGAGTTTTGAAGAAGTTTGAGTTTGAAGTTTCGCCCCTTCGTTTGCTCTCATCTTTAGCGTGAAGGTTTGCTCATAGGCCCATTAACTAAAATGATATCTGCCCCAAAAAAAGTTGCCGCTGTTTGAATTACTACTCAACAAGGGTGATGTCTTCTTTGAGCTGTTCCCCGAGATTGGCCAACAGCTCGAAAAAGACGTCGCATTTGTTCTATGGTAATTAAAACCAGGGGTGCACACCAAGTTCTGAGCGTTAAACTTTTTAACGATTTTTTAAATGTAAGGTTTTTGTAAAATTTCCTGCAAATCGGTAAATTTCGTCAAAACGTTCAGTTAGCTGCGAACTATTGTTTCATGAAAAAATCAGAAAAAGCGGTTCACGCATTGAGCAACTCCGGGTAGAGACAAAACAACACATAAATGAACGACGGTGAAAGTTTCGGTTTACAGCACTTCGAAATACGCTATTAAACTTCATCAATTGAAGGGCTAAGACTTTTTTGACCACTCATGCAGTCTTGGGACGCTCTGCAGAACGAGAAGAGAATAAAGGGAACTTCGTGTGTACAACTTGGTGTGTAGAAGGGTGTACAACTTTCTATGAAAATTTCTGGTTAGGGACATATATTACTCATCATTTTACCATTGGGCACTCATCAGAATAGAATCTGCCATGGATTACAGAAAGAAGAAGAGATTGTCAAAGCGACACGAGCTAACTTCATTCACATGCAAGGATCATCATTGCAACTTGAGAATAAGAACACGGTCCGGCGTTAATTATTTCAATTATAGGATGCACCACGCATTCTACTTCTACGGGAGTCTTGGAAGCGATTTGAATGCGTATTTGACCATAGTATGCCTTCCGGTAGCCAGCCAATGAACAATTCAGCGCTTTATCCTTTCCAGACAAGTCTGGTACCAACTCACCGACCCCGGAGGGATGGAAGGCTTGGTTGGCCTAGGTGTGAAATTCGAACCAGGAAACTAGTATTGGGTGCATCCGATAGCCGGCACCTCCTCTGATTGCGCTACGCGTGCCCATTTTGAGAAACTTACAGGCGTTTTAGCCTAACAGTAGCGCGACTTACAATGGCTAGCTAGTGGTCTCTTACATAGACAAAACATGCGTGATACCAATTCACCGACCAAGGAGAAACGGAGGCTCGATGGCCTAGGAGAGTCCCGAATCTTGACTCGATATGTGGTACATGGGATATCGAGCACCTCAATCGACTGCACTACATGCATCCATTCAATAACGTACGACTGCACGTATTCCAGAGAGTAGGAGTCAAGGACTTCTACTCTCTGGAATATTTCTCTACGAACTCGTGCATCTGTTTAAAAAAATGAACGTCTCACGTCGCGCAATCAGAAAGGGCCATCCTACCCATTATTCTACCATAGACATATCAAAGATCGGCGCAATCTAATTCCTTTGTGGAGCGCGCCATGCATTTTACTTCTCGGTTTGCCGTGTTGGCAATCCGAAAAAGTTCCTTCCTCATACCACGCATTGAGATGGCCAGCCGACTGTACACCCTAATAACACTAGAAGCGGGTACGGCGCAAATTCGGCAGGAGGCATCGACCTATCGTATCGTACGCCACATCCATTTAAGATTCTAAATCCGCCGCGAACAACCGAAATTCCGCCACTGCGGGTAGACGAATGGGACCAGACTTGCCCGGAAATAGCAGCGCACCACGTCATTTTTAGTGGACGAAAATGCGCTTCTCAAACTTTCTCAGCGATATCCAGAAAAAGGAAAGGGCGACGCAACCGAAAGAAATTCATTGAAATCGTCGATTATCCTCCCCAGTATATCACTGAAGTTGAAGCACAAGAAATACACCACTTTCCTTCCCGCCTAAAACAACCCTACATCTGACCCAAATTACTTCAGAAACAGCTGCAAGCCTTGCCCCAAACACCTAACGAGCCATAATAATTTGTTTATGGTCCAAGAGAGTTTAATAAAAAATATGGCAAATAAAAAAAATGAGCAATAAACGAACAAAATAACAAAAAGTAAAAAAACCAAAAAATCAAGAAGGGTGACAATCAAAAGGAAAACCTTGAACAACGTACAAAAAGGAAAACCGTAAGGGTTCAAATGCAAAAAAAAATCGCTTACCTCTAGCACCATCCATCTTCGAGAACGCTCCCTCTAAACCAAGAAGCATCGAAATGAGGCCGAGATAGCCGCCGGTTTTTCGAAACTGCACCCGCACTTTGTGACTTTCTCGTAGAACACCCAACACCGTCTAGAACGACGAAAAATGATGTCCTTAACTCGACTGTTCCGACGGTGCAAGAAACGACTCACTTTCAACAGGTCCACATTGAACTCCAGTTGTTGTTGAGGACCAACTTGGCTGATTACCTGAAAATATAAAAGTTTCACGAAAAACTGTGAATTTTCAACAGAAAAGCGTTGAAATCATCTGACTCGCCTGGATCACTCCAGCTATGTACTGATCTGTAGAGGCTAGTAACAGAAGCTGCTTCAAAAGCTGCAGACCACTACTCCGCCATTCACCGGTCACTACTGTGAGTATACTGAGCAACGTTCGAGCCCCGAAGCAATCGGAGAACATTCCTGGAATAAAAGTGGTCGTAGCGTGGACTACTATATGAAGTGGCGTTGACAACTCACGAGCATTCTCCAGATTTCCTTTGATTATTACTGTTAGAAGATCGGTAGCCAGTAGTGTTAGCTTCTTCTCATTCTCAGTGAGACCTCGCTCTGAAAAGACAAAGATTGAGAAGCATATAGAAACAGAAACTAAAGCTGAAAAACCATAAATCCTATACAGTTTGCGTCCATCAGTTGAGGATTTATTTATTAAATTACCTCCAAAATAAGACGTACACACAATGAAAAATTCGAAAAAGAATCAACTGCCCGTAATAGCAAACTGGGTAACCAAAACACTGACCCGAATGAAACAGAAGAAGCAAAAAACTGGTCAAAAAGGTCAAGTAACAGAGAAGAAATTAAAAACAGAAAAGAACACATATCATGTGGAGGCAGAAATTGTGATAAAGTCGTCCGCTTTCACATTTTCTAGATTAAAAACAGAATTTCAATGAGCAAATGGTTCCAAATTGGGAGCGCAAGAGCTGTGAGGAGAGAGCCAGCTGTGTTTGTTCGACTGAATATGTTTAGAATTCAAAATGTGGCAATTCAGTGTGCCAGGAAATGAGATGCAAGGCATCAATGATAGATAGAATCTAGGAAAACGCGAACATAAAATATTTAAAACTGAGTAAAACAAAGGCACAGGACACCAGTGAAACACTTACGTTTATACTGCGCGAACAGGTTATTTATTATATAGCAGAGCGTATCCAGCAGACCGACTTCCCGAAATGCGTCCTGAAAGAAAAGTACGTAGTGCGAGTTAACAAAGACTATTTTTCAGTTACCGCAGTCTTTAGAGCGCGGAGAAGTCGACATTATGAAGCTAGTAGCTCAAGTAATACCTCCCATTTCACAGTAAGATCTTGAAAGGGGAAAATGGTACAAAGCCTCATGTCAAGGGAAGTAAGCAACTCTAGCCGCTCCAAAGGAAATCAGTAACGTCCTTTTACTCTTTAAAGGCAATTCGAAAACGCATTTTACCTATACAAAGACTTGTGGCCTCTGCTAACAACTCCCCGATCCCGGAGAGATGTAAGCCAAACCTTGGTCGGCCTGAATGGGATCCGAACCAAGACCCTTGTGGTTTGAGGACAGTCAGTGCCTCCTCCAAATGCGCTACCGCGGACCACACACTCAATTAAAGGATACAAGGATAAAGACGGCGTTATTCATCCCATTTGGGATGCACCACGCATTTTACATTCAATTCTGTGTGGCCAAATACGCATTCAAATCGTCTCCATGATATCCCGTAAAGGCTGAATGTGTAGCGCATCCCAAATGGGGTTGATTAACTCCGTCCATTATCGTTCACTAAGGATAAGGATAGAGTACGGCGTTTCTCAACCCATTTTGGGATGTGCCACACATTCTACTTCTACGGGATGTCGTGGAGGTGATTTGACCGCGTGTTTGGCCATAAAATGACTTGCGGAGGCCGGCCGATGAACAATTGAGGGCTCTATCCTTCCCCACTTCCCAGGCAAATCTGGTAGCAATTCAGCGCCCCCAAGCGATGACACATTAGTAAGATCCGAACCAAGAACCTGGTATCGAGTGCACACGACAGCCGACGAATTCTCCGACTGCGCTACTACGGGTCCCACACATGCAATTAAAAAGACAATAGCAATAAAATGGAAATAAAAGAAGAATAAAAATAACAATAGCAATAAAAATAAGAAGAAGAATAAAAAATCGCAACGGTAAACGAGTTAAGTGTCAATGAACAAACCTTGATCACAGAGTCAACGGTGAGCAGTCGAAACGCGGCCTGGACCGATGCGATGCATATGCTCTGCTGGCCAGCCGCCAGTTCCGTCTTCATTTGCACGCAAATTCCAATCAGCTCTTTGCAGGGAATGTAATTGAGATGAAACACGCAATGCTCGACCAGTTCCAGAATCTTTCCCTAAACACAGTTACCATTACCTAAAAAGAGCTGGAAAACACTAGGTAGAAAAAGATGGGACTTGTTGCTGAAGAAGACCTTCTGAGTAAGCCATGCATTCTAGTTCTTTCGTGGAAGAGCCTAGAGTGTTTAATCCACCTCGGCTACCACCTAACCGGTCGCCCTTGAACTAAACTTCGCCAACTCAACATCTTATCCAATTAATCAATGAAGACACGGTCTCCTTGTTCGAATGCGAAACTGAACCCTCCAAAAACGATGGATTCCTGTCTACATCTGGTGCCTCCTATCTACCACCTTATGACCTGTTCGTACTTCGCAACGGGAGCGACTAAGTGGACTGCGCAATGGATACGAATCGGTTAAAGCCGAACGATGAAAAACCGTTATTTACCATTTTCGCGTTGAACACTCTTTTAACCAAGCTTGACGCTTTCTAAAGATTACGAGAGAAAATGCCCGAACCGCGCCGCGTCTGTTTCCTTGCGAGAAAATGCCCGCGACCAGGGGAGAAAATGCCCGTAGCCAGGGGAGAAAATATCTGCAGCCACTGAACGGTTTTCGATAGGGTCCACTACAACAACCTCTACAACAAAACACATGGTAATCACGTGGACAGGGATACGGTATTTTTCTCATGCCGTCGAGTAAAGGGCATGGGAAATCGTGGGCGTGGCAACTGAAACTGTGACACCATCACTTGGATTCCATAGCAGACTTGATGACCTTACCGTGATAGAGAAGCTTTGGAGAATACGGGGAAAGATTCTCGTTACACGGTTAACAGGCATGCTCAACAGTTGAATTAGTACCAACGGTGTTTTATGTGAAAAGAACACTTGAAAACACTGGAAGGAGCGAAAGAAGCGTTTTCGTCCAGATCTCAATTTCTAGCACGTAAAACTAGAAAACAAGCACATCAACGGAACCTGGTAACCTAGAATTACTTTTCGAAGCATTGAGCTGCCGAACTGTAGGCCACCTCAATTTTTGAGTTTGTTTTTAAGCCACATGAACGCCACATGGAGTGAACAGTAAGGTACATTCACTTCAAAGTCATGAGAAGTAGAAAATGAAAAAGTGGCAGAACTTATTTGGGAATTTATTTACAAATTGGTTTTTAGGTTTTTGAGGTTTTACTGAGTCTTTCTGATGAAGTCTTCATTTTTGACCAATCACTTCCTTCTTTACTGAAACCGGATTTGAACATAAGATATTTCAACATTCATTACTTTTCAAGTGTTGTGCCCTTTTTTATTAAAGTTTTTCTCAGAATAGGATTTCTATTTTGATTCGGTTTGTTGTTGTTTTTCTGATTTTTCCACATATCTGAATAAAGGATCTAAATATCTGAATGGTGAGTTGCAACCAAAAACGTTATTAAGATGACCAGAGCCTACGGTGTAGCACCTCGCCAAAAATCTTTCAAGCCACCTTCTCGAAATATAGTGTTTTTCGAACATGAAATTTTGCGATCAACTTCTTATTAGAGCTTTGATACCAATGAAACGTTGCGAAAATAGACCATTGTATGATAATAACGATACGACCGGTTAAGGCTCTTCTAATGTACGGTTTTTTTTTTCATAGTTTCAAACTTTTCTTAGTTTCCTAAGTGGTGATTACCGCTCAAAGTTGTTTTCTTTATAACGGCACTTTTGCTATTCACCGCATGATGGTGTGCTATAGATTCTTCTCGTCGACCCGGGAATTTTCTCCCCTGATCGCGGGCATTTTCTCCCTTAGTTGCGGGCATTTTCTCCCCTGTCGCGGGCATTTTCTCTCCTGGTTGCGGGCATTTTCCCCCTATTTCGGGCATTTTCTCCGCAGGCAACGCGCGCCGTGAGATTCGGGCATTTTCTCCGTAGACCCTTTCTAAATCATGCTGAACATCTTCCAAATAAAAACGAGCTTCTTCAACATTACATTAGAGGCTCTCCGAAACGGCTAGGATAATAATTTTCCAAGAAAAATTTAGTACCTATAATTTGATGCTTTTAATAGCTCAAAGCTTATTTTAATATTATTTTTATTTTATTAATCTTTCACTGTTTATTTATTTACTCTTCCAGTAAGGGGACACACTGATTGAAATTTTATAAAATTTTTATTTTCAAGAAAAATTACAGCTTAAACTTTGCTATAGACTACAGACAGGCAGCAAGTTTTTTTTTATAGTGTTAAGAGAAAAGATCGCATTCGCCTAGCTCGCTTAATTTAATTTGATTGGTAGTGTGAATGTTGCTTGCTTGCAGCAGCAAAGTGGAGATAACAATGAAGAAATTTTTGACCACCAAAAAGTGCTGCCTTCCTGCACTCTAAAACATGGGTTCAGGCAGGTAAACTTTCAAAAATTCAAAGAAAGTCATACTACTTTTCCTTGGACAGAAAATTTTTCCCGAAGAGTTTCCAACTTAATCTGTAAGGCCTGGTTTATACTTGCGCCGCCACGCAGCGCGGCGTGATGGTCGCCATAGATATCGATTTTTCGCGAAGCGCGGTCTATATCTATTCCGACTATGGTACCGCGCCGCACAGCGCCGCAACTATAAACCAGGGCTAACCAGGATACTATCTCAACGGTAGGTCGGAACGGCGCAAGTGTTGTATATGGGCAGAACCGCCTCTCTCTGGGTAGTAACAAACTGCAGGTATCTCGACCCCAATACAACTCTGCGCAGAGTTAGGGGCGACGGAAGTCGCGGGTTGGCGCCCTGTTGATTCACGTGCTCCACAGCTAACGGGCGCGCGGGATGAGGGCTCGTATCGCGGCTGAGCGCAGTGCGCGGGTGGCGTAGTAGGGAAGAGCCCGGGCTCGTAAACGCGGGGTGGGGGGGGTTTGGATCCCGCAGACTGCGCTCGTTTTGCACTTTTGCAAAATCCATGTTTATCATATAGGTAATCCACCTAGGGGTATTACAGTGTGTTATAGAGCATGTTTACATATAACATATGCTTCAAACTACAGATTAGCTAAAATGTTCACTTCTGTGGGTCACTTATTTTAGGCCTATTTTGTGTGAAGCCATAGTTATGTAATGATAGATGTTTTGTGGCACTAGTAAAAAGTTCCGACTCCACCGACAAGACTTCGGTCAAAAAAATTTTTCGCTGAAACTTTGTCTAGGGGGGTTATTTGGGGTGCTGATCACGAATCTGACATTCGTTTTTCACGATTCGGTCGGAGGCCACCCATACCATTAACAAGGGTGGTCCAGGCAGAGTCACCGATTTCGCTGAAACTTCGTTTAGGGGGATTATATGGGGTGCTGATCACGAATCTGACATTCGTTTTTCACGATTCTGTCCCTACCTGCCGTCATCGGCAGAAACTTTAAGAATGTAATCCTGTGCCTTCCTGTATCTATATTATTTAGCCGAATCGTGAAAAACGAATGTCAGATTCGTGATCAGCACCCCAAATAACCCCCTAGACAAAGTTTCAGCGAAAATTTTTTTTGACCGAAGTATTGTCGGTGGAGTCAGAACTTTTTACTAGTGCCACAAAATATCTATCGTTACATAACTATAGCTTCACACAAAATAGGCCTAAAATAAGTGACACACAGAAGTGAACATTTTAGCTAATCTGTAGTTTGAAGCATATGTTATATGTAAACATGCTCTATAACACACTGTAATACCACTGTAATACTATATGATAAACATGGATTTTGCAAAAGTGCAAAACGAACGAAGTCTGCGGGATCCAAACCCCCGACCCCGCGTTTACGAGCCCGAGCTCTTCCCTACTACGCCACCTGTGCTCTACGCCGACTCGCGACACGAGCCCTCATCCCGCGGGCGCCCGTCAGCTGTGGAGCACGTGAATCAATAGGGCGCCAACCCGCGACTTCCGTCGCCCCTAACTCTGCGCAGAGTTGTATTGGGGTCGAGATACCTGCAGTTTGTTACTACCCAGAGAGAGGCGGTTCTGCCCATATACAACACTTGCGCCGTTCCGACCTACCGTTGAGATAGTATCCTGGTAAGACACACATCTTGACTTGGAAGACGCTGTTTGACTTCAAAAGCGTCAAGCATGCATAGAAGAGTATTGAAATTGACTTGAAAAGTGTAAAACCATTAGAAAAGAATCGAATTCGAAGTGAAAATGGTATACATCTTTTGTCCGAGTGACAAGTTACTTCCGTAGAGGACTATAAACAGACCTTTTCAAGCGTAATGAACCAGAAAACATATGTGCATCATGAACTCACCCTGACTGCATCGTCTTTTCTATCCATTTGTTCAATAAACAAAGCCAAAGGGTACTCTCTGTCTAAGATGAAATAGTTGGCCGAATCGCAGGTGTATATCGAGTGAACGATATCGATGGCTGTCGCACACACCGTTTGACTTTGACTCTGAAAGAATACTTGAAGCAGAAGAAAAAACCCCAAATAGTCCAAAATGAAATCATTCAAATAAAAAAATAACAAAGATAAAGTAAATAAATTAAAATTATTTGTCAAATTTGACCAATCAAAAATGAATAAGCACAGAGGCGGGTACCTCGAGAAACACCTTGTGAACGAGTCCAAAGGCCTGAATATTCCGAACGGACAGACCATTACCGGATGGATTCGGTAGATGAAATGTTGGGAGCTGTACAAGTCCTGATGAATGCTGGAAGAGAATAATTTAAGGCTCAATTAAAATAAGGATTACGAAAATCCGCAACGTGCCTGAGGTTTAATCTCAAGTGGACCGTTGGTTATCACAGATATTAGCATCAGTAAAATATTCCGCACTATTTCTTCGTTATCCTCGTTCCTGTAAATCAGTAGCGCTTTGCATAAGTAAGTCTGATTGGACGTGATAGTTGGGAATCTTCGTCTATTCGGCCTCCAATTTTTCAATTTGAATTTTTTAAAATCCGTTTTCAACCAAACCGTCGTGATCTTTGGTTTCCCGAGCTTCATACTCGTAGCCTACTTTCCGCAATAGTAAAATTCAAAACTTAAATATTTATTAACGATATTTCGCACCTAAACCTTTTGAACTCTTTGTTTATACTCCTATAATTGCTAACAATACTCACTTTCTTATAATATTCGTGGCTTTGAGCGTATAGAAAGCTCGTGGAAAATGATTTATGACGTTTTTCGCCTTTTCAAAGGTGAAACTCGAAATTGTTCAATAATTATTGACAAAATTTCAGGCCTTAAGCCCTCTTTCAAGTCTGCACTTCACAGGACTTGCTAGGGAAACGGAAAGGATATTCTGTAGGGTGGTTTCATGGCTGGCTGGCATGGCTCAGTTTCCGATGTGATTGATGATAGGAGTGCATGACAATAACATCAATCTGGTTGTGAGTAAAAGAAATGCACCCTGATGGCGCCACAAGTACAATGGCATGGCCGGAAAAAAAGTACAACAGTTGGGCAACATAACGATTTACGCGCAATCCACCTTACAGAAAGTCGTTGGCCGTCCATTTCCGTGAAGTCCTGACTTGAAGAAGGTCTTAAAGCCCAAAACGCTGTCAACAAAAACTTGACAACCTAGTATTGACCATAGAGAAGACGAAAAACGTAATGAACGGCCTTCCACGAACTTCCCGAAAGCTCAGACCTATGAACATTAATTTAAAAAAACTGTCATGGTACCAGTTAAGTTCTTTTTTGTGCCAACACGAGGTTTATAGGTGGACCTTTATTTAGGCCCTGCTAAATAAAGGTCCACCTATAAACCTCGTGTTGGCACAAAAAAGAACTTAACCGACTAACAACTCACAATGCCGAGGTTTGAAGAAGAGAGAAGTTGGAGATTATTGTCATGGTACCAATTATTAGCGTACAAATACAGAATCACCCTTTCATCACATCCAAAACAGGGATCAGCTCTCATTATGAGTGAGCGATTTATTTGTGATATCGACATGGTTGTAGCAAGAGGAATTGTCTTATTAATGCCACAAAATATACGGGCTTGGCTAAAAACGTCGGTTCGATAAAACTCACGTTCAACTTTCCTGTTCGGATGTAATAAGGCTCGTGGGTCGTTTAGATCGATAACACACCAGTTTCAATTTTTAAAAGTGATGAGGAAATATCTCTTCCCGTTAGAAAATCAGCCTCTTCGTGGTCGATTAAAATTGTTCCCTTGAAAACTTTCGATAGCGATGACTACATTTTCTAAGAGCCCTTCCTATGAGACAAATATAGAAATAATTTTAGAATGTCGATGTCCTGTAATGAGGATGCTGACAAGGGAAGGATACTAACTAGGGAAGGGTTTCGACCTCCCATGGAACTTCAAGTTGAAACAACGATCGTTAGAAAGAGCTCGGAATGCTGTTTACGAATATGGGTATCAAAATTGCAAAACGAAACTCCTGAGCGAGTTATGACCTGCCGAAGTTGGGTGGCCTCACCACAAGCTGGTCGTGCGATACAGCTGGCGCGAGAGTGGTGAGTCATCGGAGCTCCGGAGCAAATAGGGTCCGAGGGGGGGGGGGGGGGGGTCACCACATCATGACGCGGCGGGCCGGCGTGGCGAGTAGCTACATACAGTGAATATAAATGCAGTTTTATCTCTTCGTTTCGATTATAGATCCGCGTCTTATGTGCTTCCTAATTGGACAAGGGAGGGAACTCCAGGATGTAGGCAATTTTAACACGGATGTGTCACTTGAGCCACACCCTGGAGTCCCTCCCCCTGCCTAAATCTGTGCTCTCCTCTGCGTCAGCGGAGAAGGGCATAGAACAGAGATACAGCATTGTTTGTTTGTTTTCTTTGCTATCTGTGTGCTTTTTCTCGTTTTCTTGGTGTTGGTGACATTTTTTATAAGGTGACCCCCCCGGACCCTATTTGCGCCGGAGCTCCGTAAGAAGAACGTGCCAGCCGCGGCGGTGGCACAGGGCATGCTCGTTGTCGTATTAGATTAAATAGCCGGGAAAACTGTCACACACGTTTGTAAAAATGCTCGTTATCGTCTAGCACCCCAAATTCAGCGAGAAGAATGGACACCATCTTTGCTGGTGAAAAGGACATAGTGAGTGAAAGCAATAGATCAACGACATTTTGGACTTTCACATCAATCAAAAGTGCAGTAGATCAGCGACATTTTGTTTTTCCTCATCATACATTCTACTTACCTTTTTGCTTAGCATATTTTCTGCTTATTCCACGAATGCTAAGGTTGTTAGAGACATTTCTAGTTGTTCAGTATATGATTTGGAGTCTGTTTGTGCAAAATAGTAAATAAAAACGTCACCATAACAATTTTTTGCCTTCAAGCAATTTTACAAACATGTATGATAGTTTTCACTACTTGATAGACACGTGTCATAATTCAGAATAAAAGGTCATTTTGAAGATAAATTATGATTTTCGAAAAAGCTGGCAGCAATGGGAACTGAACCAAAGACGTCGCACCTGCGGAGCAGGAGCACTGCCCCTGCGCCACTGCCGCAGCTGGTGGGTCCTTTTTACGGACCTCCGATGACTCACCACTATCGCGCCAGCTGTGTGTTGCACGGCCAGCGTGTGCTGAGGCCACCCACTTTCGGCAGGTTATAACTCGTTCAGGGATTGCATTTTTCAATTTGACACCCATATTCGTAATCAGCATTCCGAGCTCTTTGTAATTATCCTGGTCACAATTTGAAGTTCCATGGAAGGTCGAAACCCTTCCCTAGTAAGTGAAAATGGGACTTTGAGATGGGATGCAAATCACGGGATTCGGCTTCGAACGCTGATTCCAAAGATGTGTTCGTTTTTGCTGTGCGCACCGATGAACGGAGTTATGAACCAATTTCAGCATGGCTCCGAGCTCAAGAAGCCTGGAAACTACGCTGCCGCCCGTGCAGTGGTGACGCAGGGGGTAGAGGAGCGGAGCGTGATGAGACGGGGTGATTCATGATTCGACTCCCTGTGATGCAGGACTCCTGCACTTCCTAAAAAAGATCAACCAAAGCTCTATCTGTCGAATGGTAAAGTTTGGGCGAAATCGATTACCATGATCCCACCATCCTACTTAAACGTGGGTTATCAGTGCCTTGAATAACCCCCTTGGGCGAATTCTTTTCGACACACGGGGTCGGTAAGGACCATGCTGCCGACTTATCTTCCAAACTATGTTCTCACAAGCTGTTGTGCTGGCGCGCCTTTTGGAAGAGTTCGATCCTTCCGATACTTCTTGCGTCCCTACAAGGCAAGGGAAGAAGATGGGCAGCAGTTTCGCATCCATCTTGCGAGATGCGCAATGCGGGAGCATCGAGGTAGAGGTTGAAGAAAATATCGGTGTGTTTTTCTGTTTATTTCACCTTGTTTTTAGCAACTACTCATAATAAATTGAATCTTCCTGCCAGTATGAAGTTGCCAATATGAAGACGAGTCCTTTCTGGGGTGAGATTCATCAATGTTACAGCGGTAACACTTCACAGCGGTCTTACAGAGTTTGCGCCGAGCCAGAGCTTGCTACGTCGTGTCTTTTACAGGGAATTTCACAGAGATTTCACAATAACGGTTGCTGCTAAGTCGCGTTGTCTGCGTTTTTGGCTGTAATTTCTCTGTTAAATCTACGTAAGTCGTTGATGAATCCGGCCCCTGGAAACGTTTTCCGTTGCAATTTGACATACAGAGCTTTGATTGACCATGGCAGGCCTTTTCTAGGAAGTGCAAAGATCCTGCACAGGGAGTCGAACCATAAACCACACTGTCTCACCACGCCACTCCTCTACCCCTGCACATTCACTGATCGGATGCGCAGTTTCCAGGCTACTTGAGCTCGAGGCTACTGAAAATGATCCATTCTCCGTTAACAGGTGCGCACAGCAGAAATGGAACACATATTTGGAATCTTTTTTTTAAATTCTTCAATACTAATATTTAATGCAATAATATTTAATATCACATTTAAAATCTTTTTTAAAATTCCGCATTACTAACACGTTCTCCTAAATAACCTCATCATTTAGCGGTTCTGGTCAATAAGCAAGTGATTTACCATATTTCAATAAAAAAAAAAAAATAGGGAAGCGCTCCTCTAAACAATCGCCATGGTCGAGGCGTTCGAGTGCAGCTTCATCAGCTGCTCTTTTCAGGGACCTGGCTGGGTCTTGGCTAGCGAAAACCAATTACGAGACGAAAAAAATCGGTGAGAAAGAACACAAAATGAGACCATTTGCTAGGCGACATGTAGAATGTTGACAAAATATGAGTTATGGAGTGGTTCTTATAACAGCTGAATTTTTCTTGTCTATTCTCCTACTAGGGTTCATTAATCTAGCGCAACTTTTTTCTTAGCGCTGAGGTGGGCAACCGCTAAGAAAGCAAAATATTGTATCCAACCCTTAATTGTACTTCGAAAAAAAACAAGCCTAAGACGGATTGACTCCCCAACACGAATGGCAGCGGATTGTGTTTTTTTTTTGTGTCTAGGCTACTTATACGTACTTACGAACAGAGTAATAGTACAACACTCGACATCCGTTCAAAGAGCCAAGCTGACCTGTACACAACAAGCAGAAATTTAATATCAAAAACAAACAAAATAAAGAAACCACAAAAGAAAACAATAAAATAACACCTCTACAAAAGGAAATAATAAAAATAATACCTTAGTATGAAATCTTTGATGACAAGGTAGCCATTAGCCTGGCTGAAGTTCTCGATTAGCTGATTTGTTTGCCTTGCCGAGTCTTTCAGAACACATAATAGGCAAATGATCATATCGGCGGCCTCCTGAAGTTGTTTTTTTTTTACTAAGACGACATAGGGATACCCACATATTCAGGTGCCATTTTAGAACATGCAAGGCAATCTACGTCACAGGGAGAAAACCTACCTGTGGTTGAAGTTTTGGCGCCTTTAGGTTCGTTAGAAATGTTCGAATGCATTCCTTCGAAGCCATATACTTTATTACCACGGGCGTGAGACTCTGAAAACTCAAGGCAAACTTCATTTACAATAAAAGATACAAAGTAGTAAAAAATGAATAAACATAATAAAATATATTATGCTAATCTAGTAGACCACCTGAAAATAATAAGAAGCATATCAATGAGGAAAGGGGATAAGAAAACTGCCGTCGTTTTTTTTTTCCTTCAAATTGTGTGAAAACGTAACCTCTTCAGAAACAAGGCAAGGAGAATGGGACGGCATAAACGAACAATCGCTTAGAAAAAATGATGATTTCCTAGCGGCTATCTAACGATCAGTCATGTACTACCGTAGAGCTTGCTATTAAGCCACAAAAACACGATTGATAGCCAAAAAAGAATAAATTAACTGGACTGCAGCAGAAAATCCAATAGAAATCATCCTAAGCTAGGAGAGCCATCTGTTTCTGAAGAAGCCCTGAAACTCTGTCGGTGGATGGAAGGGTGGAGATTGGCGTTAATCAATCTCTTCGTGAAATAGGTGATAGCGTAGAGGCGAACTTACTGCACAAGCCACTGTTTTACTCTACTTTCACCGATACTGGAGGGATGCAGGGCCCTATTAGTCTGAGCGGATCCCAACCTCAAACTTTAACAAGACCTTCGCAGGCGGTGGCGCCTTAGGCGGGATTTATAGTTCTGCCCCAAAGTGGCGCGGCATTATTTATTTTACGCGCACAAGCACAATCGTACCCAATCTACATAAAAATATGGTGGGAATCGAGAAAACGAGAAAAAGCAAATACAATCAACACAGATTATCTAGCAGAAGTAAGCGATAGACGACGTCTAAGAAACCAGTAAGTTAGGGATTCAGATGTAATTTCAGAAATTTTCTAAAAGCTTCACAATTCCCAGGAAGATTCCGTCTTTTCCGAAGCTTCTCATTTGAAGAGGGAATCCTATGCAAGAAAAAGAAGCGCCTACAATTTCGCTTGGCTCTTCCAGCATCGTGCTTTATTGTACCACCACGAGTATTAGATGCTCTCAACGTCACTAGGTGAGTGAGCTTTATACTGCTTTCATCGTTATGAAGACTATCAACTATCAATATCGATCGCCTGCGCCGCCCAGTCGAATGTGTAGATTTCATAACGTCGCACCCCGGCGTCTGAAGTAAAAATCTCGCCTTATCGCGGCTGCCTTACCTTGGCTGACAATGCCTCCAATATACGCGCAGTTGTCTTCCTCCACCGAACGTTCTCGGCAGGTACACAAGAAGACGATCCAATGAATAGCAACAGTAGATCATCTTTCTTGGCCAGCTCCTCACTGACGAACCTGTAACACAACGTTGTTCCACTGAACTGTTCCGACGGTCACTTTACTCCAAAATCATCTACGAGCGAGCTATAGGCGGTGCACAGAGCATTTATTTACTTTTATTTTTATTTCTTCTATTACTTTTTATTTTTTATTGTTTCCATATCCTACTATATATAAAGCAGCAAGCGTGTGTGTGTGTGTGTGTCACTGTGTGTGTCACACCGTCACACTGTCCGTCCGTCCCACTTTGAGTTGGGGCAGCCGAACACGTCGACAACCGTGCCTGGCGATTCCACAGAAGTGCCGAACACGTCGGCAACCGTGCATGGCGAGCCGTAGACGTGCCGAACACGTCGGCAACCGTGCATGGCGAGCCGCAGACGTGCCGAACACGTCGGCGGCGCGAAACTTCGGCCCTAGGGGAAATCGAGATCGCTGAACACGAATCTGAAGTCGACCAATCGATATCGATCGATATTATCGGTTTTTTGAGGATGGCGTTCAAGCGGCGCGAAACTTTGGCCCTGGGGGTAATCGAGGTCGCTGAACACGAATCTGAAGTCGACCAATCGATATCGATCGATATTATCGATTTTTTGAGCATGACGTTCAAGCGGTGCGAAACTTCGGCCCTGGGGGTAATCGATGTCGCTGAACACGAATATGAAGTTTGTTTTGAGGTATGAAGGTCTAAAAGTTGGGAAAAGAAGATGGTCGGAGTGTTCTCTTCTCGGGGTTTGGGGGCGAAGCCCCCAACCAGTCGGAGGCGGCCGCTAGGCCGCTGAACGACTGGTTTATTCCATATTTGCCAATGAATGCCTGTTTCTGCTGCAATGTTACGATTCAGTAAATTTCGCATCAAAGATCAAATCGAGAAACGCTTAAGCTCCGTAAGCATTACGGCCTTCCTTCATTGTTTTCGTTTTTTTTTGTATAGCGCACGAACGAGTGCAATAAATAAATAAATAGCCTGCATATTCCTAGCCTAGTCGAAATTTCCGCAAAGGAAGAATAATCCCTGTGGAATGGGGGGAGGGGGTGGAAGAGCCCATTCTGTTCGACGCCTTTAAAAATAAAATGCTGTATAAAGGCGACAACGTGACAGCAAATTGACCTAGAAGAGAATATCGTAACATAAAGGATAAAGATGGAGTTAATCAATCCCTGTCTGGAATGCGCCCCGTATTCCTCTTCTACGGCATATCGTAGAGGTAATTTGAATGCGTATTTGATCTATGCAGTACAGGCTTGGGGTAGATAGCCGATGGTTAAGTCACAGTATTAGAATGTTTGGTGCAAATTCAGCGACCTCGAAGGGAATGTAGACCTGTTTGACCTGGGCAGGGCCTAAACAAAGAACTCGCATCATGAGTTAGCACGTTCAAAACAGCGCGATGCTAATCCGCCCAGGAATCACAGCACCTAATGGGTTCATCAGCGCAACGTCATCGCGTCAATGGAAGTATGAATCAAGCCTAAGGCCCCGTTTATACTTCCACGCCGAGCGACGCGACGCTACGTATAATGGCCATATTAATTGAGCGAAGCGATCGATCAATTTCGCTACTTTACATGGCGTCGCATCGCTCGGCTTTGGAAGTATAAACGGGGCCTAAGACGCCGCTTAGACGAAAGAAAATACAGAACTTAACATATGACGACGGCACTCACTTGAACGAGCAGAGCCTGTCAAGCAGGCATACGAGCAACTCATTTAGCTTCGCCCTCGGCTCAGCGAGTTCTTCACTGGCCGGCAGATCGAAGAACAGATAAATCGTCTTCACCAACGTGCTCGGCAGCGAAACCTTGCAAACCGAGTTGATTATCACTTCATCGTCCCTGAAAACACTGAAACTGCGCACATCATGGTACCTCAGTTCGTCTGTCAACCAAAAGTACGCGGTTATGCGTCATCAGGTCTATGCAAACTAGTGGAAGCACGGCTATAACGCAATCAATTATTAATGGCGGTGCTTCAACGAGATTCCACACCCGTCCTATACATTTATGTTAGGAGTCTGACTCATGTTGGTAACCAAAGGCTAGACGACCATTCATAACAACTCACGTGGACACTAAAAAATATATCGAATTCAGCAGCAGCCATCCTTTCTGCGACGATGATGGCTGCAGATATTCGGCAATACTAACGGCAGCATCGACCGTGCCATGACTAGACGCCCTAAAAGGTTTCATAGAAGATTGGGTCCTAGTTTAGCATTAAAGGATGATGCACATGCAGTACTATGCACAAGGTATACTTGAAAACATAAGCATGTCATGAAAGACCATAACTTCCCTGGCAGTAAAGCACTTGGAAAAATTCAAAGCACGAACGGAGGCACAGGAAATTAGAGCTTTTGCGAATGTGAATGATAGGCACCGCGTCCGCGCCTGTGTAGAGCTTCAAATGTTAAACTTGAATGGCTGCGTATGGTCTGAATGTGTCACAATTGACCATTTGGTAACCATTCCGCTGTTCTACCCTACTACAAAACTCGAAGTTTCAAAAACCCCTATTTTATCAAATTGTATGTGTAGTATGTTTCTGGGTAGAGGGAAGTTTCAAGAGTATAGCAAGAGTCGTAACACAGCAACATTCCTACTTTGCGATAGAACTGCAGCAGAAATTTAAGTTAATTACTTATTTCTACTCACTTTACTTACATCTACTAACTTTCTACTTTCTACCTTAACTAAATAACGTGTCGTCAACAAAACAAACTATTAACAGAACACATCAGGGCATGCAAAAATTGCAGTGTAACTCAAAGAGGCACACTGGTATTTACCTCAATTGGAGATTCATTAGTCAGTGATTATGTATTAGTAGACGTCATTTTTCTACCTCTCTCCCTTCCTTTTTCTATTCCTTTTCCTACATTTTTTAAAGAAACGAGAAAATTAGAGAAAGAAAAATATACGCCCTAATTTGAAACAAATAGGACTGAAGTAACGCGCCCATTGATAAAACGAAGTAGCCAAAAAGCCTGACAGGGAATAATTCGAGTTATCAAAGCACCTGTACTAACCACAGTAATGATTCACGGACAATCGAGTCTACTATTTGAAGTTCTGTACGGCCGCGTCGCGCAGTGCTTGGCAACCATATATCGCAGAATTTCTATTTCCCTGCGCTTTAGTAAGCGCTTCAAGCCAAATTATGACATTTAAAGCAGTCCTTACATTATTTGTGACACGTATAAAAGAAGAGAAGACAGACGTGTATAAAAGAAGGATGCAAAAGAAGTCAAAAGAATACGGTCTTGAGCAACGACTCAGATTATGCTATAACAATGGGCTGTTATGATCAAAATCTAGCGCCATGGGTGAGATTCGAACCCGCACACTCCGCTTACCGGACAGAGTGGTACTCCTCTACACCACCGTAGCAGTTTGATCGAACGCAATATCCTGTACTCATCTGTATAAAGGGATGAGCTGTCGCTGATATCGGCAGGAACCAGTCAAACTGAGGGTCTTGATAGATATTATTCAAGTTCAACTTGAAAAAAACGCAGAACACTGCTGTAATAGCTTGCAGCCTCAATACAAGCCACTTGAGGCTTAAAGAAACTGACTTGAATCATTTCTTCCAAGACCTTCAGCTTAACTGGATGCTGCGTTCAATCAAACAGTGGCGGTGGTGTAATGGCATGGACCATCCTGCCCAGTAAGCATGGGTGCAGGTTCGAGTCCCGCCTGGCGCTAGAGTTTCGATCGCAACAAAACATCGTTAATGCATATGCTTTCAACAACAGCCACTTGATGCTTAAAAAATGACTTGAATCGATCTCAAATTAAATTGTGGCTACGATTGATAAGAGATAAGAACGTTAGCAAACCCCTCTGTAGCATACGCCATGCACTCTGTACTTCTACTGAATACATTGGGATTGAAGTGAACGTGTATTCGGCCTAAGCAGTGATTTTCTGATGGCCAGCAAATAAATAAATGAGTAATATTCTTTTCAGAGAATTTTGGTACCAATTCATATATTAATGCATAGCAAAACCGAGCTTCTTCGTTATTAAGATATCAACCAAAATCGACATCATCAACTACCTTTAGATCAGCATTTTGAAACTTATAACCAAGTATTCATCCACTTAATTATTTACTTATTCAAGATGTAGACCAGAGCCTAAGGATAAAAAATCAACGCTTTCTGGGATGCGTCACGCATTCTACATTATACAATTCATATTCTTGTACGGATGGAAATCCCGGGAAACCCGCACTTTTACTAGACTTCGGGTACGTATGAGAGCTAGCACATCGTCCGCTGCTCTACTAGGGGGCTAAGGGACGAAGAACAAGGCGATGACTTTGAATTTCGTGTCATTATTGGACCTGTTACCCACCTTGCCCTCAAAAAAAGAAACAGAAAAATCCAACAAGTCGCTATTTCAATAAGAAGTACATACCTCTGTCTGACTTCTCGTACTAGTACGCTGCATAGGAAGGTGGTAAAGTTCAAAATCTCCTTGAATTCGTTCTTCAACTCCACCGGAGTGAACATTGCCATAACCTGAAAGTGGACCAAAAACAGTGGATACTGCGTTCTTCTAAAACAGGAGAATGAGATGAATAGCCACTAACCTTCGTAAACAAAGGCAGTAACCTGTTCGGATCGACGTCTTTGGAGCCAGACAGCGGTATCCGCATGTATTCACTGAACGTCTTCCTCAGATGAAGAAGCGTTAGCGTACGATCGGCCTTTTCGCCCATCCTGAGGCGATACCGTCAGCCCACACGGGCGGCCTGTTGTACAACTTCTGGTAGAATCTGGAAAAGAGTTCGTAATGATCTATGAGAGCGTGGAGTAGACGAAGAGGACCATGCTTAATGGACAAAGAGCTGATTAAAGAAAACTTCGAACGAATAACCTAAATAGCCCACACGTCAGTATCAATCGGGGGAAAAAGGAAAATGAGCCTGACCTTCTCCCACCGCGCATTTCGCGCGCTTGGAGTAGTCAGTCAAGGCCCACTGCTCGAAAAGAAGCCTACTAATGTGAGTTCAGCTTCGATTCAGACCGATCAAGCCTTGTCTGGGATCGGAGAGAAGCTACTAGGCCACTCCACGAAGGTTCGAACATCAACTTGAACAGTGGATGGTCCCATACTGAACAATCAAATATGAACTCAATATTTTTTACATTGAAATTCACCATTAATCACATCATTGTGTGATGCGCCATGCATTCTACTTCCAAGGAATGTCGCGGTGGCAATTTCGGTATGCAGTATAGTTGAGTATAGTCCCATGCGCTCATTCCATATTCATGAATTTGCTTGTCACGTCTTCTTTGATCTTGTTTACTGTTTCTGTCCTAGCGGCCACCAAACGTCAGGTTGGGGCTTCGCCCCCAAAACCCGGGGGCACTAGTTAAAAGTGTCAATCGAACCTAACCGAGAGCAGTACATTTTTGAGTATGGCCAAGCCCTCGCAGATTGTTCCATTTGTGCTCTTACATTCAAGACGTTCAGCGGCCTAGCGGCCGCCAAACGTCAGGTTGGGGCTTCGCCCCAAACCCCGAGAATAGAACAATCCCAGTCTTCCTCCTTTCTTCTTTAGGCCTTCTTACTTTTATTACAGTAAAAATGCGTTCATTATATAGATTGGTGCAGCGGGATATGGTAGGACAGAAACTTTACTTCTCCAACAGGAATCCCCCTACATCGCATGCACGCGACTTATTCTCCGAAGTGTGCGTTCCCTACGTGGCGAGAGACAGATCGTGAGAGTCCCAATCCAGAGTGCTTAATCTGCAGAAACACAATTAAAATTAGTCGGCATTGGTCGACAGGTCGACAACGTTTACCATCCGACGGCAATAATACTCCACCGAATCTCAGTCACCCTCCCTACTTCTTCCCACATCCCCTCCTAATACTTCCTTACCTATGTGCTGGCGAGAGTGAGAGTAAGCACCCACATGTGACACTGAGTCCCGACACACGTGTCACCACGTTGTCGCGACGTCTGTGACACTCCTTCTGCACCGCGACACACGTGCCACGACATCTGTGACCCGTCTTCAGAAACCCGACGGAAGATATTGAGGAAAAATACTGGTCCCCCTTATTCCCCTCCTTTGCTGGTCAACTTTTCACTGGTCTCCCTCTGCTGGTCCCCATACTCGAAATCTCTAAGCAAGTTGGACGTCTGCGGCACGTCTTCTGAATCCCTACTCACGTTGGACGACGCCTTCGGCATGTCTTCTGAATCTTTATACTCTCCACTTGATCCACATTCATACCCTGAAGCGTTGGCCGCAAAATATCTCGTAAACTTGGGTGATCCGCCGTCAAGGTTATAAGTTAGCCAGCAATCGCCCATGGGTAAGCTGAAAGAAAACCCGGCTGACATACGCCGTACACGTAGGCATCTCTTGGCTTCAGTCCCCCCTCCCCGTGACGGACACGTGACCTTAGCCGATTAAATACAGTGGACATAGGGGTCAACCAAGCCTTACAACCCTCCAAAATTGGTAAACAGGTGCCCAACATGTCTCGGAAAGACAAAACGCTGATTTGTCGAACGTCTTGCCACCGCAATTCATTGTGCAGGTCAAATACGCATTCAAATCGTCTCCAGGACAGCCCATAGAATCGAATAGAATGCGTGGCGCATTCCAAAAGGGACTGTCCAACGCCGTTTTTATCCATTATCCTAACCTCTCACGACTGCGTGCTGTAATTTAAGTATAAACTACACACTGAGTTCAAGAACTAACCATGAGTAGCTAATAATAAAAATGTATTTGTTTCGTAAAGGGTAAAGCACAAAGAAGAGCATCAATCAAATCCAGTTTGAGGTAAATCATGAAATCCACTTATACGGAATATCGTTAAATGCGTATATGGCCTGACAACTTGTGGTGACCAGCCGACGGACACACAAGGTCTCAGAAAAATGTATACATTGCTTGAAATGTGATAACTTTTCTCAGAGCAAAGGTACCGAAGAAGTTAAGGACTCATATAAAAGCTTTAAGAAATAGAAATTTTCCGACATATGAGCGATATAGATTGCTCCGTGCACTCGCCTGAAACCTTGTATTTTGCACTCGATTGTGTTTCGCTCGAATACTTGTTACAATTTCTCCGTAAAGTAGCCTATCGATAGATTTGTGCCTCTTTTAAGGATTAACCGTAGAAGCACACTACGGCTTGCGAAAAAAAGCACGGTATTATCAAAAATTCAGGCACTATTTGGAAGGTTCTAACATTGCTGCTAGTGAAACATTTGAAGGTGCTTTAGACTGATATGAAAGCACAGGGTAACGAGATTTTTGTAACGTGTAAATGGTCAAGATTGCGCCATGCCCCAGCTGAAACCCTGCATTTCAGACTCGATTGATTGTGCTTCGGCTGGGTGCTTGTCACAATCTTGTTAGTACTTGGCCAGATTAACCAGTGCTGTGAACGCTCCTTTAACGCTTAGAACTCGACAATCATGTGAAAGACACGTTACGTAAAAGTTTATTGATTTTACAATTTAAACGTGAGCAGGAGCCCCATTTTCCAAGTCAGTTTCTTTGGACTGACGAAGCAACATTCAAGGTAAATGGACAGGTTAATCGGCATAATTACAGCTACTGGGCGAAAAAAAAAACGTTAGAAGAACACAGTACAGGTTAATCTGGCAAAGTAGTAACAAGATTGTAACAAGCGTTCAGCCAACGCACAATTAATCAAGTCTGAAATGTAAGGTTTCTGGCGGGGGCATGGCGCAATCTTGACCATTTACATGCCACAGAAACCTCGCTACACTGTGCTTCATATGAGTTTTAAACATCTTCAAATGCTTCACTAGCAGCAATGTTAAAACCTTTCAGATAGTACTTGCATTTTTAGGACTTTTTTTAGTTTTAAACCTTAAAAGAAGCACAAATCAATCGATACGGCCACTTTGTGGAAAAATTATAAAAAAAACGAATATTCAAGTGAAACACAATCGAGTGTAAAATGCAAGAATTCAGACGAGTACATGGTACAATCCATGCCGCTCATACGTCAGAAAATTTCTATTTTTTTAAAGCTTTCATATGAGCACTTAACTTCTTCAGTACCTTTATTGTGAGCAAAGTTACCATTTTTGAAGCAGTGTATACATTCCTTGAGGCACCCTGTATTAGTGTTATATCATTCCGATATAAATCTGTTTTCACCATTTTAGTCATTGATTATGCCAAATACGCATTCGTGTCCATCCCGTAGAAATAGAATGCGTGGCGCATCCCAAAAAGAGATTGAGTAACGCCGTCCATAATCCTTCTAGTGTTGAATCACTATGATTTCCTAGCTAAAGAAGCTATGATAGTTCCTACATAGCTCTCTTCGGCACTATTGTACTTTACGGACTCCAGAGGACGAGGAGAGGTCGAAAGAAAAATTTCGCCCAAACTTCGCCCAGGGGGTTACTTGGGATGCTGATCACGAATCTAACATCCGTTTTTGAAATTTCGGCCGATTACGGTAGGTTACGGTAGGTACCGGTGACTAGGGCTGTCGAGGTCATAATCACCGATTTCGCCCAAACCTCGACTAGGGGTTATTTGGGGTGCTGATCACGAATCTGACATCCGTTTCTCGTTTTACGTTGGAGTACGGTAGATTACGGTAGGTACCGGTGACTAACCAGGATACTATCTCAATGGTAGGTCGGAACGGCGCAAGTGTTGTATATGGGCAGAACCGCCTTTCTCTGGGAAGTAACAAACTGCAGGTATCTCGACCCCAATACAACTCTGCGCAGTGTTAGGGGCAACGGAAGTCGCGGGTTGGCGCTCTGTTGATTCACGTGCTCCACAGCTGAAGGGCGCGCGCGGGATGAGGGCTCGTATCGCGGCTAAGCGCAGTGCACAGGTGGCGTAGTAGGGAAGAGCTCGGCCTCGTAAACGCGGGGTCGAGGGTTTGGATCCCGCAGACTGCGTTTGTTTTGCACTTTTGCAAAATCCATGTTTATCATATAGGTAATCCACCTAGGGGTATTATAGTGTGTTATAGAGCATGTTTACATATAACATATCACCCATACCGTTTTCATGTGTGGTCCAGGCAGGGTCACCGATTTCGCTGAAACTTTGTCTAGGGGGGGTTATTTGGGGTGCTGATCACGGATCTGACATCCGTTTTTCACGATTCTGTCTCTACCTGCCGTCATCGGCAGAAACTTTAAGAATGTAATCCTGTGCCACATTGTATCTATATTATTCAGCCGAATAGCCGCGATACGAGCCCTCATCCCGCGCGCGCCCGTCAGCTGTGGAGCACGTGAATCAACAGGGCGCCAACCTGCGACTTCCGTCGCCCCTAACTCTGCGCAGAGTTGTATTGGGGTCGAGATACCTGCAGTTTGTTACTTCCCAGAGAGAGGCGGTTCTGCCCATATACGACATTTGCGCCGTTCCGACCTACCGTTGAGATAGTATCCTGGTAAGGCTGTCGAGGTCATAATCACCGATTTCGCCCAAAATTCGCCTAGGGGGTTATCTGTGGCGCTACGGGTGAGCACAGCATGCAGGCGGTCCCGCAGCGATCGCCTGAATATTCGCAAATCAGCGGGAAACCATTTTTGCGAGAAACTCTTCGATAGGCGAAGGCTTAATCGAGAGATAGCAATCTAAGCATCCTGGCCCTCCAGGCACTGTTCCACAACCGCCGCCAGGAAGAACTGCGCGACTTCAAGCTGAAGGACGTCTTTGACAAGCTAAACATGGACGCAGCCGATTTCCAGGAATGGCTTAGAAGGATGGGATTGCTCGCAATCGGTGACCATGACCTTGGCAGCCTTAGTCACCCTCACCTACCGTACTCCAGCGTAAAACGAAACACGGATATCAGATTCGTGATCAGCACAGCCGAGTTAGCCTAGTGGTTAGTGGTGTAGTTTCATTCACAACGGTCACAGGTTCGACTCCCGGCTCCGGCACGCCATGCCCTGCAAAAAATGCAAAAATGGCAACGGTTCCAGCGTCAGGCCCAGGTTGACAGGCCGGCTGATGGAGAAACCTCGTCACAAAACCATGATCACAAGTCGCAATAGAATCAGTGTAAAGGCTAGGACTTCACCCGGAAGTGCCGCACGGAACCCCCGCCCGAGTTCTGTGGTCAGTATACGAGAGGCTAGCGAGGGCAGAACGACCTCGGCTAAAGAAGCTAGTTCGACTGAGGACTCTGAATGTGGGAACGCTGACCGGAAGATCTAGGGAAGTGGCTGACCTGATGAAGCGCAGAAGGATACAAGTCCTGTGTCTGCAGGAAACGCGATGGAAAGAGGCGAAAGCCAGGGAGATCGGAAAAGGGGTCAAGCTGTACTACAACGGAGAGGACACCAAGAGGAACGGGGTAGGGATAGCTGTCGCGGAGTCCCTCAAGGATTCAGTAGCGGCTGTCCAAAGAATAAACGACCGCATCATGTCACTGCGGCTGGACACGAAGGAGGGTAACTGGACCATCATGTCTGTCTACGCTCCGCAGACCGGATGCTCCGAGCATGACAAGGATGACTTCTACCTCTCGCTCGAGGAAGCCATAAGGTCCGTACCAGAAGGCGACTACCTCTCCATAGCAGGGGACATGAACGGGCATGTGGGGAGTGGCAGAAAAGGAGTGGAAAGGGTTCATGGAGGTAGAGGGATCGGACTGATAAACTCGGATGGAGAACGAATTCTGGATCTGACTATCGCCCACGACCTGGCTGCCTGTAGCACCTTCTCCGCGAAGGGGGAGAGCCAGAAGGTGACCTATGCTAGTGGAGGAAGAAGGACGGAAGTCGACCACGTCCTGGTTCGAAGGGCTGCCCTGAAAACAGTCCGGGATGTGAAGGTCATTCCGGGAGAAGACGTGGCATCATAGCATAGACCCTTGGTAGCCAACCTTAGCATACCTCTAATCACCAGGCCCAAAGTGAGGACGGAACCCAGGATCCGATGGTGGAGACTGCGGGGGTTCACACGCAGGACCGGAACGAGCTACGAAGGGCAGTGCTCGAAGCAGGCCTTCCAGATCCAGCTGGTCCCGTAAATGAGACCTGGAGGAGGGTAGCCGAAACAATCCTGAGTTGTGCCGAGGAAACCCTGGGAGAAACAAAGGGAGGAAACAGAGGGGATAAATCGGCATGGTTTTGGAACGAAGAGGTGCAGGCTGAGGTGAAGAGGAAGAAGGAGGCCTACAAGCTGTGGCAGAAGACGAGGGCACCCGAGCATCTCACAGCCGACAGGAAGCTGAAGAGGCTGGCGGAGGCAGCTGTAGCGAAGGCAAAGAACGCGGAAATGAATGCCCTGTACGAGAAACTAGACGGGCCAGAGGGAGAGAAGTTCGCAATCCGGCTAGCTAAGGCGCGTCATAGAGCTAGTTTCGACATTCGAGTAGTGAAGACTGCGAAGAGTGCTGACGGTAGGGTGTTACGGAAGCCGGTCGAGGTCAGAGAGAGATGGGAGGAGTACTTAAAGGAACTCCTGAACGAGGAGTTCCCTCGTCGGGAGGCCGAGGAAGAACAACCACCGGAAGGACCCATCCCACCCTGGACGCAAGAAGAGGTTCGCAAGGCTATAGGGAGGATGAAACTCGGAAAGGCAGCAGGGCCTGACGGTGTGCCAGTAGAGGCTTGGAAGGTGCTCGGGGACCTCAGAATCAACTGGATGACGCAGTTCCTCAACAGAATCACGAAAGAAGGTAAGATGCCGGATGGCTGGAGGAACAGCACCATAGACCCCATCTTCAAGCAGAAGGGAGACGCTTCCGAATGCTCCCAACTACCGAGGGATCAAACTGATCTCACACACGACTGAAGATCTACGAACGACTGGTCGACTCAAGGCTGAGGGCAGGTGCAGTGGGGCTTCATGCCTGAGAGGTCCACCACAGACCTCGGAAGTGACCTATCCGACCTCGGAAGTGACCTATCCGAGGAAGGAAGTGTGGACCAGGCGGTCAGGGGACGGATAAACGCAGCCTGGCTCAAGTGGAGGGAGTCTACAGGGATCCTCTGCGACCGTAGATGCTCCAGGACGCTCAAAGGCAAGCTCTATAGAACAGTGTGAGACCTGCCCTCCTCTACGGCAGTGAGTACAGGGCCCTGGGTAAGGCGCAGGAGCGGCAACTGCACGCGGCGGAGATGAGGATGCTGAGGTGGGCATGTGGATGGACCCGTCGGGACAGGGTGCGAAACGAGGATGTTAGGGCAGTGATGAAGATGAGAGAGAGCAGCGCCTGAGGTGGTATGGACACGTCCTCATAAGACCAGAGGATCACCCCACAAGGTTGGCCCTAGATTTCGAGGCACCCGGAAAGCGTCCGAGAGGAGCCCCAAGGAAAAGATGGAAGGACGTCATCAAGAGAGATCTCGCCGAAGTCGGCGTCACGGCAGATGACGCCCTTGATAGGATGAGGTGTCGACAGATGACAAGAACAGCGGACCCTGCGACTGCGCGGTACTAAACGCTCAAGAGAAGAAGAAGTAGAATATTCGTGATCAGCACCCCAAAATAACCCCTGGGCGAAGTTTGGGCGAATTTTTTTTGACCCCTCCTCGTCTTCTGGAGTCCGTAAAGTACAATAGTGCCCTCTCTTCCTCTTCCTGGGAGGTTGACCCTAATATTATAAGTGAGGGAACAACATCGAAGACCGTCAAAATTCTCTGACGTATAGACGCATTACGGCCTTGTTGCAAGCCGTTCAGCGCATATGCAGATGAAGTGGACAAGATAGCGCATACATCGTCCGAAAGCATGAGTCATAGCTGTCTGAGCATCGGTGGCCGTTCATTAGGCAGCCATGACGAATACATTAGCGCACATGCCGACCTATTTAACGCATTTTCTCACGAATAAATTCGTCGCAGACATTATGGGCATGCTCTTCACGAACTGTCACGCGGAATACAAAAACAGTACGACAATAACACCTCAACAAGCGAAGGTAAGCAGCTCTGACGGAGGAGGTCTGCGGTTGAACTGCTACGAAAAAACCGGCTTGTAGGAGGTATGGAAGCAGACTCAGATACTCAATAGCTCAAAACCAACAAAATCCATGCACCGTCCGGGTCCTAGCAGTAGTAAGTAATGTTCATTATATAGTTGGCCACATTTTTTGGCGCGTGTAGCCGGAATCGGAGTTGACGGTTGTCGTGTGCACTCGATCCAGGTTCTCAGTTTGGGTTTCCTGCAAAGGCCAAGCAAGCATTCCATTCCTCCGGGGTCGGCGAATTGGCACCGGATTTTTCTGGGAAGGATAAAGCTCTGATTTGTCCATCGGCTGGTCAGCGCACGTTACTGTATGACCAAATACACATTCAAAATCGCCTCCACGATGTCCCGCAAAAGTAGAATGTGCGGCGTATCTCAAAAGGGATAAAATAATGCCGTTCTTTATCCTTACCCTTGGTGAGCGATAATGAAGGCGTTACTCAATCCCATTTGCAATGCGCCACGCACTCTACATCTAAGGGGTATCGTGGATGAGATTTAAATGCGTAATGGGCCAGTACAATGACTTGCGGTGGAAAGCCGATGAGGAAGTCAGCGCGTCGTCCTTCCCAGACACGTCTGGCACTAATTCACCGACCTGAAAAAGATGAAAAGCTTGATTAAGGGTCTGTTCATATTTCGCGAGAAGAGCGACGAGAGCGCAACGCGCGGAAGCATAGACAAGCGACAGCAGCGACTAGAGCGACAAAAGCAACTGGAGCGACAGCGCCGGCGCTCAAGTGTGAACACTTTTCGGTGGCGCGCTCGGCTTTAATCGATTTGCATGTTTTGCACGGGCGACAGAAGCGACGACAGCGCAGCGCGCGGAAGTATGAACAGGCGACAGCAGCGACTGGAGCGACAAGAGCGACTGGTATGGCCTCGTTTATACTTCGCCGCGGCGCGACGCGACGCCACGTATAGTGGCCATATTGATTGTGCGACGCGATCGATCAATTTGGCCTCATCGCGTGGCCATCGCATCGCGCCGCGACGAAGTATAAACGGGGCCTATGAACGCTTTTCGGCGGCGCGCGCTCGGTTTTAATCGACATGCATGTTTTGCACGGGCGACGAGTCGCTCTTGTCGCGAAATATGAACAGGTCCTAACCTGGAAGGAATCCACGGAATATGAATTGATTCGGTGTGCATGCGAGAGTCGGCGCCTCCTTTGACTGCGCTGAGAACGCGCCAAAGTATAGATTCTACCGTTAAATGAGAGCGTCTACGTCCTTCAATAGGGGGTCGTTAATGTGGAAAATGCCAGTGCCTGGAAAAATTGATAGGTCGGCTTTGCTTTGTCGCTCTTGTCGCTGCGTTGCTCCCGTCGAGGAGGATAAACAGGCCCAAACGTCCCGACCTAGCTCACAAATGGGCACTATTGTACTTTCGGGACTCCAGAGGTTGAGGAGAGGTCGAGAAAAAAATTTCGCTCAAACTTCGCCCAGGCAGGTTATTTGGGGTGCTGATCACGAATCTGACATCCGCTCGGCCGATTACGGTAGGTTACGGTAGCTACGGGTAGCTAAGGCTGCCGAGGTCATAATCACGATTTTGCCCAAACTTCGCCTAGGGAGGTTATTTGGGGTGCTGATCAGGAATCTGACGTCCGTTTTTATTTTACGCTGGAGTTTGGGCGAAATCGGTGACCATTACCTTAGTCACTCGTACCTACCGTAACCTACGTGAAACGAAAAATGGATGTCAGATTCGTGATCAGCACCCCTGATAACCCCCTAGGCGAAGTTTGGACAAAAAAATCTTTTCAACCTTTCCTCGTCCTCTGGAGTCCCGAAAGTACAATAGTGCCCACAAATGTTATATGCTCTCCTGTTTTCTGTGTTATTTGGTTTCGTTGGCTCACTCATTCTATGGAATGGGTGAGTTCAATTTACGACAACCTTTAGGCCTCTGTTATACTCCCGCGGGAGCATCCGCGGAAAGGCGGGAATCGCGCCGAGATCCCTCACCTGGCCAATCGCCGCGCCCCGCCACGCCCGCCGTCCGCGGTGCACCCTTGGTCCGCGGACGTTCCGCGGATGCTCCTGCGGGAGTATAACAGAGGCCCTAACAAATCAAGTCCCCACGAAATCGTTTAAGAGCGGCCACGAATAATCATAGTGTGGAGGTGGGTCTCCGCTGGGAAAACGAAATATTCTATCCTACCCCAAACCCGTATTGCAGGCTTTAGGTTACCCGGTGAGCGTGCCATGGCGGTTCCACGACGATTTTCTGAATCAGGCGGCGTACTCGTGGACGACTGGACCTGCAGAGGTGGCTTTAGCTGTCGCGCTCTGACCAGGTGGAAACGAAGGGATTTCAGGGCGTTTCTTCGACTTTTCTCCAGTACCTGCTGGGAGTTGGAAGGTTTATCCTTCAACAAAGACTTAAATGGCGTAAGGAGGGCTCATTTTCCGCAGAAAAAACGAGGAAAAGGCCATTATTGGAATAAGAGAAAGAATGGATAAGCGTTAACTAAACTCACACCGACTATTCAAAAACTATCGCGTAGATTGGTTGGGTCTCTTCAAATCATCGAGTGTTGATCCGCAGAAGCACCGCGAGCTGCTTCACGCGATGTGACAGCGTTCTGAAATCGTCCGCATACATACATAGCGATGCGATCGCGAACGAAATCGAATCGAAACATCGCAAAAACACGGCGGTTTCCATTAGTTCATCAGCGAGCGGCCAATGGAGGCGCGGACTCTCGGTCCGCGAACAACATGCCCCGATGCCCTAGTACGGCGCCGATATCGATCACGAGCCACCACATGAAGGGCAGCTGATGATCGCTGGAGCGAGCTGAAGTGTAGAAGAAGTGCTGAAGACGTCGGTTCTGCATGAGAAATGACGTCATGCGGGAAAGGTTACGGCCCGGGTAGAGCAAAACCTCGACGTCGGTCAGAGACGCAGAGGAGGCCGAGGGTGGGGCAGAGCGCAGACGCCGAGAATCGATCTGCCTCGCCGGCCGGGCCCCCGCCATCCGCCCCGCACTCATTCGCCTTCCCTCATTACGCAGCCGATACCGTAATTAGTGACTCTAGATGTGGTCGAGGGTGTGCGTTTTCCCCCTCGTTCCCCTGACACGCCCACGCCCGCCTGTGGACTTGGCCGAAAGTTAGTGAACACGTTGCAACTGTATCAGAATGCGTCTTTCCGCCTTTAGCTAGGCGTCGACCACAACCCTCAGCGGGGGCGATTCTCGAACGTTATGTGGTGCAAGGTAATGCTGAGAAATGCGGCTGAATTTGCGGCGCTGCAGCCGGCATCGCCACAACTGTTCCTCGGCGCGGCTCCGACCGCTCTGGAGTCGTGGATCCCACCACGATTGGAAGGAAAGGGGCAGATTGCGATTCGGTGCCTCAACGCTCTGTTTCCGATGATTGGCGACTTTTCACGCGGCGAGGTACCGCAATGGATTACTGTACACAATTCTGCGTACTTTTTGATGGGAGGTACTATGAACTGCACAACGTGTCTTTTGCAAAAAGTCGGAAACGCGATGTACTTGTTGAAGTTCATACCACCTAGTGCAATTCGAGGAAGAGGCACATGAAACAAGGCGCGATGGAAATACGCAAGAAAAGTTAGCAGTCATGTACAAAAAGCGGGATTTGTCCTGGTCGTGGGGGGGGGGCACATAACTGAAAAGGGCACTAGCTAAGTGTTTGACTCCACCGACACGACTTCGGTCAAAAAAAATTTTTCGCTGAAACTTCGCCTAGGGGGTTATTTGAGGTGCTGGTCACGAACGAATCTGACATCCGTTTTTGTTTTACGTTGGAGTACGGTAGGTTACGGAAGGTACGGGTGACTAAGGTAATGGTCACCGATTTCACCCAAACTCCAGCGTAAAACGAAAAACGGAAGTCAGATTCGTTATCAGCATCCCAAATAATCCCCTAGGCGAAGTTTGAACAAAATCGGTGATTATAACCTCGGCAGCCTTAGTTACCCGTAGCTACCGTAACATACCGTAATCGGCTGCAGTTTCAAAAACGGATGTCAAATTCGTGACCAGCACCCCAAATAACCCCCCTAGGCGAAGTTTGGGCGGAATCGGTGACCCTGCCTGGACTACCCTTGTTAACGGCATGGGTGGTCTCCGACCGAATCGTGAGAAACGGATGTCAGATTCGTGATCAGCCTTCCAAATACCCCCCCCCCCTAGACGAAGTTTCAGCGAAAACATTTTTTCGACCGAAGTCGTGTCGGTGGAGTCGGAACTTGTGCGCTAAAAAGTGGGTAACAAATTCACTTGAGACTTACTGAGCGACTCCTACAGTACAACATAGGACCTAAACTAGAAAAATTCACGAAGAAAAAAAAATAAAAAAATTACATTTGTTTTCGCCGCGGTTGTAAGCAGGCCAAGCAGGGACGGGACGCGATCCAAGAACCTCGATTCGGGATACACAGCTTACTCGTGACGATTTTACAGCCATTCAAATTGCGTCTGCGATACTACTTGAAGGCAAAAGCACGGCGCTTCGAAAGAATGATGAAATCTCGTCGTCCTTTATGCTTGCATAGTAACCCGATACTCTTGCAACCCAAGATCTGTTGGGAGAAAGAAAGACGCGATGGGAGTTCCGTTGAATGATTCGCGACGCATTTTGAAACTGGTGGTAACCACCAGGTCTGCCTAGGACGTATGTCGACCTCCGAACATCTTATTCCATTTTTGATGTCCATTTGTGTAACCCTTACCATTAGCCCTAGTTTATACTTGCGCCTCTGCGATTCGCGGCACGATGGTCGGGATAGATATCGACCGGGCGACGCGAAAAATCGATATCTATGGTGATCGTGGTGCCGCGCGGCGTAAGTATAAAGTAGGGCTTAAACTAGTTGCGTAAAGTAGAATTCGGGCCTAGGAGGTTCGAATGCTAAAAATTGTAAAAACATTCGGAAAAGGCACACACCTTAACATTTCAATTCATAGCAGCGTTTTGCTACCCTGCAAAAAAAGTTGAAAATTGGTACATGTCGGGAAGACGGGCAGCATTGGGAGGTGTGAGCGCGCCAGCCTATCGGTTCGCATCACATTAGCGTACCATTCAGAGAGAACTTGTACTGTCAGTATGCTGATTGGCTGACGTGTGTTGGGACGATGCTTAGTTATGATTGACTGGCGCGCCGCTGCCTCACTATGCTGTTCATTTTCGCGATACAAACCTGAAAATTTTAGGCAAATGTTGGAGGATTTTCCGCCTGTTGTAAAGAGGATTTTGCGGGCTGCTCGTAGAGTTCGCGCTCGGTTTTGCAAGCAAATTGCAAGCGAAACACAGTCTGCGAGTAAAACGATGGATCGGACTTTGGGGTGGTCTCGGTAATTTCGTTCCAACTCACAAGTGCACACTGCTGATTACCTACAAAGAATGATACGGGGAAAAATCGATGGCCACTCAACTGAGTCCTCCTGATGTGAGGTGCTCTGTTACATGTTGTCTAATAAGCTATGGGTGTTCAAAATTGTTTAACTTATCCGTTTATTTGGAAGAAGTCGTTAATATGGCCTACATGAGGAGACGTGAACGTGGCGGGCAATTAAAGCCTACAGCGCATCGACTCCTCACGCCCTTCTGGGTGACACAAATTGGATGCAATCTTTTGGTCTGTTGCGCTCTCTCACTTTCCATGTAGGCCACATTAACGACTAGTACCGGATTGATCTTCTCAAACTAGGATCGAACCTTGGTTTTCTTTTAGGTTTCTTCCACTATATTTTGCGACGCGGTCCTAGTTTAAGGGTCTGGGTAACACATATGAAGTAGCCGACTCAGTCGTACCTTCCACCAACCTGGGTGCATGTAGCGCAGTCGGACGAGGTGCCGGCGGTTGCATACACCCAATACCAGGTCCTTGGTACGGATTTCCCGCCAAGGCCAACCAAGCCTTCTATCCCTCCGTGGTCGCTGAACTGGTACCAGACTTTCGGGAAGGATAAATCGCCGACTTATTCGCCTCGGCTGACCGTTGCAAGTCATCCCATGGCCAAATACGCATTCAAATCGCCTCCACGACATCCCATAGAAATAGAATGTGTGGCGCATCTCAAAAGGGATTGAGTAACGCTGTCCTTTTCCACACAAACCGGTGCTGCGATCATAGAGTTTGTCACGTCAACAAAGAATTAGGGACGCGTTAGTCAATCCTTTTTTGGGATGCGCCACGCATTCCATTTCTATGGAATGTCGTGTTGACCATTTGAATGCGTATTGGGCCTATACAGTGACGTGTACAGTGACTGGAGGTGAGTAGCCGATGGACAAGTCGGTGTTTTTTCCTTCCCAGACAAGTCTGGTCCCATTCACCGACCCGGAGAGATGGAGGGCTTGGTTGGCCTGAGCAGGAAGTCCGAACCAGGAGCCTGATATCGGGTGCACACGATAGCCGGCACCTTTTCGGACTGCGCTACACGCGCCCATAGTGAATGCTGTTCCACATCAATTAATTCGTTTTCAGAATCGACGCGGTATAGTGAATGTCGGCAATCCAATGAATGATGGCATCACCCACGAAAGAGCGCGGTAGTGTCGTGTCATCCTCGGCCGGCCGGCAAGATGCCAGTGTTTCGCTGCTGGTGCTGCCGCCGCAACCTCGGAATCCATTTTTCTCCGGCGCCCGTCCTCTATTTCATCGCCAACGGCTCCATGCCTCGTGCAATCAAGAAAAAAGATTCCAGCGGCGCGTTCCGCAACTCCCACTCTCCCGAGAGAGTCACTAATCTCGTTAGGATCATACGAAAGAGAACGAACCTTTGTTCGCCTTGAAGTGTGTATCTACAGGTTGACGAAGCTGGTGCCACTTTTGACAAGGTGAAGCTTGGTTTTTTGGGATGTGCCATGTATTGCACATCAGTGGGATATCGGGGGATGCAATGCACTTATACTGATATTTATATTTATTCAATGTAGCGGTAGCGCAGTCGGGGGAGGTGCCGGCTGTCGCGTATACCCAACGCTAGGTTCTTGGTTCGGATTCTCTGCCTAGGCCAACCAAGTCTTCCATCCCTCCCGCGTTGGTAAATTGGTACCAGACTTGCCTGGGAAGGATAAAGCACTGAGTTTTCATCGGCTGGCCACAGTAAGTCACTGTATGGTCACAGACGCATTCAAATCGCCTTCACTTCACTTCCGTAGAAGTAGAATGCGTGGCGCATACCAAAAGGGAATGGGTAACACCGTCCTTTATCCTTTATTTACTCAATACGCTATGCAATGCAGACGTCAGAAAAAACAGATACAACCACTCAGTGCAATCTAGTAGTTGCATAGAGGTCCACAACTAGCTTTCCGTAGGAAGGAGGAAAAACAAGACGGAATCAAAGCTAATTCACTTTTCAGAAATATGGTTATAGAGCCAGTTCACAGGCCCTTCGAGTTTATTGTATAGGCTAAATGAAGGATAAAGAACGGCGCTATTCAATCTTTTTTTAGGATGCGCCATGCATTCTACGATGTCGTGGAGAAGATTTGGATGCGTATTTGGCCATACAGTGACTTCCGGCGGCCAGCCAATGAACAAGTCAGCGCTTTATGCTTGTCAAAGAAGTCCGTTACCTAATACTAGAATAGGGGGGGGGGGAATTTCAATGTGTCACCTAGGATGTGACAGAGCACGATGACGCGAGGAGAGCACAGATTTGAGCAAGGGAAGGAATTCCGGGGTGTGGTCCGAGTTAGGCACTCATGCTGAAATTATTTTTCTTGTATGTTGGGGTGATTGAAATTTACTCACCCCTTTATTCAAGGATAGCGCCTCGCAGACCCCGATGGAATGGAAGGCTTGGTTGGCCTGGGCGGGAAATCCGAACCAGGAACTTGGTGTCGGTGCACGCGACAGCGGGCACCTCCTCCGACTGTGCTACACGCGCGCCAGCTGGCTAAATACGAAGTGAGGATTTGCCATCTGACAAAAGTACTGACCTAAGGCCTATGTTATACTTCGGCGACGCTGTGTTGCGCTGGCTGCTACGCACTGCGTACCGCAACCCGTGTATGGGTCTCGCGGCAGTACCCCAAGAACTCGTCCATAGGGCTCCCGCCGCAGTGGGACCCACGCTGCCACTGTGGTGGAAGCCGCGGCGCGGACGAGCGCCAGGAGCTGCGGGTGAGACCCGCCGGAGGGCGTGATAGATGGGTGTCCATTATGGTTCATCTATTCTAATCATTTTTTAAAACGAGTCTACATGCTAGGAATGTAGTAGGTTGGTGCATAATTTCTGTCTATAAAGGAGCTTGACAACCAACAGTACAATCACCGTTAGTGTCGACAAATGGAGGAGTATGGCATTCTGAAGAACCCAAACACAACGCAAGAAAGCCTTAGCACGATATTAGGTAGCCCTAATCGCACTGAAAATCTCTGTGGTCCACAAGTTAATCGTCTGTGGTTTAGGGGAACCTTTGCACAGAAATGCAACAACAAAGCAGACCGTTCTTTTTAGTATGAGCTATAACTGCATCGGACAGACCTCATTAGAATGAAAATCATTCGAATAACTTTCCGAATAGGAGATTCGGGCACAATTACTTGACAGCAATGGAGACTATCGAGTTAACCCGAATGCTAAAAAAATTGTGACCCACATCTAGGTTGAAATTGAAAGGTTTACACGAATTCGGTTTAAAGTGAGCGCGGAAAATGACGAGCACCAGTTGCATGAGGGCATGCCTGACCTACCATACATAAGTTACTTCTCGACTAATTTTTGCCATTTTTGGACGACACAGTGGTTCACAGCAAAAACGAAAATCACCCCTGCGCTCCTTGTTGTTGAGAATGGATGGGATAGGTTCATTGATGTCCCTTGCGAGACTCAACTAGTGCAGCTGGTACTGAGGTCAAAGAAGAAGAGAAGTGAGAATCCCACCACCAGAAAGGGAAATTCGTGGATACGGAAGAGCGGCAGATCCGAAAAGAGGGAACTGGTAACTTGTCAGGAATGTGAGCATTGCCAGAATAGTATGTAGACTCTGAGTGAAGAAAGTGAAACTTTACGTTCAGGAGGGGATTATTAGCCAGTGTTTGGCGAGCTGAATAAGACACATAAAAATGACCATTATTTTTCGGCCCGTTTATGAGTCACATCCTCACCTTTATCACCTGTCGTCCCGTTGATCATCGAGTTGCTCGAGCGGGCACCAGCAGCGTCTCCATTCGCCCCTGTCGCGTATCAGAGTGCTCCAATGGATCCTGCTCGCTTGAGGGACACGAAGAGCGTCATATCGTTCGTTCAGGGATTTCACGACGAAGTTTGACCATCGTGTTGGTGGGCGCCCTACTGTTCTCTTGATATCCCGCGGAATCCAGTCGGTGACGGCTCTCTTCCAGGTGTTTGCGGAGAGCGTTACGTGGTCGGCCCACCTAATTTTCGACGATTTGGCCCATGCGACAGCGTCTTTTATCTTCGAGTCACATCCTACTAGGCCATACAACGATACTTTTATGTGCCTACAAATCTTCTAACTAAATAAATTGGAAAAGAGAAAGAGGCAAAGCGTTAATGAATGAGATTTTGCGAAAGCCTATCCTTTTTGCAACAACGTAGGGACGTCGTTGTTGTTTTGCGGATGGCCTCTTTAGCATTATGCATTCTGAAGCCCGCCATTCAAGGCTCAGAAACGGCGGCGGCGCTCGACATCAACAAGATTTAGTGCGGATTCTTTGCTGAGCCGCAACGGATTAGGCGATGGATTTCGAGGAGCCGTGGATACTTTATGCGTCGAAGATAAGACGACTTCTGGTGCACATCACTGGAAAAGTAGAGCTGCGAGCTCGTACTTCAATGGTTGTTCTATACCATTTTCGCGTCAAATTGGACACTTCAAAGCAATCTGAGCATTTTTCAAATCAAAACCAGCTGCTTCCACATTACACTAAAATCTTCGAAAAGATTAGAGTAAGCTGTCATAACGTTGTCTGGTTGCGAATAAAACTCTATCACCAGGCGGGACACGAACCCGCATCTCCTGCTGACTGAGCGGGAATGCTCGACGTCATTATATACCACCGGCTCTGTTTGATCGAACACAATATCCTTACAACCTCGCCACCGGTCATTTGAGGCTTAAAGAAAGTGGACTGAAAATTAGAGTAATGTTGTTTTCAATGAAAATTGGCACAACTTTTTTAAAATTTTCAAATTCAATTACCCTCACAGTTCCAGAAGCCTCGCTCCCTACGATGGACCTGGGAATCCCCGGTGACCAGTTCCACAACGAGATCGACCACATCATCTTCAACCGCAAGTATTGCATGACCGACGTCTCCGTTGTCCCCAAGTTCTTCACGGGATCGGACCACCGCCTCCTTCGCGCGAGGTTCCGCTTTTCGCGCCAAGGAGAGAAGGCCGTGAAGTTTAAGAAGAGGAGTCCCAGAACGATCATCAACTGGGACCTTTACTCCTCTCTTGTCGGCCTTTTGGAAGATGCCGTCATGGACAACGTCGATGAGGAATACGACCGCTTCGTGCACCATCTCCACGATAGTGCTAAGCGAGCCGAGAGCTTGAAGACCACCAAGAGACGCCTGTCTCCGGATACTCTCGAGCTGATACGCCAGCGTGGAGCAGCACGAGCGTCAGGCAACTACCAACTCACGTCCGAGCTTGCGAGGCTATGCAGAGAGGCGATAAAGGAGGATCTTAAGGAGAGAAGGGCGGAAGTGTTGGCTGAAGCTGTAGAGGAAGGTTTGAGCATCTTCAATGCCCGCCGGAACTTCGCCAACTTCAAGACCAAGATGACCGCTCTCTGACGTCCTGACGGAACCGTCACCTCTTCCAGAAGGACCATGCAGAAGGACATCCACGACTTCTGCTCCGATTTCTACGATAGCCACGTCCATCTGCCCCCACGGCATCTTCCACAGGATGGATAGTCGTTCCCTCTGTTTTCCCTTCCGAGATCCGATATGCCATCTCGTCGGTGAAGAAGCTTAAAGCACCCGGTCCCAACAGGATCAGACCCGAACACCTGAAGAACCTCCCGTCAGCGCTCATCAACACCCTGGCGCGGCTCTTCACGCGCTACTTGTCGGAGTGCAAGGTTCCATCTCAGTGGAGGACCAGCAAGGCCGTCTTGCTGTACAAGATGGGAGACGTTCACGACATAGGCAACTACCGCCCGATCTGCCTGCTGTCCGTAGTCTACAAGCTGTTCACTCGAGTTATCCTGAATAGGATCGGCCGAACGCTGGACGAAGGACAGCCATGCGAACAAGCAGGATTTCGGAGAGGATTCAGCACGATCGACCACATACACACCATTACTTACTAAATATTACATATTATTCAATGTTCAAATATTTTCAGTATTATATACAATACAGAAATACAAAGGATAAAGGACAAAGGACGGCGTCACTCAATCCCCCCAAGGAATGCGCCACGCATTCTACTCCTACGGGATGCCGTAGAGGCGATTTGAATGCATATTTGGCTAAACAATGACTTGCGCTGGCCAGCCGATGAGCATGTCGGCGCGTTGCCCTTCCCAGACAAATCTGGTACCAATTCGCCGACCCTGAGGGGATGGAAGGCTTGGTTGGCAAGGACAGGAAATTCGAACCAGGAACCTGTACAGAGTGCGCGTGACAGTCGGCGCCTCCTTCGAGTGCGCTACATTTTCCTTATATAATACACATACAATGCAATATTCATAGCAATTACACAAAAGCAGCCAAGCAGAACAGATTATCTTCTTGCTCCCAGTGCCGCTACCAGTTGCTCGTTGTACAACGCTCGAAGGCGTCTCACCTGTAAAAACATAAATTATTCCATGCAACTCTTGCAGTAAGGCCACCTTTTCCTGTTCGGTACTACTAGTCGTTAATGTGATCTACATGGGAAGGCGGGATGTAACGGACCAACCAGGCCGCATTGAACATGTCCGGTCAATGTTGTGATTGGTCGGCGTAAGTTCTGTTTATTTATTTGTTTTGTACACTACATTGAGTGTGCCATAAAGTGCCAAAACGCGTGGAAGTATACGGGAGCAGAAGACGAAAGATAATAAAAACGAAAAACTACGAAAACAGGCGAGACCAGGTTCAGCGCGATGGAGGGGCCTTCAAAAATGAAAATATGGAAAACAGCAGAAGTTTGTTGTCCTAGTAGTTGCTAATAGCACGGGCTATTAAGAAAAATGTATCCGTACCAGTTGATCATGGTACCCTAATACCTTACAAGGGAAGCCCGTCAAAGAAGAAGAAGCTTCCATCAAAGATTCTGAACGAGACCTGTATGATCTTGTAGGGCATCGGACGAGGATCACAGAACTGTACTTTGTTTTTGCTACGGGCCACTGGGTGGTCCGGAAATGGCAAAAATGGTATCACTTCAGAGCGGGTTGATAAGGTTTAAGTGACACCTGGAATCTCCCTATCGAGAACTATTTAAGCAGCTGACCACTAATCTGTAACTCTTTTTCTAAATTATCACTTCGCTTGTGCTACTTTCCATCAAAGTTGAAGTCGAAGGTTGGAAAATATGTCTGACAACATTGGAGAAGGAAGCGATCCCACTAACGTGCACAGCTTTAGTCACCCATACCCACCGTAACCTACCGCAAACGACCGAAATTGTAAAAATAGATGTCATATCCGTGATCAGCACTCCAAATAACACCCTGAGCGATGTTTGGGAGAAAATTTTCTTTCGACCTCTCCTCGACCTTTGGAGTCGTGAAAGGCAGCAGTGCCGGTTATTCTGCGAATACTCCTTCAACTTACACACATCCATCGTAACCTTCTGTAATCTATCGTTTCACTGAAATTGGTTGCCAAATTGGTGTTCTGCATCCAAAATAATCCTAATGATGAATTTTGGACGAAATTTTTTTCGACCTCGAGAGTAGAGGGAGTGAGTGCAAGTGCTCTTATCTGCAATGCCCCGACCCGTCACCCGTAAGTGTGTAAGAGAATGGTGAGGAAGAAACACACAGCAAGACGACCAATCACACGAGTTGGATAAAATATGCAGTTCTTTGGAACAGTTAGCTGAAATATTGAAAGTGGGGAGAAGAATAAAAAGAAGTCTATGAGGAAATCCAAAGAGCCCGTCACCCGTCAATCCAAAGAGCTTGTCTTGATGATGGTTGCTTGTCGATCTTGTTCATGAATGAGGCGACAGTGAGAAACACTTCAAAAAGTAACTGAGAGCATACCAAAGAGGTCATATGGGGATAGCATCAAACGGAACCTTCCTCAGCGAGACAAGCATCGTTTATTGGATGTCGCTCCACGCAACAAAACCAGCTTCTTCCACATCTGACGACAAGTTGAATGCGGGGTTAGGAGGCGGAGAAGGTACCCTACCGGAGCCAAAATGTGATCTCCATTTGCAAAAATGCTAACAGTTCACCTAGGGACGCAGAAACCCCACCACCGGAATCGAACATTTGACGCTCTTCCGCAAGTCCACTTGGCCATGTAGTCACTGCCGCATTCGGGGGCGAATGAATCACTTGAATGTACACTGCAGCTTCGTCTAGGAAACGTAGGAAACTACTATAATCAAACTTTAATTTGAGCTCCAAACCTTTTGAAAGTTAAGTTCAGAGCACGACAGGGCCATTCCAGGTGTCACTTTTGCCTTATCAGCTCGCCCTGAAGCGGTACCATTTTTTGCCATTTTCGGACCACCCAGTCGCCCGTAGCAAAAGCAAAGCACAGTTCTGTGATCCTCGTCCGATGCCCTACAAGACCATATAGGTCACGTTGAGAATCTTTGGAGGAAGTTCATGGGCCTCCCTTGTTAGGGTATATAGGTCTGTGCTGCAGCTTCGGGACACGGGTATGCTTGCTGTTCTTGCACTCTCCAACTGTGACAGTGTGATGCGTTCTTGCCTTATCATGTGGGCCACATTAACGACTAGTGCTAGTATGTACTATAGAATACTATTGTCAATATGGCGAAATAGACTTTAATTTCAAGTTAAGGCCTGACAAAAGCTCCTACCTCCGCCTTGATAGATTCATAATTCGTCTCCTTTTCAATAGCTTCGGCTTCCGTTTGAAGACGAGCTCTCTTCTCGTCGACCATCTCCAGTTCTCGTTGAAGGCTTTTGACCTAGAATAGAGATCAGTCTACAGCTCACCAGAAATTAACAACATGGAATAGAAGCAGTTCCATCTCTCACCTCAGCGTATTCGGGGTTGCTTTCCAGTTGCTCCGTTAGCTCCTTGAGCCTGTGCTCCAGAGTGTCACGTCGATTTTGGAGTTCGGGTAGCTTGCGCTCCAGCTCCTCGCGGCTTTCATCCACTTCCTGTACATACCACTTTCACGACAAATTAGACACTTTTCGAATAAAATCAGACCCTTTCCAAATCAGATTGGACACTCAGCAACTGAACGCTTTTGAAATCAAACTGAATATCTTCAGAACAAAATCGAGTTCCTTCAAGATTGAACTAGAGACAATCCCAGAAGGATAGAATAATTTTGATTCAAGGAAAATTAGCTCGAGTTTCTATGGAATTTTTTAATTCTCTGCCCCAACAAATGAGCGCACTGCTTGAAAATTTACAAAGTTTTTATTTTCAAGGCAAGATAACGTACTGAAGTGTCTTCTATAACAGAATGAAGGAAAGCAGAAATTTTTAGTGTTGAAGAGAGATTGCACCACGCGCTCGCCCAGGCTAGTTTTAAATTATAATTTTATTTATAGTTTATTCCAATTGTTTTTATTTTTATTTGATTCAAAGCAAAAATTCTGTTTACGTAGAATTGCACATTTATCAACAGTGCAACAAAAACAATTGTAAAGAACACACATCTTCACTACGCTATAAAGTAGGCTGCATTTAGATTAATTTATTATTTCGAATCTAATCAATAATTTATTATGTTTATTATTTTTAAATTGTAATTTTATTCGTCATTTGTTTCAAATAATTGTTTTATCTTTTTTAAAATTTATTTATTTAACCGAATTAAAACCGTAACGAGCTCAACGAGTACGTAAAGCGATATCTGCTTTAACATGCTATAAGTTGCTTCTTTTATCCAGATTAAAATAAATTTAAAACTAATGTTTTTTTTTGAAAAATAAAATTTTATTACAAAATTTCAGACACTTTTTAGAGCAGGCGAATTAAAAAAGATTGAGCGACGGTCGTAGTAATTTCCCTTAAACAAAAAAGGGTACTTATGAAGCAGAGGGCCCGTGGTGCCGTGGGGTTCCCGGAAACATGTTAACACGGCAAACCCACGGCACCATGGGGCCGGGTCTTATGAAGCACCCGTCCTCGGGTGCCGTGGGTTGCCGCGTTTTCGTTGCCGTTGCAGCATTAACATGTTTCCCGACAGCCCCACGGCACCACGGGCCCTCTGCTTCATGAGTACCCAAAAAAGTATTCTAACCATCTCAAAGAACCTCTATTTCAAGTTGGAGGAGGCTAGTTTTGATTTGGAAGATGTTCAGCTTGATAGCTGTAAACTACATTTTTTAAATAAAAATGTTACAAAGTTTCAAAGAGTTTGCTCACTCAATGAGGCAGGTGAGTAAAAAAATCGGTACAGGGAGAGGGTCCACAATATTTTTTTTAACATTTAGCAGGTTTATACTAGTGAAAGCCTAGCTTAGACGTCATCCTGCATTTCTACTATACATGTTTTCGGGCTTAGCTTCTTTATTTTGAAACTTTTCTGATTAATTCCCTGAATTCTATGAACAAAAAAACGAGGGCAATCCCCTTTCAAGGCTCGCACCAAAATTTTAAGGAAAGTCACATCATTTTGCCTGCTTAAAAAATGGTTCTAACCTTTTCGGGGAGCCTCCAGCTTAAATTTGGAAGACAACCGTTTTTCAGAAGATGTTCTCTTTGATTTCAAAAGCGTTAGACTTGCATAGAGGAATGTCCGATTGAATTTTAAATGTTCAGTTTGTTTTAAAAAGTGTCCAATTTGATCGTAAAGGTGTTCAGCTTCACGTGAAAATTGGACACCTTTCAAGTCAAATTGGACACCCTTCTAAGATGGCTTAAAGGACAGGCTCTCCCGGCGCCGGGAGTGCCTGTCTGGGCTCTGCCCTCGCGGCGGAGATCCGGCTGCGGGACATTATGTACGAATGGTCGCCGCGGATGCGGCGACTCGCGCGGCGAGCGCGGCAGAAAACGTCGCAATTGGGTGACTTCAGCGGCCAGTGGTATCTAGCCCTGCATCAAAACTTGTACATCAAGTGTTAGAAAGTGTATACAAACTCAGTTTCACTGCGACAGTGTGTTATATTTTCATCTTTTCCTGAAGAAGCAGCATATAAAATTGAGCCTTAGAACGTTGTTTAGTTTTATAACTCGAACTCAATTTCTGAACCAGAGCATGTTTTCCCCAGGTCCTGCAACAGCAGAAAGGGATATCAACAACTCAAACCTAGCGTCTGCAGCAATTCATGAGACACAGCTCCCACGACCGCAGCGGAGCTCATCGCGCACGCGACAGTCGTCGTCGCGGGCGCGGCGACCATTCGTACATAAAGACCGCCCCTTCGGAGATCCAGAGCGGAAACGGGCGCGTCACCAGTTGGTCCCAACTAGAAAGACCACAGTACCTCGCCGTCGCCGCTGGTCGGCCGGCAGCCGCCGTTGAGCGGCGTGACTTATCGATTTCGCCGTCCGCCGCCCGCCGCTGGCCGCAGACGTCTGCGGGGGCCTTTAGGAAGGTTAAATTAAAGAATCACTGAGATAATTAGAATAATTTTTTGCTCAAGAAAATTTTGGTAGAACCTGCCCAACAAGTGTAATAATTTTATAAAAAAATGTTTTTTGAGGAAAAATAATAAATTAAATTTTTTGAAGCGCAAAAAAGCAGCAACCAAGTAGTGCATTAAAAGACTGAATCGCGCCATGCCCTCGAAAGCAAAGCGCAATCTTTATTTGATTGATAGTGTAAATAGTAATTGTTCACGTTGCGCCGTCTGTCAGTGTGAAACTCTATGCAAACAGAAATTTTGCTATCAATCGAATAAAAATCGCAAAGCTTCGAACGATGGCAGGGCGCAACCTCTATTTGGCATTATAAAATGGCCGCCTTCCTGCTCTTCAAGACAAGTTTGAAATCATTGTTTTTCCTTGAAAAATAAAATTTTAACAAAATTGCAAACTATGTTACTGTCTGTTGCTTTGTTTTAATTTACTTTCCAATAAGACAACTCATAAAAGATAAAGGATAAAGGACGGAGTTACTTTATCCCTTTTGGGATGCGTCACACATTCTACTTCTATGGGATCTCGTGGAGGCGACCTGAATGCGTATTTGGCCATACAATGACTTACGGTGGCCGGCCGATGAACAAGTCAGCGGGCTATCCTTCCCAGACAAGTATGATACAAGTTCATCGACCCTGGAAGGATGGAAGGCTTGGTTGGCCTGGGCAGGAAATCCGAACTAGGAACCTGCTATCGAGTGCAGGCGACGGTCGGCGCCTCCTCCGACTGCACTACACGCGCCCACGACATCCCGTAGAAGTAGAATGCGTGACGCATCCCAAAAGGGATAAAGTAACTCCGTCCTTTATCCTTTCTCCTTTATGAGTTGTCTTATTGGGAAGTAAATTAAAACAAAGAAAGTTATCCTAAAATTGAGCAAAAATTTGTTCGAACATTTTGGAGAGGCTCTAGTTTAATGAAGAAGGTGTCCATTTCGATTTGGAAGATTCGCTTTAATTTCAAAGATCTTAGACTAGCTTAGAAGAGTGTCCGGTTTGGCGTGAAAATTGTGCAGGTAAATAATTTTGTTGGGCAAAAGCAGCCACCTCGACACACCTTCATGTTCCGCTCCACGTCGACAGCAAGTTGCTCGAGATCGCTGTAGGTCTTGCGCTGCTCGCCCAGCTCTTTCATTTTCTTGTCCATGCCCTCCATTTCCGCCTTGTACCGTATCTCCTGCTCACCAAGCACAGTTAACTGATCTTGTAGACGCACGTACACTGAAATTTCAACGCTCGTTAGCCGCTGCCAGTCGTTAACGAGGCCTCCATGGGTAGGCCACGCGCGAACAGGGATTCAGAGCACCGACCGTACAAAGCTGTTGTCGATGCTCGAAGCGACCTGAGTGGTCCGGTGTGCCTCCTCCTCATGTAGGCCACATTGACGACTAGTAGCTAACCACTTGTTACCTAACAGAAATGTACTCACTGTCTTGAAGCTCTTTTGCGGACGCCTTTCCATGAAGCAGGCCTTCCGTGTCGATATCTGTCACGCTCATTTCGGTTATATTCAGCTGAAAACAACCATAGATTTTCTGATAAGGGCGCACATTTAGTACCTGCCGGCTAGGATTGGCGCGTGCCATGTTCCTGGTTCGGATTTCCCGCCCAGAACAACCAATCCTTCCATTGTTCCGGGATCGGTGAATTGGTACCAGACGTGTCTGGGAAGCGTAAAGCGGTGACTTGTTCATCGGCTGGCCACCGCAAGTCATTGTATGGCCAAACACGCATTCAAATCACGTTTACGACAGCTCATGGAAGTAGAATGCGTGGCGCATCCCACAAAAGGGCTTGATTAACGCCCTCCTTTATCCTTTTACAGTATTCTGTACTAGTACGTCAGACAAAGGACCGTATTCTCCTACATGTAGCATTAGTAGCTAGGACATTAAACAATAAAGCGAACAGAATAAAGTACAGTGTTAATCAAACCCTTTCGTGGGATGCACCACGCATTCCGCTTCTGTGGGATGTCGTGGGGCGATTTGAAAGCGTATTCGGCCATATAATGACTTGCCGCAACCAGCCGATGAACAATAGAATTAGTTACAAATCGATATGCAAAATTATTCAAAATCTCACAGCTCTTTAACAGTTTGAAATTCAAAGCCACAGCAATCAAATAGAATTAGATAGAATAAGTTGTATAACTGTATCTAAATTTTCTCAACAACATAAACTCAATATCACAACGATCACAAGCGAAAGACAACAACGAGAACAACGACAACCACAACCTTAAACATGCTTTGTTTCGCCTCTACCTTCATACAAAACATGTTTAAAATTAGTTACCCCGAGGCTCTTCAGTGAAGAGGGTAACTAATTAACTTGGTTGTTAGTACATTACAAAGTAATACATTAGTGTGCTTTATGTACCAACAACCAAGTTTTACAAATGAAAAGACACACAAAACACACAAAAAAAACTTTATTTTAATTTCACTTGTTTGTTTACTTTACTTCTTGAATTTTGTTTTTATATTTATATATTTCAAATATTTTTTGTTTACTTTTTATTTATCTATTATATAGATTGTTTTCTATTTCTTAATTTTTTTATTTTTTATTTTTTTTTAATTTTAAAATTTTATGTTTACATTTATTTATATACACATTTATATTTTTTTATTTTTTTTATTTTTTTAAAGTTTAATCTTTGTATTTTTATATAAAACGATATTCTTTAATTGTAAACTCACCACTTCCCGCGAAAGATAGCAATAAAATAAGAATAACGTTTGAGTTAAAGCATATCACTACCATTATCATTACCAGTCACAATATAATGTTTCACATTCCATTCCTCTCTCATTCTGAGTTATTTTCGCAATTCGTCTATAGACTATTCTATAGACTGTTATTATTTCTGTGTTTTATACTTTATATTATAATTAAGCAAATTAGGAATGAAATGTGGAACATCGTAGTGATCGTATTTATATAATAAATACTTATTTCTATTCAAACATTTCGTTATATTCTTTATAATTATATCTACTGGATAGTCAACTTTAACAAGTCTAGTTATCAACTTAACAAGGTTTTCAACAAAATCGTTAAAAGCTGTGCAACATCTAATTAATCTTAGTGTTCGGTAAATATGATTGATTTTTTAATTTTTATAGATATATTTTTTAGATATATCTATAAATATATATATGCATAGATAATAATAGATATAATAATATATATATATTATATATAATATATATTTTATATAATATATAATATATTATTATATATAATATATATTATATATAATAATATATTATATATAATATATATAATAGATATATATATATATACAAGTCAGCGCTTTGTCCTTCCCAGACAAGTCTGGTACCGATTCACCGAACCCGGAGGGATGGAAGGCTTGGTTGGCCAGGGCGGTAAATTCGAACCAGGAACCTGGTATCGGTTGCAGGCGGCAACCGGCGCCTCCTCCGGTTGCCCTCTACGCGCCCAAAAAAAAACTTTATAAAATTATTGCACTTATTCGGGTAGCTCTACTAAAAAACTTCAAAAAGTAATAACAAAAGTTCCTTGAATAAAAATTATTCTAACCAAAGTCTTGGAGAGTCGTTTTGTTTTGGAAGACGTTGGCCTGGGCGAGAAACGCAGACCAAGGACCTGATTCGGGGTGAAGACGCCAGCCTACGCCTACTTCTACAGCGCCTCATATGGATAATATTCATGCAAAATACCTGAGCGTATCAAAAAATGGCACAGGGAGCGCCAAAAAACGTATACAGCGTTTGATTGCCCGTGAAAGGTTTGTCTTTTAGATATATCTAAGTTTTATAGCTTTTATTAAGGAGCATGGAAGCGAAAATTACACTGCTCCATGCGCTCGAACAGCGTTTTGCCATATTTACGTTGCAATGCTTTTTAATAAAAACTATAAAAACGTAGCTATATGTAAAAGGATAAACGTTTCACGGTCACTCAAACACTGTGTACATTTTTTGGCGCTCCCTGTGTCATTTTGTGATAAGCTCAAGTATTCTGCATGAATATTGACAGTATGGAGCGCAGTAGAAGTAGGCGTCGGCTGGCGTCTTCACCCCGAAGCAGGTCCTTTGTTAGCGTTTCTCGCCGAGGCCAACCCCTCCGTGATCCCCACGACATCCCATAGAAGCGGAATGCATAGTGCATCGTAGAAAGGGTTTGGTTAACACCGTACTTTATTCTGTTCTCTTTATTGGTAGTGGCCCTAGCTATTAATGCGACATATAGGAGAATAGGGTCCTGTATCTGATGTACTAATAAAGAATACTGTAAAAGGACAAAGTACGGTGTTAATAAAAGCCTTTCGTGGGATGCGCAACGCATTCTACTTCTAAGGGCTGTCGCAGAGGCGATTTGAATTTGGCCATACAATGACTCGTGGTGGCCAGCCGATGAACAAGTCAGCGCTTAATCCGCAAGAGAAGTCTGGTGCTACGACTACGTAATTGATAACGCAAATATTACTTGCAGCGAAGGCCCTCATAAGTGGGTTTCTTTGATATATAGCCTAGGCTACGATAGGTTATGCTGCGCTTTCCTCAACGTGGTCTACCCTAGCTCTAGGAGTCCTCTGGAACATAAAACACATTATTTGCATATTTTCAATGAATGACTGCATGGATGCCTGCAACAGTTTTTACAAAGGCAGCAGCTTTCAAAACAAATTTAAATCGGAAGTTCTTCGTGAGAAAAGGCCAGGCTAGCTATTCCGGTGCTTTCAATAGCTTTGGTAAGGAGTCGAACTTCAACCTATGCACGTACGATCAAGCTGCGCCTTGTACCCCCCCCCCCCCCCCGCGGGGGCTTCAAAGAAGAACTCACCTCGTCGATGTTGATCGATATTTTCTGCAGAATCTCCACCACTTGATCACTGTAACCTTCCAATTCGGCCTCGAGCTTCTGAGAAAGAACAGCGCAGTCATACTACAGGTGAAAAAAAAACGACGAAAATGGCTATAGGTGCTTTACATCCTACTAAAGTAGTCAGGACATTTTCCGGAAAAGGTGCACACCTGTCTTTGCTCTTCAAATCCGTTTAGGAACTCATCGTATTCGCGTTCCTTTACCATCAGATCACGGTACTTCTCACTGTTCTTCGCTGAAAGTTGGCAGAAATTCGATCGTAAACAGTAAAAATAATTTTCAAATATCAGCAGCGGTGCAGGGTCCTTTTAAAAATTCGCATGTTTCTTCAGCTTTGGATGAAGACATTGATTCAATGAACATGCCCTATGACTGGGACCTCGTAGCGCAGTGGGAGGAGGCGTCGGCTGTCGCCTGCACTCCGAATCAGGTCCTTGTCGGTGTTTTTCGTTCAGGTCAGCGGAAGCTTCTATCCCTCCGGGCTCGGTGAATTGATAATGGACTCGGCTAGGAAGGATGAAACATTGGCTTGTCCGCTGGCTGGCCACCGAAAGTCATTGCATGACAGGTTAGGCCTATGTCATACGATCGCTCACCCGCGAGGCCTAATGGTAGGCTCCCATATCGATCGCGCGAAGCGATGAGTCGATATGGGAGCCTACCATTAGGCCTCGCTCGGGGTGAGCGATGGTATGACATAGGCCTTAGATACGCAGTCAAAACGCCTCCACGACATCCCCTAGAGAGGCAACGCTTTGTGCATTCCAAACGAACTGGTTAACGCCACCATTCATCCTTATCTCTAGGAGCAGGGGAAGGTACACCTTTTGTTAGGATGGCTCTATGCAAGGGATGGGATCTAGTAGCATAATAGTTTCTCAACACAATGTTTTAGAGCTATTTCTTCCGCTTTCTAGTATTGTTTTCAATCTTTCAAAATTTACCAAGCTTGTTGTCGGCACTTGAATCGAACTCTCGTATCTCCTCATGTGCAGCATTGATGAGCTCGTTGGTCTTTTCGATTCTGAATGAATGAGAAGCTTCTTGAACGATGACCGTTCGCCAGAAATAACAATCCATATGCACCATTTTCACGTCGAAATGGACACCTTTCACGTCAATTCGAACACTCCTCTAAACAAATTTGGTGCTTCTGAAATCAAAGCAAAGGTCTTCCAAATCGAAACGGGCTTCTCACAGGGTAGACCACAGACTCAATGAGATAGTTAAAATATTTTTTTGTTAAAGGAACATATGGTACAATTTTCTTTGAAATTTTGGCACTAGTTAAAAGTTCCGACTCCACTGACAAGACTTCGGTCGAAAAAAAATTTTTCGCTGAAACTTTGTATAGGGGGTTATTTGGGGTGCTGATCACGAATCTGGTATCCGTTTTTCACGATTCGGTCGGAGACCACCCATACCGTTAACGTGGGTGGTCCAGGCAGGGTCATCGATTTCGCTGAAACTTCGTCTAGGGGGGTTATTTGGGGTGCTGATCACGAATCTGGCATCCGTTTTTCGTTTTACGTTGGAATACGATAGGTTACGGAAGGTACGTGTGACTAAGCTAATGGTCACCGATTTCGCCCAAACTCCGGCGTAAAACGAAAAACGGATGTCAGATTCGTTATCAGCACCCCAAATAACCGCCCTAGGCGAAGTTTGGGCAAAATCGATGATCATGACCTCGGCAGCCTTAATTACCTCTAGCTACTGTAACCTACCGTGATCGGCCGCAATTTCAAAAACGGATGTCAGATTCGTGATCAGCACCCCAAATAACCCCCCTAGACGAAGTTTCAGCGAAATCGGTGACCCTGCCTGGACCATCCATGTTAACGGTATGGGTGGTCTCCGACCGAATCGTGAAAAAACGGATATCAGATTCGTGATCAGCACCCCAAATAACCCCCCTAGACAAAGTTTCAGCGAAAATATTTTTTTCGACCGAAGTCTTGTCAGTGGAGTCGGAACTTTTAACTAGTGCCGAAATTTTTTAGTTCAGCTGACCGAATGAGTGCAATAATTTTATAAAATTGTTGTTCCTTTGAGAAAAATCAGCAAATTAAAATTTGGGCGCGATAAACGGACGGGCGAGGCAGCCCATCAGGGCCCAGATTCGTCAACGACTTACAGCAATTTAACGGAGAAAATACAGCGGAAATCCCTGATAGCGCGGGCTATCAGGGATTTCGGCTGTATTTTCTCCGTTGATGTAAGTCGTGATGAATCTGGCGTCAGTACTCAAAAGAGTACGACGTGTCGTGACATTTCCCGCGTGTAGGACGAGTCTTCACCCATTTAGTTGGCCCGCGACGTACCTTTTGACTTAGGCCCCTCTTGCTGCAAATTGCATTAGGCGCCTTTTATACTCCCGCCGCGGAGCGGCGCGGCCAGTCGCGCCGCGCCCCAAATTCGACACGCCGCTGCGCGACTGCAGCTAGAAGCGGGAGCGTCGGCGACGCGCGGCCACGAGCTGCGTACTACGGTCCGTGCGATTATGCTCTAGACAGACTTGATCACCCGAACCTACCGTAATCGGCCGTAATTTCAAAAAGGATGTCAGATCCGTTATCAGCAACCTAAATACCTCCCCCCCCCCCACCACCCTTAAGAGAAGTTCCGTCGAAATTTTTTTTTCGAACTCTCCTCGACCTCTGGAGTCCTGGAAGTATATGCAATAGTGCCATAATTCTGCTACACCCTTTTTGTTCTTTTAGTTGGGAACCAAGACAAAAGAGGTGGTTCAAGATCCTTTATCTCGCTGTGAAATCTCCCACTCCACACCGAGCCGGCCGCAGCTGATCGCGCCGCGCCGCGCGCTTCCCTCCAGCGGCGCGCTTCGCCGATTACCGTAACCCGAAATTCCGCCAAATGTTGTGTTTTAAGGCGGCGGAGTATGAGAGCATTGCGGAGCCGCCGTGTGGAGCAAAAAATCGATGGCTATGTTAACCGTCACGCCGCGCCGCGTGGCGGTATAAAAGTATAAAAGGCGCCTTAAAGGGGGCAGTCGTTCGGTACACCGTGCTGCCGCCCGCGCCGCCTTATTTGGACAAGTTTGCTGGGCGCGAAACCGTCGTTAATTGGCGTGATGTCGTCCGAAAACCTAACAGCTGATAGGAGACGATTGGGAAGCGCATCTCGGGGAAATCTGAAGTCATTTTCCAGTCGGTTCGGTTATGGAGGCAGTTGAGGAAAAGAGAACGTCGCTCCTCTCTCTAGATTCTTTCAAATTTCATCACAATTCTTTAAATTTTCACCTCAACTAGAGACTATTGGTGATTATAGTCAAGAGTTCTACATTGAAGGAGTATCCGTAATTGTGCGCAAAACCGGCTCACCGTCCTCTCTTTGCAAGGATCAGACAATTCTCCTTGTATTGAAGAACTTTCTAGTGGATGGTTGCATTGTTGTCATGACATATCTCGCTAAGATGTTGCTGTACTTGTCGGAAAATGCGGACGACGCCTTAGTACTGAGCAAAGTGATGGGACCTGAAGAAAGCCTTGGCGCTGCAGCTTAAAATTCTTTTCCTCCAAATATGGTGAAGAATATTCTGACTCTTGTCTCAAGAACGAAATCTGTTCAGGACAGAGCTACAGGGTCAAGGGAAGTGTTTAGAAATGCGATGCCTCCATGTGAAGGCAGGGACCCGGACATCTTGTCCTCAGCGCGCTCCTCGCCCCGCCCCTTTCTGAGGGCGGTGTATCCAACGACTCTCCGCCGGCACCTTAAGGCCTCCGGGGGCAGACATAACTCCAACGCCGCGCGAACCCCCCTGGCGCCGCGCACGGTGCGCGGCGAAATTGGACGAGTTGTCGCGGTTCGATGCTTCCGACGGCTAGAAACGTTTCCTACAGGGACATGCGGCACGCCATTGCCTTATTTCAACGTTTCTTGGAGATGGTATATGGATGTGGTTTCAACAGGACGATCAGCGACAGTTTATACAGGAATCCTGGTCATGTGGATGGTTTTTAGTGTCAGTATTTGCCATCTACAACTTCTTCGGTCAATTTTTACCCGTGATTATGGTTATACTACGGAAAAGGTCACTATCACCCATTCTCGGATCAATTGTTCTACTGCAGACTGTTGCCTACCACATTCCGTGTGATCTTAAGTTCCTTGCTAGAAATGGTCTGGGAGCTTGAACACTGAGAGCATTTCGTGCTCCGCGGCAAACCACGTGTCACCGAGCGCACGTCCGCGTTTCAGCGCCGCGACGTCGCAGGCGGCTAGCGCGCGACGTCGCGTTGGAGTTAGGTCCTGGAGCCTAAGGCGCCTTTTATACTCGTGCCGCCACGCGGCGCGGCGTGATGGTGGACATAGCTATCGATTTTTCGCGCCGCCCGGCGGCGCCGCATCGCTTTCATACTCCGCCGCCCCGAAACACCACATTTGACGGAATTTTGGGTTACGGTATTCGGCGAATCGCGCCGCGGGAGGGAAGGGCGCGACGCGGCGCGATCACCTGCGGCAGACTCGGTGTGGAGTGGAAGAATGCACACTGGGATGGACCGTTTTGCTATGCCCTTCCTGTTAAGCTTCCCCAATCAACAGAACAAAAAGGGTGTAGCAAAATGATGACATTATTGTACCTTCGGGACTACAGAGGTAGGAAAAGGTCGAAAAAAAGTTTTCAAACAAGCTTCGCCCCGGCGGGGGAGGGGGTGTTATTTAGGGTGTTGATCACGACTCTGACATCCATTTTTGAAATTGATTACGGTAGGCTCGGGTGACCAAGGCTGTCGGGGTCATAATCGCCGATTTCGCCCAAATCGCCTAGGGGATTACTTAAGGTGCAAATCACGAATCTAACATCCACTTTTTGTATCGCGCTGAAGTTTTTGCATTTTGGTGTTTTCCGTCACCATGACCTTAGTCACCCGTACCTACCGCTGCCTAGGAAGGAAATGGAGATCTGTAGCCATTTCCGAAGTTTAGGGGGATTCAACTCTATACCACACTCACCAGTTTCTACACTAGATTGAGCAGACGACTTTGACCCCAGCCATAAGAAAGGACTCGTCGCTCCCCACAGGAATCCCACCACTAACATTGGCAAAATATATTCCGCTGACGAGCCAGACGAATCCTTTCTGTTTTGGTCCTCCATTGACTCATAGACCGTCTCCTACGTCATCCGTCATGGCGCACGGACCATAGTACGCTGAAGCTCGTGGCCTCGCGTCGCTGCCGGTCCCCTTTCTAACTGCAATCGCGTAGCGGCGCGTCAAATTCGGGCGCGGCGCGACCAGACGCGCCGCGCCCAGAATTGACGCGCCGCTCCGCGGCGGGAGTATAAAAGGCGCCTAAGGCCCCACCACCTCTGCGGCATGTACAATGAGAGAAATTTCACGTCATCATATCCGACTGCCACGCTCAAGGCGGTCGAAGCCCATGAGCTGCCCCCCCCCCCCCCCCGTCCTCTAAGAGGGCCAAAATTCCTTCCAAAGCGCAACAATGTTGTAGTCATTTTGTGCATCAAGAGATGGGATCGCGCCATGCACTCAAAAGACTCGCCGCAACTTTTATCTGATTGATAGTGTAATTGCTCCTTACACGAATCGTCAACGTGAGGATATGTGTGTTCTTTACATATGTTTTTATTGAGTCGTCAACAAGCGTCAAACTTCATGTAAGCAGGAATTCTACTTGGCGCAATCTCTTCCTTTAGCACTAAAGATAAGTACTAGTGGCCGCCTTCCTGCTCTTGAAAACAAGCTTAAAACCATTATTTTTCTTCAGAGCATAAAGATTTTGAAAAATTCCAAACAATGTGTTCACTTATCGGGCAGATGAATGAAAACTTCAAAGAAAGTTATACTAGAATTTTCCTTGAACAAAAAATTATTCTAAACATTTTGGAGAGTCTCTAGTTTGATGTGGAAGAAGCACATTTCGATTTGGAAGAGTTCTCTTTGATTTCAAAGGTCTTAGACTAGCTTAGAAGAGTGTCCAATCTGATTTGAACATTGTCCAGTTCGACTTGAAAATTTTATAAATAAATGAATATATCCGAACGAATTCTCTCTTTTACACTCTGGTATGTTCGCCCAACTCTGCAGAATTTAGAGCACAATGCAGAGTATCTGAGTGGCTGTGCAGTCATCTCGGAGACTTACTGCTTCTCAATGGTCGCTATGTCCTCGTTGTTCTTCTTGATTTCGTCAATGAGCTTCTGCTTCTTCTGCTCCGGTGTCTCCTTCGCCTCGCGTTCGGCAACCAGCGCCGCTTCTTTCGCTTCCAGTTCCATGAGTAGCTGCTTCAGTTCCACTGAATCACAGCGATTCTTAAGTTTCTCCCCAGGTTGCGAGAGTCCGAATACATACTTGCTTTCCTTTTCATCGGCGAGTTCATCAGCTCGAGCTCCAGCTGCTCCTTCCTCTCGTCCAGTCTAGCCAGCTCTTCTTGTGCCTGCTCAACTTGCTCGGCCAGTGCTTCACTCTGCGCTTTCAGCTCTTCGTAGGTGTCGCGGACGCCTGGGTCCTGAATCAGACTGTACAGTAACCTACTGTGAACGGATTGGTAAACACCTTTTTCAAGTTAAAAAAGGTAACTTCGCAAATCTACATTCTTCGATATCTGTGGCAGAAAGTGTGAAGCACTTTCAGGAGACCCCTGCCTAAGGCCTATGTTATACTTCGGCGACGCTGTTGTCGGCGACAGTGTTACGCGGGCTGCTACGCAGCGCGCAACATAGCGTCGTCGAGTTCTGCGGCAACGTCGCTCGCCGCTATGGTTAAGGATAGGGCAGATTAAGGATAGGGCTCGCTATGGTTAAGGATTGGGCTCGCCGCCGGCGGCGTCCCTGCCCTATCCTTAACCATAGCAGCGAGCGGCGTTGCCGCAGAACTCTGTGGGGGCCTTTAAGGGTCTGTTCATACTTCGCGACGGCAGCAACGAGAGCGAAGGCGACGTACGTAGTATGGTGTACGTAACTGCACCACAACGCCTGTTTCTTGTCAATCAGTCAAAACAGAGACTAGCAAACAGTCATATTACTGGCATCATCAAACTAGCACTCAAAACAAGTATAATAGCATGCTCTACCTTGCTTTGAGAAGAATGGCAGAACAGGACTCGCATTCTTCGAACACTAGTGCGCTATGGTGTAATTACGTACGCCACACTATGTCCGTCGCCCAATCGCTCCCGTCGCCTGTTCATACTTCGCGTCGGCACGAAGGAACAGGCGACAGCAGCGACGGGAGCAACGACGGCGACGAGAGCGACAGCGCAAGCGCTGGAGTATGGCCTATGTTAAACATCGGTGACATCGGCGATGTAGAACATAGGCCTATGGACAAATTTCGGCGTTGACCGATCGGTTTTAATCGATTTGCACGTTTAGCACCGGCGACGAGTTGCTTTCTTCGCGAAGTATGGACAGCCCCTGAGTCTTTAAAGTTAGTGTGTATTCATACTTCGCGACTGGAGTGCATGGCCACGCAAATCATGGGCGATTACTGGGCAAAATCGACACATATGATTTGCCCAGAAAACAAATCGCTCTCGTCGCGAAGTATGAACAGCCTCTTAGGGCTCGGTTGAAAATCAGAGTGTGGTAGAAAATCCACAGTACTGTCAAGAGGGAGGCCGTCAGCCAATCGTAGGCGGCAGGGACAATTTCACCGCGTCGTCCGGTCGCTCAGTTTCGACGTAATGAACCCTATAACCTTCTATTTGTGCGAGGATTTCATTTCTCGTTTCAGACATTATTAAAGGCTAACAGCTCCAACGTTCAACCTAGACGGTTTGTTAGAAAATACGACTTCGAACCACTCTAGCTCTATCGATAGTTAGCGAATAATACCAACATTAATTCACGGTTCAGTATGTCATTTGTAAGCCAGTTACGCTAGAGTTCTGACGTCTGGCCCGGAAGTTTCCATGGAAAAAATGACAGAAGAATAGACTTGTTGTAAAACGTATCACATGGCAACTGACATTCAAAATTCCTTGTCTAAACGTACCATGCTAGACAACATTGCCTGATTGAGCCGCTTTTGCTCTTCAATCTCAGCCTCAAGCTCCTCTATGTCGTGCTCTCGAGCTTGACGTTCATTGAAGAGCTCCTGCACCGTTGCTTCTAACTGAAAATCAATATTTGTTCACTGCCACAAATGTAAATATATACGACAGCAAGATGACTCTATTCTTTAATTAGATGATTCGGTAATTCTTACGCTATTGCCACCCTGTGGTCTGAAACACCGGCTGGTAAGAGACCGCATTTACGACCGCCTCCGTTACTCCAAACTGTGTGGTCTGTCCAGCTGGCAGGGAAGGAGGCTGCGCCGTCTCAGGTACCGTTTACAGGATCACCTGTCAAAGCTGTGGAGAGAACCATATCGGAGAAACATCTCGCCCACTCCATGTGCGCGTCAAAGAACATCTGGAGGGCAAGCAAAGGTCACGGGTTTCCACTGCACTAGGTGGCCACAGGGTCAACGCCCACAACGGAGAGGATTTCGGGGTCACATTCAAAATTTTAGCGCGTGAGCCCCATATGCGGCGCGGAAAGCCCTTGATGAATTTTGGATACAGGCTAGTGACCCAAAAATCAACCGGAAGGGGGAGTGCCTATATATAACCCGGGAGCTCAAGTCATACCTCCGACTAGCATTCTAGTCATGGTACGGTCTTCCTTGGTACCCTCACGAGCGCTACTGCCCTGATTGCCTGTCGATCCGTGGTTAGGTGAGGTCAACTACTGTCTTCTTCTCATCTCGTATACGTCCAGTTAATCTCAAAATCCAGTAGGATTGAGGAGACGTTTGGTCGAGTGGTCACACTTAGGTGCGCTTCCCTTCAGGCTCTGAAGAAGGCGATCCCGCCGAAACGTAAGCCTAATAAACGCTGTTACCAACCTCGCCTAGAGTTCAAGGAACAACAACAACAACGAATCCCTCATCATGCCGAAGTTCATAGAAAGTCGGACATGGCACCTATTCTTTCATTGTAGTATCTTTGCAGTATCTTTACTATATATAATCGGGAGAGGCATGAGTCATGTCTGAAGCTTCGCCGCGCTATCCGAGGCCCGCGGCGACAGCGGGTCTGCCCTGCTGACGAAACGTTCGGTCCTATTAGTCGCTCAGAAAATCAATATCGATCGATATTATCCATCGCTTGAGCGGAGCTATTGGTTCTTGCCAGGATTAATCGATCTGGGTGGGTGTTCCGTGATTATGATAACCGACGGAAGATTACCAGGTAATCAGCCACCATGTTGAAGCTTCCATCAAGCAATCAATATCAACCGATATTATTGATTGGTCAATGTCATGGTCTGGAAGACGCTTCTTTTGATTTGGAAATTGTTCATTTTGATCTCAAGAGCATATATACTTCGCGCGCTGGATTACTAAGCTATTTCTACCTGCCCAGGTCCTCCAAATTTAAAATTTAAGGGGTGGACCAGGAGACGTCAGCGACGAAAGTCGTCGGACCTGCGCTCAGTTCGGCTACGGTTTTAACCAAGTCTTGCTCCTTGGTTCTCAATATTCGGCAGTGCTTTGACCGGTTTCCATACTATTATATGCAGACGAGGATAGTATTTTTTTGTCTTAAGTCACCCTTCCCGAAATTCATCACACCTCGTGGCTTAAAGTGGCTCGTGGCTTAAAGCACGACGACTTCAGAAATTCGATTAGGCTTGACGAGCTGCAATAGGTTGTGAACAGAACCCCAGACGAAGCAGGAGTGTTGCGGACATTTTCCTGAGTGCACTACTGGGATGTTACTGATATTCAGCAAGGCGTCATTCGATCTGTAGTAGGTGTACGGGCTGAGGAAGCATCCCCAGCTAGGTTTGGGCTACGTTCCCAGCGTGGCCCGCCATACCCGAAGCCGGCGAAGCCGGCAAGCCTGGCGTGGCCGCACGTCCAGCGTACGGCGCCGGCGAAGTCGGCGACGGACGCTGGTTCTACATAATTGTATTACTGTAGTTGATTGACTTCATATTGATTCCTGCAGTTCAACACGTAACTTCAACATTAGTTGACCGTGCAGTTACTCAAAAACATTGGAGCTAAGCCACCTTGACCTGCTTTATATGGGAGGGGTTCTGCCTGAACACGGCGCGGGCGAAGGCGCGGGACAGTGCCTGCGGAGACAATTAGTGTCGACTCGAGCAGTGATGCTCGCCGCGGAGGCGATGGTGACCCTACCAACTACAGGAGCCTGTAGGTCGACCAGATTTGGTGTGAATCAATCGATAGAGGGATAGGAGGCTCAAACGGCTTGCATTGGCGGTCCAGAATATGAGTCTGATCTGAACCCTACCATCTCCTATATCAGAATTTTAAGCTCTATCGAATGAGCCAGTAAAGAATCTTGTCTCAATAACCCTTACAACATTTTTTGTTAGTGCAGTTAACTTTCGGTAAATATCAGTTTTTATTGACATCAGAATTAACTACGAGACATGCTGATGATGGTAGAGTTCATACCAGGCATACCGAACTCTACCATCTCCTGTACTAGAATTTCGATCTCTATCAAATGAGCTAGAAATTACCCTGCCTAAAAAACCCTTAAGGCGGCTTTTAGGCGTTGTTTATTTTCCTTATTTTCCTTTCCTTAAATATCAGTTTTTATTTATATCAGAATTAATTACGAGGCATGCTTCCAGGCTGAAATTGTGCCAGAAATATAGTTAGATAGACGAGAGACCTTCTAAGAGCACCCCAAGTGCTCAACCTTTTTGAAAACGACATTATGATCCTTCAGTGCGTAGAGCATGTTCACAGTCTGAAATTGCCCAACGAGTTCAATTTGGTAGTCGGTGGACCTCCTAAGAACACCGAAGCACTCCAGTTTTTTCAAAGCACTTCATCAGTGTTTTCTAACTCGTTATATGGTGGACATTGGCTATGCAGGTACATTGCCTGTGGAACGCGATGTCAAAAAACTGCTAGAAGCCATTAGCGACGAGCAATTTGAAGCACTGTATGATGAAATTTAATCTCAGTGAACATTAGACTTCATGAACCACCTATCCAGTCTTAGTCTCGATATACATGGTGCGTGCATTATAAAGTTCCTTAGAAAAATCAGCTACGAAATGCTAAAAATATGTAATGTCGAAACTAATGCTTTAAACTTCTGTTAAAAGATCTCTCGTCTATCTTATTGGAATCATCCTGCAATTTTAGCCTGGAAGCAAGTCTCGCATTTAATCCTGATATATGTGAATAAAAACCGATATTTAGCGAAAAATAAAAAAACGCCTGAAAAAATCGCTTTAAAGGTTGTTGAGGCAGGCTTCTTTTCTGGATCATTCGATAGATTCTAGTACAGGAGATGGTATGGTTTACTTCAGTAGTATGGAAGCATGCCTCGCAATTAATTGTGATATAAATAAAACCGCTATTTAACCAAAATAAACTACGCCTAAAAAGTCGCCTTAAGGACTATCTACACAGGATATAATGCTGGAGATGGTAGAGTTCACATCAGTGGCCTGGAAGCATGCCTCGTAGTTAATTCTGATATAAATAAAAACTGATATTTAACGAAAGTTAAACAGCGCCTGAAAAAAAATGTTGTAAGGGTTATTGAGACAAGTTTCTTTCCTGGCTCATTCGATAGAGCTTGAAATTCTGATATAGAAGATGGTAGGGTTTAGATCAGTCCCATATTCTGGACTGCCAATGCAAGCCGTTTGAGCCTCCTATCACTCTACCGATTGTAATCACACCAAATCTGGTCGACCTAGAGGGTCCTGTAGTTGGAAGGAAGGGTCACCATCGCTTCTGCGGCGAGAGCTGTCTGGCTGAGTGCGAAGCGGCGGGTGTCACTACGCGAGTCTACGCTAATTGTCTCCGCAGGCACTGTCCCGCGCCTTGGCCCGTGCCGCTTTCAGGCAGAACGTCCCTCACCCGCTTTATATAGAATAGCTAGCGTCTGTCCGTCTGTCCGAGGAATTTCCAAGCGCTCGTGCCACGTGCGCCAGGATTCGGAAGGCGTATTGTAGACATTCTGCGTAGAAATTCAGAAGAGGTGTGACAAACGTCGTGTCACATGCGTCGGGATTTAGAAGACGTGTCAACGACATCGATATTGGTTTAGACATAGTAATTAGGAGTTGATAGCGAGCAACATATGTATTCATCTGGAACGAGGACCGAGCCACTAGACAGACCGAGAGTTAGATTAGACAATTACGAGTAATAATTGCACGAACGATGACAGTTGGATAGACTTCCTATGAACCCCTTTGAGCAGCCTACAGTATCACATACATGAAGCGTTCGAAAGCACTTTTTCCAATGTAATTAACTTGAGAAGAACTGTGGAGGAAGAAACTCTGTAGCTAGGAGTTTTATTTTTGGAAATTTGGCGGTGGCCGGTGGGCTGATGAATGATGAACGTTTGGTAGTTCAACATAATACTTTGAAAATTGATTTTCAACTAATTTCGAGTGAGTGCGTAAAATCAGTAAGACTGAAAAGGTAAAATTGCCTCCATGAAAATTGACTCAACTCATCCGCGCTTTCTTTTGCTCTTCTCGCCTCCAATTCAAGATCGCCGACCTCATGGTTCGTATGCATGCGGTCAACCAGCTGTAAGTAAGAATTTAAAACAAATTTGGCAGTAGACTGCTTGTAGCCACTGACCAGGTTATAGTTGAAAAGCTTGCTTTGAAGCTCCTTCACTTCCATAGCGCTCGCTTTTGCTCTGGAATTTCTCTGTAAGACACTTCATCGTTGTTTCTACGTTGGTCAGTATTCGAAATGGCAAATGAAAGGATGGAAAACAAGCGCTTAATGTTTTTAGTTTCTGCTTGGAACCACTTCTCTCAATCAGCATTTGTATAGTCAGCAGACATCATTCCTTATGGAATGGTTTTACAGCTGGAAAATTCTGAAGAGGTTCGAAAAGCAAGAGAAAATTGCAAGAGTTTCATACCACTAAGTTTGGAGCATAGGCTGTTAGGGGGTGTTCAGAGCTCCATCGCTGCGCGACGCGACGTAATGATAATCTCCCGTATCGATTATTCGCGCTACCCGATCAATAAGGGTACGTATCATTTCGTCGCGTCGCACCGCGATACTACTCTGAACGGCCCCTTAAGCTCAATTAAGCCACTTATCCTTTTCTCGTGTGTGAACGATTTTCTTAAGATTTTCCACTTGCTGACAAAAGCAGTATTCTAATGGCAAGCACCTGCTGCGCCGATTGGTCTGGAATCTCTTGAAGAAGATGGAATCACTCTACCTCTGCTCATAAGCCTCGAGCTCCATGCGATCACGTTGTCCTTTCTGGTAGACCTCTTCGAGTCGAGCAAGTTCAGCTGTGATCTGATTGATTTTCGATCGCAGTAGACCCATGTAGTAGGACTTGTCGTGAACTTGACGCATACCTAAGAAGTTTGCGAAGGATTTATCATGTTAGTGTAGTTTTCCGGGACCTATCCTAGTCGGGAGGGGCAACTGTAGAGTATTATTTGCTGAATCCATCTCATACCACACAACCATACGTCCTAAATTCAAAAGAAAGCCCTCGTGTCATGAGACAGCAGCTGAACTTCTTGTAGAAAGTTAAGCAAGGAATTGAAGACGCAAATCACTATATGCCCCCCTCCAATTAGGATAGATCCCGATTCTGTCAGCCCTCTAAAGTACTCAGGAACTATTACTAGCTTGGGCAAAAATGAAACCAAAACACAATTACAAAAAATGTAAAATATACATTTTCACGCAAAATTTGACACTTTTCATGCCAACTTGGACACTCTTCTAAACTAGCTTGAAGACTTTTGAAATCAAAGCAAACTCTTCCAAATCGAAATGAGCTTCTTCTAAATTGAACTAGACACACCAAAAAAGGTTAGAGTAATATTTTGTTCAGGGAGAAATTAATAGGACTTTCGTTGAAGTTTTAATTCACTTCCCAATAAGTGAACATATGGTTTCAGATTTTATAAAAACCCCAATTTTAAGGAAAAATAGTGGTTTAAAGCTTGTTTTGAAGAGCTGAGAAGCGGCAGTTTTTTAAGGCCAAAAAAAATAGAATGCGCCTGCACTCGTCCATGCCGTCACGATTTTTATTCAGTTGATACAAGCTTTTGTGTTTGAATGAAACAAACGTAAACGATGAAACAAAGAGATTTTTAAAGAATACACACACATCCTTACTTTAATGCCTCATGTAAACAGCATTTACACTATCAATCAAACAAAAATCGCGGAGCTTTTCGATTGTATGGCGCAATCTGGTTTTTAATGCGATAAATGATTGCTGCTCTGTTGCGCCTTAAAACAAAATTTAATTTATTATTTTTGCTCAAAAAATAAAGACCATATAAAATTATTGCACCTATTCGGGCAGCTGTATGTACTGAAAAAATTTCAAAAAAGTGATACCGAAATTTCCTTGAAAAAAATTATTCTAACCAAAGTCTTGGAGACTCTGTGGTTTAACATGTAAGAATCTCGTTTTGTTTTGGAAGACGTTCATTCGATTTCAGAAGCGTCATGTTTGCTTAGAAGAGTGTCCAATTAGACGTGAAAAGTGTCCAGTTCTACGTGAAAATGGTATATATTTTATAAATAAGTAAATAGTAAGCAGATGTCTCGCCCACGGTCTTCAATATCGTGCTGAGCTTATAGCTTTGTTGTTGAGGTTTTCATTTCGTTTTGTTTCTCACATTGTTTTTTCTAAGTATACTGTGTCCATATAGTTGTCTGTGCGCACAGTTATGGTGCAAATAAATAAATAAATAAATAGTATATAATAACGCGTAGATGAAGATAAAATAAAATAACAGATATATAAATAATGATATATGATGACATTTAAAAAATCCAATATAAAATTTTAAATTATTATATAAAGTTTGATAAAAGATGAAGATCTGAACCAACTTCCGGTGCCTAGTCGGCTGACGGCTCTGCCCCCACTGAGTCCTTGCTGTGTGACGGGACGATGCGGTGGATTGATGGCAGTCGGTGGTCGGGCCAGGCCGGTCAGAGGACGGTCGGCGATCTGGAGAAAAAATTAAAAGGTTTCTTGTTCAAGGAATCTACTGGGAAATGGCTGCATCTGCGTTTTAATGACCGATGTTTTACTGAATAAATGTGTAAATAGGCGCGTGGTAGTGCAGTCGGTTGATGGGCCGGCTGTCGCGTGCATCTAGTTCCTAGTTCCTGGTTCGGGATTTCCGCCCACCAACCACGCTTTCCCGGCTCGAGGGTCGATGAATTTGCAACAGGCCGGGAGGGATAAAGCGCTGTCTTGCTCATCGGCTGGCCATCGCAAGAATTGTATGGCCAAATACGCATTGAAAATCGCCTCCACGACAAACCGTAGAAGTAGAATACGTGGCGCATCGCAATAGGAGTTAGTTAGCACCGTTCTTCCGTTCTCGTCCGTTTCTTTTATTTTCTTTCTTGTAGTGGATGAGGTTCCAAGCCTTTAATCAGTAAATCGACACTAGTCGATCGATAATGGTTTACAGATTGTCATTGATTGGTGGATATCGGTTATAGATATCGGTTTACAGATCGGTTAGAGATCGGGCCCGCCTGTTGTGAACTCTATCCAACTACCAACATATTCGCGCCATCCTCAAACATTTAATCCTACACAAAAATCGACAGTGTAGGTCGATATCAACTTGCCGATCAATAATGCTTGTTTGTTGGGAAGGCTATCCCTCAACTACTCCACAACTATAGTTGTGTGATTTTTCACCATCGAGTAGTTCATTCTGAGCAAAAATCAATATTGATTGGTACTGATTGATCATTCAATATTCCTCCCCCACATTCTCACTTTCTGAGAATGTTGACTAGCGGCCATCATTCTCGCTTCAGTTCATACCAATGGTTTATTCTGCTCTTACTCTCCTGCTGTAGAATGATCAATAGTATCGATTGATATTGGTTGATCACCCAATATTCTTTCCGCATTTCTACCTTTTTGAAAACCTTGAATAACGGGCATCATTTTCGCGTCAGTTCATATTGACGGTTGGTTCTTCTCCTACTCACCTGCTGTAGAATGAACAATAATATTGCTTGGTACTGATTGATCATTCAATATTCCTCCCCCACTTCTCCCTTTCTGAGGATGCTGACTAACGGCCATCATTCTCGCGTCAGTTCATACCCATGGTTGATTCTGCTTCTACTCTCCTGCTCTAGAATGATCAATAGTATCGATTGATATTGATTGATCACCCAATATTCTTTCTCATTCTCCCTTACTTGAGAATCTCCACTAGCGGCCATCATAGGGCCTGTTAATACCTCGCGACAGCAGCGACAAGAGCGCAGCGCGCGTGGCGTGCGCGGCGTGCGGAAGTATGAACAGGCAACAGCAGCGACTGGAGCGACAAGAGCGACAAGAGCGACTGGAGCGACTGCGCCGGCACTCGAGTATGAACACTTTTCGCCGGCGCGCGCTAGGTTTTAATCGATATGCATATTTTGCACGGGCGACAAGTCGCTCTTGTCGCGAACTATGAACAGGCCCATAATCGCATAAGTTCATATCAACCGCTTCGTTGACTTTCCTCCCATGTAGGGTTGCCTGCCTACGGACTATTATTTTTGCGCGGACGTACGCACGGATTCGCTGCCGCGTAAATTGACAGATTAACACTTTTAAATATAGAAGGACACTATGTACACCATCAGTCGTTAGAACTCACCAGATTGGTCAGCATATTCATCGGCTAATATTTTTAGGAGAAAATTCCACTCCTTTGGGTTGGGTTTAAAAAACTAGCTTGATGAGATTTCCATAACTAAAATTAAGGTTAGCGACTAACCGACTGGCCTACCGCTGTGCCGAGGCGCTGAGGTGTTCCGGCTCTGGATCCTGAACAGAAGGACGATCTTCAAAAGACTGGAATAAGGTGCACCAATTCACTGACCTATGCCACTCCGAGACGGCGGTGCCTGCATAACTGGACCGGCACGGGACACCGAAACCCTCGATGCCGGCCTTGAGTCCGATGGAATAGACCCTGGAATGCCTCTCACAATTATTCTAATATGTATGAAGAAAGAATCACCTGAATTTTAAATAAAAATGTTTAAAATGTTCATTGAAAAGCAACGAAAAGTGCTACCGTTTCCGATAGCATGATCGGGAGGAACTCGTCGTGCCGCGCTGGCCGCTCTTCCTGTAGACGTCTTCGGACGAGCCGAAGGTGGTCGTGACATACCTATGGCAGTTTATTTCTGTAGTTTCAGTGTAAAACGGCAAATCGTGGTTGGTAAACAAGAAAACATGAGGTGTGAAAAAAGCAGAAAAACCAGCAACAAAAAGTCGAATTCTAAGAATGGATGAGTCCGTCGCAAAATTTATTAAAGTAAAAAGAATTTAAATCTTATTGAAAAAAAAATTATTTCTATTGCTTGACACTATGAATAGATTCCGATTTTGAAACATTCTAACAAAGGGATGGCGCGAAGAAGCGGCGATCATTATTTATTTATCTATTTATTTATTTATGTTTATTACACGAGAAATTTCGGATCTATCCTAGTCCGGGGGAGGCACATAACTAAAAAGTATTATATGCTACAAATTCACTCAAGACTTACAGAGCGGCTCCTACAGAGCAACACAGGACCTAAACAAGAAAAAGTCACAATCAAACAACGAAAAAATTGCATTTGTTACGGTTGTAAAAAGGCAAAGTTGTGTGTTCTCCTCACCATGTTAGATCCTGGTTGTAACATGTCAAGCGACGGTCAGCACGCGGCATGACTCTATTCCTTTGCTCTTTGCCCGCCGAGACGGTTGCAAACCGCGGCGATTCTTTATTTTTGTTTGTTCGTCCGTTTTTGGTTTCTTTTAGGTTAGGTTTCGTTCTCTAGGAGCCGCTCGGTAAGTATTAATTCATTTCGTTGCCTAGTCTTTAGTTATGCGGCCCCCCGGGACTAGGATAGATCCGAAATTTCGTATGAAAGCCAATCATTGTAAGGGCACAAATCAAAGGAACAACCACAATCCATTAATAAACGAAAACTAAACGTTTATTAACGTAACTGAATTTGTTTATTTTGAACGAGAGTAATCACGCACGGTAAAAAAGAGAAGAGCAATCATAAACAATAGAAGCCAAATAGACACTTATAACCAGAAGCAGCACACAAACACGGATACGAAATAAAGTAATGACAATATAATAATAATAATAATAATAATAATAATAATAGCGAAAAAATAAGCTATTAAGAAACTTCCTGGAGATACCGGTCAATAACCCTTTTGTATGGCTGAAAGTGGGTAGTTTCAATTTTTTGAAGGGACACAGTAATAATTTACATAAGCATGATATTACTTTCAAATAAGCAGGTTCTTTTTTCTTCACAGTTGAATCGTTTTAGAAAATAAAAGCCCGAATTCGACGGCCGAAGAGAGGAGGTGAGCGTGCTGGTTGCCATGACAGCAGCGGCGCGGTGGTCGGACGATTGAAAGAAGCTCTGGCGCTAGGCGCATAGGAGACCACAGCAGCTTAGAAACCTTGACGTTCATTGGTTTGAAAAGAAGTTATATGGATAGAAGTGGCGCGTAATAGCGCAGTCGGACGAGGCGCCGGCTGTCGCAGGTTCCTGGTGCGGATTTCCCGCCCAGGCCAACCAAGCCTTCCATCCCTCTGGGGTCGGTGAATTGCTACCAGAGTTGTCTGGGAAGGATAAAACACTGACTGACACTGACTCATCGGCTGCCCACTGCAGGTCATTGCATAGGTCAAATACGCATTCAGATTACTTCCACCACATCCCGAAGAAACAGAATGCGTGGCGCATCCCAAAATGGATTGAGTAACGCCGTCCTTTACTCGTTCTATCTTTCATTCTAGCGAACTGACTAACACTGGCTGTTTTCCACTTTTGTTTTTCTGTTCAAATTCAATACGTCTGTGGGATATTTTACAAAAAGTTAGAAGCAGGAGCTATCATGCGATTCGCCGGACGTTCTTCTTCCTGGTGGTATCGCGGAGTCTCATTGAATGTATTGAATTGGTCTATAGTATGACTTTCGTTGAACGCAGCGAGATTTTATTTCCTCCGGAGAAATCAAGAGAATCCCGTGACTGCACAACGATGCGCCCCGTTACTCAATTTCTTTTAGGATGCGCCACGCATTCCACTTCTACCAGATGTCGTGGAGGTGATTTGAATGCGTATTTGGCTGCACAATGACTTGCAGTGGCCAGCCGATGAAGAAGTCAGCGCTTTATCCTTCTCACACAAATCTGGTACCATTTCACCGACCGTGGAGGGGTGGAAGGCTTGATTGGCCTGGGCGGAAAATCCGAACCAGGAACTGGTATTGGGTGTTCGTGACAGCCGGCATCTCCTCCGACTCGCTACACGCGCCCAAACCCTTGCATTAGGCTTCTAAATGACTCCGAAGAGGATTTTACCTTTATTTGTTCTGGATGTAGCGCAGTCCGCAGGTGTCGACCTTGCATCACACTAGGCTCGATTCCGGCTTTAGTTAGCACGCATGGTAGTCATAGCTTCCTCACCATCAGGAAGGATTCATTAGCACTGAAATTCTTTAAAGAAAAACGCGATTCGTCATGGTTATGTAGTGCCTCGCAGAGTAGAATGCGTGATGGCTCCTGAAAGGACTCCTAATAAGATCTTGGATCTGATGCCGATACGGACAATTCGAATCCGTTACTTTTTCAAACCCGGTAAAAGGATTATGCGAGTAATGACATTTTTGAAAACGCCTTGGTCTTGGGATGATTCAGATCGGAGTAGCTTTAACAAGAAGGACTTTCTGGTGATCTAAAAAACTGATTTATCTTTGGATTGCACATTGGATATTCGAATCGGAGAGGACATCCGATTCCTGATCAAAATCAGTTATCAGAATTATCGGAAATCCGATCTGGTGAAGATCACTGTTATATGAATCACCCTAAGACCCCGGCTCTTCAAAAATCCCATTGTCCGTATAACCCTTTAAACCAGGGTTTGAAAAAATTGCAGATCCGAATTATCTGGATCGGCGTCGTTGGATCCAATATCTAGTCCCTAATTGGGCGGTAGAACCACTCATTAGACTCAACAAATTGAAGGGATGACAGTAACTTACCCCTCCCTCTCACCTCAGGAACGCATTACTTGACAATGCTGTCGGTGGTGAATTCGTTGGTAGAGATCGAAACAGCTAAAACCATAATTTTGAAGGTCTCGCCTCGATAGTGCAGCCTAAGTGGTAACCTGAGAAATTAGTGAGATTGTTTGCCGGCGGCACCTCTCATCGAAGATTAAGACGTCCAAAAATTACAGCCTGAGTGTTTCTACATAGCAGCACTTCCGGAATGTTCTTCACACTCCCGCTCTTCAAGCTCAGCAATTATAAGCTTTAAACCATTGGTATTCTTCAAAAAAGAAAAAGAGTTCTATAAAACAAGTGCTCTGACACACCTAACCGCGTGTCCGTTAGCATATCGGTTCTGCTACGTACTTTTACGGCATGTGGAGACTGCTTTCCTCAACCAGGGGGAGTCCGCAGCTGTGTGAACCAGGCTAGGGAAGGGACTCCAGGGTGGGTGCGATCCAAGCTGCTCGTGTGGAAACTGCTTTCCTCGACCAGGGGAGTTCACAGCTGCGTTTTGCCCTCCTGGAGCGCTGAACCAGGCTAGGGAAGGGAGTCCGGGATGTGGTCCATCCAAACTGCTCGTGAAACTGCTTTCGTCGCCCAGGGGAGTCAGGAGCTTGGTTCTGCAGAAGTGCAGACAGCTGGAAAAATGCGCACAAAACACCCGAAAATGGTGGGTGCGATCCAAGCGAAGATGGTGTAAACGTCAAAACCGCTCAAATTTCAGAAATGCAAAAATCCTGCGACGCAGAAGAACCGAACCCCTGACCTCTATCGCACGAACCATCCTCATCCACTGCGCCACGATCCGTCTGGCGATAGGGTCACCGCGGGCATACAAGAGACCTATACGCATCGGTCAAATGCCCACGTGGATACTGACGCAGTTCACGTGTGCATTCGCGTCGAACGAGTGTGTTCCTGCACCAATTGCGCGCTCATACGCCACGCGTCTATTCCGATCTGATTCTAGTGGTCTTAGCAATTCCCCAGTCGTACTAGTCCAAGTATTGTGAAGTAATCGGCTTGCTCCTCGCCATTGATGCGACACCCACCGCGTTGTTCATCCACTACGTTGTGCCATTCTACGAGTTTGGCAAGGCACTCTTCGTGGTTCATGATAGCAATAACGCAAGGGTTTAGGCAAAAAGGAAGCTCCAAGTGTCGTTTGAGCCAGATATGTAATTTAGGGTCAGCGCTGAGTACCCGCTACCCCCTCTATAGCCCCCCGTCCCGAGCCTACTTGCGCTTTTCGGTTTCAAGACAAGGGAAGGTGGAGGCTGCTTTCGGGCGCCATGTGTGTTATGGCTCGTCCATACTTCGACGCCTAGCGACGCGACGCCACGTATTGTGAGCACAGGCGGGGTAGTGTTCTTCCCCCAGCACGCAGCGGAGCGGTGCTAATTGCGCGAAGAGCGCCCATCGCGGACGAATTCACGCGCTCTGCGGGCTGGGGGAAGAATGGGCCTCCTCCCTAGCCATAAGCTGTTATCATCGATGGGATCGACAGGAGGCCATTCTGCGCTGTATTCTTTCTGCTTCTCACATTTTCGACGTCTGCTTTGTAATCACTTGCTACTTCATGGAGGTCTACTTGTGCTTCTAGCTACAAATACCCTTCTTGATAAGCAATATGGTACAATGCCTTCGAGGGGGTACTCAGATCACAAATGAGTGATAAGATTGGAAGTTGTCTCCCTTTGTTTGATTAAACTTTATGAAGTTATGATATTTTCATGAAATTATCATCATATTCATCTTGAACACATCGCCTTTTAAGTGGAGCTATGACATTTTTCTAAGTCCAGACGAAATTAATACTATTCACTAATCATTTAACATGTAAGGAACTGTTGGCGGCCTGAATATAATGTAGGCACAAACTAGCACCACGCTCTTACACATTAGGATCCTACCGTTGCCTCTAATATGTCGTGCCCATAACTTCCCACTCAACCACCCTGTTCAATGGCAAAACAGATGAGCCGACCACCTCGACCCTTGTTCTTGCGCACTTGGACAACTGGTCCTCGATGGGCGCTCCTCGTGCAATTAGCACCGCCCCTCCGCATGTTGGGGGGGGAAGAACGGCCCCCTCCGTGGCCACATTGATCGAGCGACGCGATCGATCAATTTGGCCACTACACATGGCATCGCATCGCGCTGCGATGGAAGTATAATAGAGGCCTTAGGAGGGGGGGGGGGGGGCTGCGGATGTTAGGACAGCATCAGATTACGCTTGTGTGGCGACGATCTTATTTCTTGGCCTTACTACACAGACATCGTGCAACGAGGGTCCATACAAATTTCAGACGCCAAGTGCTCTGGACGGCGCAAACAATCTTCAGCCACATTGTGTTCCCAGTGCATTCACGAGCTGAAAGGGAATGCATTCAGCTGCCAGTGATTTCTCCAACGTGTATGAAAATCGAGAAGTTTCTTTATACTGTCCTTTTCAGTAAATTTTGAATAAACATTTGAAACGGTGGAAAGAGCATCAGGCGGGTAGTGCCTAATACGATAGGGGCTGTTTTTAAATAAAGATTGAGCCGAGGGTGCCACACTGTCTTGGTGGTGCTCAAAATGCGTGTAGTCATTGTTTACAGCCGTACACAAATTTATTAAAACAACAACTCTGAAACATACAACAAGGATAAAAAAAAAGAAATGAAATATACAACAGTATATTTAGAATAGGTACTGAAAGAAAACCGAGTTATGTACAGGAAAGAATGTCAAAAGCATGCATGAAGAGCACTACATGGGATATTGATAAAATTGCAAACCTTATGTACAAAAGCGACAAAAGAAAGGTAGAAAAGGATGCAAAATATAGGAGTACCTATGAGTAAGTACAAGAATTAGGAAGTATATACAATGAAGGTACAGAAATATATACAGAGAGTAAATTTATTTATTTATTTATTTATTGCTGGCGTGAATTACAATCAATCACACGCGTATATGACACTAGCACAAACAACAAGTTTTAAAATATCTAACTAAAACCATCTACAAAAGACCTCTTTGGGTTAAAATGTGCTTAAACTGACAGACAGACATGTTATGAAAACCTTCAGATTCGCCTATAAGCAGGTTGAGATCCTTAAGGTTCCGATAAGTGAGGAAGTTAGACCTAACCTGTGACCTTGGCACTTGGGGATACAATCTAAGTCTTCCTCCTCTACTCCTCGTTAGTGGCACATCAAAAAACTCTATGCTTTCAATGGAAATTCTCTTTGTGAGAATTTTAAAAAGCATGATTAGATCAGCCCTTTTCCTTCTGCTTCGTAGGGAGGGTAAGCCAAGTTGCTTGGCCCTTTCAACTCCGTTTGGAATGTCAGCATATCCTAGCTTGAAACACCTCATAAATAGTTTACGTGTGTAGTTATTTTGAACGCTTTCAAGTAATCGGATGTGCTTCTTCAGGCAAGGGTTAAAAACAGAAGTGCAAAACTCCATAATGGGTCTCACATAGCACTTGTATGCACGCAGGAGAGCCCGAGGATCATTAGTTTTCAAAGTCTTGAACAAGTTATAAGTTCGATAGTTAGCTGACCTAACAAGAGCTTTAAAATGTAGATCGAAATCCAATTCACTAGATATTAGAATACCTAAGTCTCGAGCCTCAGAAACCTGCTGCAGGTCAATGCCTTTGAGCCTGTAGATTGGAAAATGGGGCTGACGCCTTGGGTGTACTACAAAGCAATGCGTTTTCTCAACCGCTAAAGGAAGTTCCCAATCGTCAGCCCATTTTTCAACAAAATCAATAGCATCTTGAACCTCACTCGAAGCCCCGCTTTTATCTACTTCCTTATAAATTTTAACGTCGTCCGCATACATCTTACATTTGACACCAAACCTTGAAACAAAATCAGGGAGCTCGAACGTGTACAACAGAAACAGCAGCGGTGACAAAACTCCTCCTTGAGGTACTCCACTAGGTGCTGAATGCATCGCTGAGTAATCATCACCAACTCTGACTTGAAATGTCCTCTCCGAAAGGAAACTCCTAATCCAGTTTACGATCATAGGGTGGATTCCAACTACCTTCATTTTGACTAACAGTTTTCCCAGCGGGACCTTGTCAAAAGCCTTAGAGAAGTCGAAAAATACTACATCCGTTCGGTTTTTGCGTTCTATAGCCTTTGTCCAATCATTTAGAGAACTAAGTACCGCGGTCTCCACTGAACGTCCCTTCAAAAATCCAAACTGTTCTTTAGAAATGATGTTGTGCTCGTGGATATGCTGCAAAATATTCTTCTTAACAATTTTTTCGAATGTTCTCGCAAAAACTGAGGTTATGCTGATTGGGCGGTAATTCCTGGGATCATCAAACGGGGGTTTTTTGGGAATTGGGGTGATGAATGCGTGTCTCCATCTTCGAGGGACATCGGCATTCATATAGCTCTTGTTAAAAATTATTTCCAATGGGTGAGCGACGTATTCAGCAACTTTTTTAATAAAAGATAGAGGAAGAAAGTCCGGAGAAGTAGAATAAGACATGGGCCATTTGGACAGTGTTTCAAAGATTTCTTCTTTATGGAACCACAATGTAGGCCTCATCTCAGGAAATTCAGGGAGGGAATTTTTATTGGTGGCGTCGCTTCTACTGGCACCTACCGCTGAACTGTTGTACACCGTTTGAAACTCCCTCGCTAATAGATTTGCTTTTTCAATAGATGATGATACAAAAGTGCCTTCCGAGTTTACAAGGTTTGGCACAGGACCATCTTCTCCAGAGCGGAGCCTGATGTACCTATAGAATGCCATTTTTTCCGTTGAGAAAATATTTCTTTTTTCTACATGAAGATTGTAGCGGAAAATTGCCTTATCCAACTTTTTACTGAAGCATTCATAGTTAGCCCAATCTCGAGTGCAGGCTGAGCTACTGGCTATGCTCCACAACGCATTCTGACGCCCTATCATTCTTCTGAGATAATCTGGGAGTCTTAAACTTTGTAGTTCGATTTTCTTCATGGGAACGTACAGGTCAATCACGTGATGTAGAACAAAAAGTAGAGTTTCATACATTTCGTCAACCGTTTCGACATTTCTCAAAGTACCTATCCAATCAACAGCAGCTAGATGTTCCTTAATTCTGTCGTAGTTTGCCGCTTCAAAATTCCTTACCCACCTTGCTTTATGAGCGCTGAGATCCAGTGAACGTGCTACTATAAATGTAACGGTTGCATGATCACTACTACCTAAGGGTGGTCCGACATCAACGTATTGAACCAAATTTGGGGAATTGCATAACACCAAATCTAACACAGCAGTTCCTCTAGTGGGTTTAGGTACCTGTTGTCGGAACCTATGAGCTTCAAACGTGCCTCTAAAAACATTTGAAATACTATCACTTACACCACACGCTAATCCAGGCAAATTGAAATCGCCCAAAAGAAATGCATGGAGCACTGCAAATGCAGAAGTCACTAATGACTTTGGACAGTTTTGCGGAGTTCGGAGCGTTACATGTTGGAGCTCTGTAGAGGGCCATGAAGCGAAGAGAGCTATTTTCTCCAACATCGCAGATCAAAATTTCGTAGGAATCCTTAACGGATTCCTGATAAATCAAGTGATAAGGAATGTGTTTCTTCAGGAGCAGTATGACTCCACCACCTTTCTTATACAACCGGTCACATCTTACGCCCACATATTGTCTGCCAGCTATACCCATGAGCGGATTTAACTCATTTAGAGAAGAGAGCCAAGTTTCGGTTAAAACGACAACATCGTAGTTTTTATAACAAAGATGCGAAACGAAAGAGTTGCAGTTCTTAACCATTGATCGAATATTCGTGAGGAGACATGAAATCGGAAGACTATTATTCCACGGAGAACCTAGCAGTTTCCCGAGGAAGTGCTAGGCACAGAACCGAGGGTTGTATCACCAAGGTCAAGGTGAGGGGATAGAGCTGGAGACCCCTCCCGCTCTGAAACAGGGCGACCTGGGTCACCGTTCCTTCCCCCTTTAGTTAGACGAGCTTCTCGCCAACGATCCCTCTCCTCCTTCGTTAGAGAAGGGCGCAAGTAGATGCCCTTTTGAGGAGGGAAGAAACGCAGGCGAGGAGCTCTCCTAACCGCCTCCCTTTGGAACCTACTGGCAGGTAATACTACCTTAACCAGCCTAGGCCTGCCTTGTCCCGGTATACCCATGCGGTAAACAGCCGTCGGTGCGCACTCAATGCCCAAGAAATCGAGGATCTGACGAACACAAGCGACATCGTGGGCGATCTTCGCAGAGGCACTGCTGCTGGGTGATTCCGGGAGGTTTGACAGGAAAATAGAAAATATATACAGCGAGTTAACACATCGACATAAATAAGATAAAAACTACAAATACGACGTATTGGTAACCAACCTGGCCATTCGTCGGCAGTACCTCTTTACATCCCTATCCGTTAGTCCTGGCTCCGAGACCTCCCTTCGAAATCTCACCATCTCACTGCTGACCTTCTCCCGACGTCGCATATCCTTCGGTCTTAGGCGGATCTCGGCCGCTGGGTACTAAAAAGGAATAGCAGCGTTAATTGAATATCAGAGCTTGGACCTTGGATAGTATCGCACCTCCTCATGACGCAGAAGCTTCCCCAAAGACCTGGCGTTTAAGCGATGCATCTCGAGAGGGAAGTCGCGATGAGATGGATGGCATTTCATCGCCTTTTTCGGGTTGCTGTAAAATCAAATGCATAAGGTATATGGCATCCTCCGAGTCGCTCCAACGACTGTTCGCTGCGATAGTGTTCCGAGGGGAGCTACGCAGTTCATAGCTACCCGGGCAATACTATCGCCGCGACCAGTCGCTGGAGAGACTCGGAGTTATGCCAGATGCCTTAGAATGCTTGATTAAAAAGTCCTTAAACACTAGAATAACCTATGGTAGGCCTCGGCTATATTAGTTGTTCGCAGAACGTCGTAACCCCACTTATTCCACGTGCCTTTGAACGGACCAGCGAACCAATAGTCAAGAAAAGCACAACACCCTTGGTAAGCAGGACGGTGGCTGCGGACAGGGGCTTCTGTTAAAGCAAGGACCGTGTAGTCAGGAGGGAATAACACAATTCCTTTTAACGTGTTCCACCACCTCTTCACTCTCCCACTTCGCTCGTATCCTTTTAGGAATTTGCGCAAACCTAACTGGTCGCGCTTCCTATTCCAGGCACGAGCGGGGTGGAACGCGGAGCCTTCCACCCTGCCTCCAGGGAATACTGTTCTAGCGGCTGACATTGCTGCGCGCTCGAAGTCTAGTAGAATCCGCAAGTCCGGTTCGCGCTCCATCGCTTCCTCCAGAACGTCTAAATGTAACCGTTACGAAAGTAGAAGAGAAACTACAAAACCTGTTGCCAACACCTTTTAGTATCGAAAATATGGTTTCATATACTTCCTCTGTCTTCTTGTTCGTGAGTGCAAACACCAACGAGACGGTTACCTAAAAGCCTTGTTACAGTAAGAGAAGGAGTTTGTACGCGACATAGGAATTTTAAGAATTACCTTTCGTTGTACACGCCGTGTATCGTGTACAACTGGCCGTTCTTCTCACGCTGGCACGGATGCATTGAGAATATGCCATCCGCAACCAACGTGTCCAGGCCGTTCTGACATGCTTTCTGAAAAAATATAATGTATGGGACGCCGAATTAGTGGGAATGAACATACCCTGATAACCTTCCCCGAAAAATATATGTGCATATCGTCGGTCTGGAACTGCAGAAAGCGGAACCGCCCGGGTTGGTTGCCAGGTACTCTGGTATATGCTCCATGGTGACGGCACTTTCCATGTGTTGAAGGAGGTACCTTACAGCAAGCAACTAGTTAAGCATAGCAACACATCCCAGTGCTATTAAACCGCATACCTATGAATGGTAACGCGACACCTTTCGTAGTCGCTGAAGTTCCCAGCGTGGCCTCCTTGTCCCTCTCCGCTATAAAACTGGCACACGCGCAAGATAAGCGTAGCTCTCATTTGATCAGCAACTGCTTACCTAACCTCTCCGGCCTCTCAGATTCGTACAAGAAGTTACCGTACTCCTTGTACGGGTCGTGGGTTGCATAATTCTCGTCACCTCGCCATTCTTGGCAATTCTGAGCACTATTTTTATACCTTTGGCAAAAAATGACGGTAGTAGTAAATAGCTACCTCATAGAAGGTCCGCTGACTTATCTCGTTGGTGCATTTTGTTGGGAAGCATGGATGCCTGTGGCCAGGTGGCGATGTCCGTTCCTCCACGTGGTGCCACTGGAAACTGTTCCCTCTGCGAGCTAAGCCGATCACGGACATTCGATTGCAGGCGACAGGCCCTTGTGACAGGCCGGCCTACGAAGACCCATGTCACATCACATGGTGTATGACTGTTCAGGTTTATCGAGATAGTGCTACGGCGTCCGCGGGACCCGACGCGCACTCGCAAAGCCTGGCGAGTGTGAAAAGTATGCGAGGGTCCCTGATGCGAGGACGGCATCGGGGGGCAATTGAGTTAGTCCGAAAGTCCCGTAACGTAAGCAGGACCCGCGTGGCTAGCTACGCTGAATGTGGGTACGTTGACGGGCCGCTCGTGCGAGTTGGTTGAAGCACTGGAGCGTAGAAGAGTTGATTTCTGTGCGGTGCAGGAGACGAGGTGGCCCTGCCGCAAGTCAAGGGACATAGGACGAAGCTTCAAGGCCGTTCTATGTGGAAGTCCCAGGACCACCAGTGGTGTCGGAATAATCGTCTCCGAACGATTTCGTGACTCGATTGTAAGCGTCGAGCGCTTTGACGATCGATTGATGAAGATCGTTGTCGCCGCGAAGGAGCGACTCTATCACTTCTTCTCTGCGTATGCTCCGCAGACTAGCTGCTCGGATCAAGCCAAGGAAGAGTTTTGGAGCCTGCTTGATGAGAAGACAGCAGAGGTACCGTCGAAAGATGTCATCATAGTCGCTGGTGACCTCAACGGGCACGTAGGTGCTGCGAAGGACGGGTACAGCCGTCATGGTGGTTTCGGATACGGGTCTCGTAACCCCGATGGTGAGCGTATTCTTGAGTAAGCGGAATCGCATAGCCTCACCATAGTGAACACCGTATTTCGCAAACGCGATTCCCACCTCATCTCGTTCTATAGCGGGAACACCAGGACTCAGATAGACTTTGTCCTTGTGAAGGATCGAGACCGAAGTCTTGTCACAGACGCGAAGGTCGTGCCGTATGAGACGGTCGCCCCACAGCATCGACCGCTGATCTGTGCTTTAAAGATCGCCCCTCCGAGGCTGAAGCAGGTCGAGCGATGCGGTGCACCAAGAATCAAGTGGTGGCGAATGAAAGAGAAGGAAGCAGCTGTGATTTCTCGCGTGCGGTTACCGACAGTGACAACTGTCGACGAAACTTGGGAGAAGGCCACCGACGCGATTCGTCCGCTGCACGGTCGGAGCTCGGCATCACGAAGCCTGGACGACGGAAGGTCGACAAGCAGGCCTGGCTGTGGACAGATGACGTGAAAGCCAAAGTTTGAGAGAAGAGGACCCTCTATCACGTCTTTCTCGGCGAAAAGACAGCCGATAACTGGCGGAAGTACCAAGAAGCGAGATAGCTGCAAAGAAGGCAGTGGCTGGTGCAAAAGCCACTCATTATGGAGATGTCAACGAGAAGCTCGAGTCGCGCGATGGTGAGCGGTATCTGTACCGACTCGCAAAGAATCGCCATCGCCAGACCGAGGACATCGAGAAGTTCTTCGGCATCAATGATGAGAACGGCCATCTTCTTATGGACCGCAAGAAGGCATTGAAGCGATGGCGCGATTACTTTGAGGAAATCTCTACAGTAGAATTTCCTCATCCAGCCATCCCCTCAACGGCTCCAACCCACGGCCCCGTTCAAATGATCACCGTGGAGGAGATTGAAGCGGCTTTGAAGAAGATGAGGCCAGGCAAAGCGACTGGGCCCGACGACGTGGCAGCAGAACTGTGGAAGTCGAAGTTTTGGTACCCTGCTGAGTGGTTGGCGAAGTTCTTTAATCAGGTTGTGGCGGAGAAAAAAGTGCCTGAGTGTTGGCGCCAAAGTACGACGATTCCGATTTGGAAGAAGAAGGGCAGTCCTGCAGACTGCTCGATTCGCTTGCTTTCGCACAGCATGAAGATCTTTGAGCGAATTATCGACGGACGAATTCGTGACATCGTCCAGCTGTCCAGCAATCAGTGCGGCTTCGTGGCTGGCTATGGCACCATTGATGCCATTCACGCCGCCCACCTCCTGATAGAGAAGCATCGCGAGAAACAGAACCCGGTGCATATCGCCTTCCTCGACTTAGAGAAGGCCTTTGACCGCGTACCGCGTGAAGTGATATGGTACGCCTTGCGACATCATGGAGTTCCTGAAGAGCTCATAGAGTGGGTGCGAATTCTCTACTCTTGTCCAAAGAGTCGAGTTCAAGCTGCAGCTGGAACCTCGATGGAGTTTCCCATCTCTGTCGGGGTACATCAGGGTTCTGCGCTTTCCCCACTCCTCTTTGTTGTCGTCATGGATGCCATCACACGAGATCTTCAGAACCCCGTCCCTTGGACGTTGCTTTACGCTGATGACGTAATGCTCGCTAGCGAAGATAAAGATGAACTCGAGCGAGAGGTGCAATCTTGGTGTGATCGCTTGGAGCGGTTTGGACTCAAATTGTACGTGAAGAAGACCGAATATCTAACGACGGACGTTACTGAGTCCAGCTCCATCAAGGTTAACGGCATCGAGCTCCCACGCACTTCGGTCTTTAAGTACCTGGGATCAGCAGTCACGTCTAACGGCAAACTGATGACTGAAGTGAATTCACGCGTGAGTGCAGCTTGGTCCAAGTGGCGCTCGTTGACTGGGGTGCTCTGCGATAGGAAGATACCGGAGCGCTTGAAGTCGAAGATATACAGAGCAGTCGTCCGGCCAGTAGCGATGTACGGCGCTGAGTGTTGGCCTGCGACCAGGGAAGTCGAAACGCGCCTCAGCGTCATGGAGACGAAGATGCTGCGCTGGACGGCTGGAGTCACGCGCATGGACCGCATTCGAAACGATGCTATTCGGCAGAAGTTCGGTGTCGCACCGATAGCCGACAAGATGCGCGAAGCTCGCTTGCGATGGTACGGCCACGTCCTGCGTGGAAAGGAAGACAGCGTCCGCAAGATAGGCCTTAACTTCGAGGTAATTGGAAAGCGGTCTAGAGGGCGCCCGAAGCAGCGCTGGTTAGATACGTTACATGCGGACTTGAAGATTACTGGTGTTTACCCTGATCTAGCGCTGGATCGGGAAAGGTGGCGTCATAACACCAGAATAGCGGACCCCGCTACGATGCGGGACAAACGCTGAAGAAGAAGAAGATGGATGCCTGTGGCCACACGGGTTGCTGACGAACTCCACGTCGTGCAGGAGCTGGAACAGTGACATCATGGTCTTTCTCACGCAGCAACTGAAACAAAATAAGCCCACCTTCACTCCTGTAAACTATCCAGCCTTTTTACTGCCTAAGCATCTGTAGATGTTGCTGTTCTGCTATCTTTTATGTAGCGGAAATGCGCAGCAGGTCTACCTCCCAAGAACTTTGCACACAAGTGCGGTGTATTGCCCATACTTGCTCCTTTCAGGCAAACCATAGAAGTGCCTTTCTAAAGCTTTTACACTGTTAGTAATGTATCTCTAAATTATACACAACGACGGATCATCTGCATAAAACCGAATAAAGCATGTGGACTCCAGCTTACCGCCGATTTCGCTAGACTGCAGTTGCGGAATCCCTGGTTCCTCTGAAAGAATAGCAAATGAACTCTTGAATTCATAGTGATTGGGAAATTTAACAAAGCAATAACTCGGCGTACCGTCCATGGGTCTGTCCTCTTCTTCATCATCACTGGAGCTTGGCTGATTCGTAACCTCCAACTGGTCTGCAATTCGGAACGTATGATGGTGGTGTAACTTGAAATTGTAGAAATTGGTTGACATTACGAGACATGTAAGAGGTTAAACCCATGATCGTTCCACCTTCGTTGTCATAGTTGTCGCATACTTCATACACTACTGTTTCAGCGGTCTCTGTAATAGATGCATGGTATAACTTGTAGTAAGAGCATTTATCAAAGAATTACATTACCAGATCTATGCTCGGGCAGTGTTGCGCTGTCGAACCGTGAAATGCGGCCCAGTTCTTCCTCAGGTGAGCCGATGGGGACCGCACAGAAGCTGCCATCCGACAGCTTGATGACGCGATGTAGGCCAGAGGGCATGTAAATCGTTGAGCCCTCTTCGAGAACAAGTGCATTGCGAACGTTAGACATGGTTATTGCTAATCCATTCCCATGGCCCTATGCCTTTTATATGCATGTTGAGAAGTACGATCGAAATTCCCTAAGCTCCGAGAATGAAACCCTCTGAGTGAGAGGAAAGCTCTGAGGTCAGTGAATAATTAGGGCAGCTACACACAACTTCTTTCAGGGTGAGCTCCATCGAGCGAGCAGGAATAGCAGATCGACGAATTAGGTCGCATATCCCTGAGCGATAGTCGGCGTCGACCAGATTTCCACAGTGCAGCAACAGCAGAAACTCAAATAGAACTTAAGCTTCCAAATTTAGTTAAACTAAAGAAAATGGTGATGCAAATTTTACAAAAAAGTTTTGACCATGCGAAAATTCCAAAAAAAAAAAACTGTTGTATAACCGACGTGGAAATGGTATATACAATTTTCACGCCAAAGAAGACACTCTTCTAAACCCAAGCCTAAGATGTTACAACGATGTTTTGTTGCGATCAAAACTTTTAGCGCCAGGCGGGACTCGAACCCGCACCTCCCTCTGACCGGAAGGGAATGCTCTACACCATTACACCACCGGCGCTGTTTGATCGAACACAACATCCACACCTCGTGGGACCCATCAGCACTCACCGGTATATCGGGATGAGCCGGCCGCTGATATCAGCATGGAACCAGTTAAGCTGTAGGTCTAGATAGAAACGATTCAAATGACACCCTCGGTGCCAGCCAATTGAGGCTTAAAGAAACTGATTTGAATTTACTTTACTTTATTAGGACGTGAACAAACAACATAAAACGTTCACGTGTGAAATAACACAAAGGAAATCAACTAATTAGGAAACAAGCACAGATGAAAGCCCTGATTGGGCAATATTGGCATATTTTTGAAAAGAAAAAGAACCATGAAAATAGAAAGCAGAATAAAACAGCACTGAGTAGACGACCAGTAGAAAGAAATCGGAATGAAACGAAGAAAGGTTATAGACTGAGATTGGGAATTGAAACTTAAGAAGATTGTAATCGACGGTCAAGATGCCTCTTAAAATGGCTTATGGACATCTGTAGCGCTCCCTCCCTAATGAAGGGACGGAACAAACGCAGAGTTCTATGGGAAAAGAAGCTCGCTCTGATCCGACTTTTTGCTACAGAGTCGGAGAGTCTTAGCCCTCCTTGCCTGGTAATTGTATCGCTAGGTGCGAAACGGAAGAAGTCCGCGATGTCAACTCTTGCTATGCCCTTGAGAATTTTGAACAACATAATAATATCGTTTTTAGTTCTTCTCCTCCTGAGAGAAGACAGGCCCATCTGTCGAGCTCTGTCTGCGCCGTTAGGAATTAAGGAGTAATCGAGATTGAAGCATCTAATAACCATTTTTCGTGTGAAGTTGTTTTGGACGCTCTCCAGAAGATCGATATCCTTCTTTTTTGTGGGATTGAAAACACTGGTACCATTTTCAACTACTGATCGAATGTATGTTTTGTAGGCACGTAACAGGACTTTTGGGTTCCTTGATTTTAGCGTTTTAAATAAGTTGTACGTTCTGCCCATTGCCTTGTTTACTATCATTTTTATATGATCAGAGAAGTCAAGTGAAGTATTAATGAGGAAACCTAGATCTCGTGCAACGGCGGCAGTAGATAGTATGTTGCCATTTATATGATAACTGGGAGTGTAGGAATTGGTGCGGCGCGCAATAGGTAAAACAAATGTTTTTTCAACGGAAAGAGGTAGCTCCCAGTGAGTTGACCATTTGCTGATATAATCAATAGCTGCCTGAAGTCTTGCGGAATCGGTAGAAGATTTAATGACTTTGTATATCTTTATGTCGTCCGCATAAATTTTGCATTTAACATCCAGTGAGGCAATGTTGGAAGGAATTTCAAAAGTATAAATGAGAAATAGTATGGGTGACAGCACTCCACCCTGAGGCAGACCGCTGCTAGTTTGATGGACCGCAGAGAAAGCCTTTCCAACACGAACCTGATACGATCTATTCGAAAGGAAACCGCTTATCCACGTAACTATTGTTGGGTGAATCCCAACCAACTTCAGCTTATCAATTAATTTCCCATGAGGAACCTTATCGAATGCCTTTCTGAAGTCAAAATAAACGACATCTACTTTTTGTTGACACTCGATAGCCCTACTCCAGTCATTCAGAGATGAGAGTACCGCAAGTTCTGCGGATCGTCCTTTTAAGAAACCAAATTGATTAGGTGAAATGATGTCGTGCTCCTCAATATGCGCTAAGATGCGCTTCCTCACAATTTTTTCAAAAACACGAGCAAAAATCGATGTAATACTGACTGGACGGTAGTTGTTTGGATCATTTGACAATGTTTTCTTTGGTATAGGAATGACCAGAGCATGCCTCCACCGGGAAGGTACCTCTCCCCTCATCATGCTTAAATTGAAAATATACTCAAGAGGATAACCTAGCCATGCAGCTATGTTTTTAACAAAGGACAGAGGAATGAAGTCTGGAGTGAGAGAATAGGATGATGGCCAGCTCTGAATCAGTTCCACGATTTCTTCCTTGTAAAACCAAACACCACAGGTCATTCCGGGACACTGTTGTGCGGCGGAACAGACAGGTGATGAACCAGTTACATGCTTGTTGAACGCTTTACTAAAGGATTTGGCGAGAAGTTCAGCCTTTTCTACGTCGATTATAGCAGCCGTGCCATCTTCGGAAATCAGTGATGGCACGGGTTTGTTTCTACCCGACCGCGAACAAATATACCTGAAAAACTTGGACCGATCTTTGGATTCAACAACCTTCCTTTCTAAATGAGCGAAATATTTATGCATGGCGTTTTCCGTTTTTTCATTAACTTTCTTATAGCGATCCCAGTTGTCAGCACAATCCTTGGTCACGGCGTACCTCCAAACCGTGCTACGGAAATTGAGTTTTCTTCTTAGGTAGTCCGGCAGAAACCTCTGGCCTACGTTACATTTACGCCAGGGTACAAAAAGATCTATAGTGTGATGTAACACAGCAATAAAGACTTCATACGCCGCATCCACAGAGGCACATGAGCCGAAGGAGCCTATCCAGTCAACATCATTAAGGTGCTTCTGGATATTCGAGTAATTTGCGTTCTTGAAGTCTCGTTTCCACTCTATAGCTTCCGATAAAGAAGTAAGGTTTAATTCAAAGTCGATGGCCGAATGGTCGCTGTTCCCAATGGGAGCTGACACTCTTGTATTTTTCACTAAGGAATCGTCATTACAGAAAACAAGATCCAGAAAAGTATTGACTCTAGTAGGAGACTTAACCAGCTGTTTAAATTTATGGTTATCTAGAAAGTCAAGAAAGTCCTGAGATTTTTTAGAGCAGCCGTCTTTCGTGGTCTTGATTAAGTCAGGAAGATTGAAATCGCCTAGGAGAATACATGGATACTCTGAGCTTGCAAAATCACTCAAGGCCTTAATTAATTGGTTGGTGTCACTTGTACAACAGTCTGGGGCTCTATACACAAGTATAGTTCTAATGCATTTTGTATCTATAGCGACGTTACATACTAAGAGCTCATAGGAGTTGCAGACGGATTCCTTATAGACGACATGAGCTGAATAATGTTTTTTTATTAATAGAGTGACGCCGCCGCCCTTCTTTTGCATTCTATCGCAACGAATTCCAACATATTGACTACTAGCAACTCCTAGGAGTGGATCGAGTTCAATTTTTGAACATAACCAGGACTCTGTAAAAAAAGCCAGATCATAGTCGTGCTTGCATAGAGTAGCTGCGACAGAATCGGCATTCCTGACAAGCGACCTCACATTAGCAAGTGTACAGGTGACAGATGAAAAGCGACAAGCATAAGGAGACCTGCGAAATGTCAGCGGTTTACCGAGCTATAAGCTTGAGAGCTTTCACTCTCAGGTAAACGAGATGAGGGAGAGTTCTGTATTGACATCTGAGACTCAGGAAGATAACAACAATCACCACGAGACGGAAGATTTCTCCTATTGCTCCGTTCATTGCGCAAACGAATTCTCTACTCCAGTGTTAATGATTTGCGTATAAATACGCCTTTGAAAGGAGAGAAACGTAGGCGTGATGCACGTCGCAAAACTTGCTCTTGGAAACGACTAGTAGGTAACACAACCTTTAATAAACGTGGGGAGCTTCTACCCATTCGGTAGACACTTACGGGTAAACAAGCAACACCAAGGAAATCGAGAATTCTCGTGACAGAGTTCAAGTCCCAAAACAACTGGTCGATAGAGTTAATTTCGCGATTCTCAGGAAGATGGGATACAACTATTGACCTTCTGAGGTCCGGGTCAGTGTTCGATTCTACAGATGGAACGGCCTCAGGACGTTTAGGAAGGACTGATGCAGTTACGTTATTTGAATCATTTCTATCTAGACCTACAGCTTAACTGGTTCCATATTGATATCAGCGGCCGGCTCATCCCGATATACGGGTGAGTGCTGATGGGTCCCACGAGGTGTGGTTGTTGCGTTCGATCAAACAGCGCCGGTGGTATAATGGCGTACAGCATGCCTGCCCGGTCAGAGGGAGGTGCGGGTTCGAGTCCCGCCTGGCGCTAGAAGTTTTGATCGCAACAAAACATCGTTGTAACAGCTTACATCCTCGGTACCAGCCAATTGAGGCTTAAAGAAACTGATTTGAACCAAGCCTAAGACTTTTGCAGTCAAAGCGTACTCTTCCAAATCGAAATAAGCTTCATCTACATTAAAAAGATGCTCTCCAAAAAAGTTAGAGTAATGTTTTGTTCAAGGAAACACTTAGCACAACTTTCTTTGGAGTTTTAATTTACTTCCCAATACGAGAATACATAGTTTTAGATTTTATAAAAATTTTACTTTTTGAGGAAGAACAGTGACCTAAAGCTTGTTCTAAAGGGCAGGGAGGCGGCCATGTTTTGTTGCCAAAACAGAGACTGCGCCATGTCCTCGTACGATAATCCGCAACTTTCGTTCGGTTGATAGGAAGATTTCTGTTTGCATGGAGTTTTGCACCTGCAAACGGTGCAACGTAAACAACTGTTATTTACGCTATCAATCAAGTGAACATTGCGGCTTGCTTTTCGAGTGTATGACGCGATCCAGTCTTTTAATGCACTACATTATTGCTACCTTGTTGTGCTTGAGAACAAAATCTAATTTATTTTTTCTAAAAAAATTAAAATTTTTATAAAATTATTAGGTTGTCGTCCTACATCCGACTTCTCGACGAATGCTTCTCGAACACGTCGACTACCATCCAGCTGTTCGATCGGAAGCTTAAAATTCCTATCGGGAAAGGAGTACGGCAAGGAGACACGATTTCTCCCAAGCTATTTACAGCGGCACTCCAGGATGCCATGAAAGACTTGAACTGGGACGATAAAGGCTACATTGTAGACGGTAAACGGATCAGCAACCTTCGCTTCGCCGACGATATTGTTCTCATCTCTACCAGCACGGCAGAAGTCAAGGAGATTCTGAACGATCTCTATGCGGCAGGTATGAAGATGGGACTGGACATTAATATGTCCAAAACGCTATTTATGGTCAACCAGTGGTGTGACAGAGGACTCGTAAGCAGGGATGTGCGGAAATTTTTCTGGAACAAGCGGAAGACGAAAGGCGGAACGGAAACGCTCAAAATAGCCGGAAACCGGAATACGAAACGCGGAAACGGAAATGACACATATTCGCCATTTTCCGAAAGTGCATCTGAAACTGCGTTAGAGGCGGCTACGGCACTTTTTCTTGCTCAGAACTTTGCGGGCAGCAAAATCTTTTCCAAAGATTAATTATCATCGTCATCATAACATGGCATAACATAACAAAGCATGAATTCATAACACTGTTATGATAACCATTTAGCTATGGCTAGAGCAATAAACGAAAACGAATTCATGGTTTTCTTTCACTATCTCTTACTATTTCAGCATGCAGTCTCTCCGCTGTTTCCATATCTAGTTTCTACGACCGGTCTTCGCTGACTTTTTGTTGCTGTATTTTTTGAATAGTAGACTTAACCGACTTAATCACTTTAGGTTACTTACAGACCAGCTCTTAAAAACTCCCTCGGGTGAAGCCTAAAACTGGAGCAGTCACCTAGATCATTTTCCGACCAGGAAAGACTTTCTTCTCAACATTTTTAGAAACCTGTGGCATCATGGACGACGTGATGACTGCATAGCTATCTGCATTCTCAACAGCAGTTACATTGTAATCACCAAAACTACAGGGTGGCCCATAAGTCCTGCAACAAAAACATAGGCGTATAAAAAGGCTAAGAATGCACTAAATTTGGTACATTTTTAAACCGTGTTTGCCCATGGTTTGTAGATTATGGTGGAGCGGTATTATTCATAAGGGACCACTCCTGGATTGATAAGAGCCTTCAGATCGTGTGGGTTGCTTTGCAGCTCACGTCGCAGCCCCTCTTACGGAGTTTTACTTCTTATTCGTTCCAAAGAAGATATTGAAGAATAGTTTTCCCAGGCTTTATAGAACACGACATTTTCTTTAAGATGGCTAATAAACAAAGATTGAAAATCTAAAGATTCAGGAATTTCACAGCTAGTCTTTCGCAGGTGCAATATTTTGCAGAGGGACTGAGAACCGCTACCACGTCCTTTTCTTTTGCTGTTACAGGAATCGCTTTACCAGAATGTGCATTTTGCCTTTAAACAGCGCGATTGAGTCTATAATATATGGTGTTAAGTTTTTGTTCCTATCAAACGAACATTTTTATTGATTTTCACTATTTTTACAAAAAACCTATGGAGTGCGGGGAGACATTTTGGAAAATCGTGTATGACAAAAACTTGCCATGCGTGGCCGTTGTTTTTATATCATCAGGTTTCCGCAAAGGTAGTATTAAACACACTATTATTTTGACCTTTCTGGGATCGCTCAACTTTGAGAAATCTTTCATCAAATGAGGCAGATGCTGAATACCCATTTCGAACGACGCCCTCCAACTGCGCTTACAAATTTTTCCTTCTACTCTCTTCTCCTCATAGCTGAGTCTTCATCTCACTTGTGGACTTGTAGAGCTTTCCTTGTAGTTTTCTAGAAACAACATATTGCTTAGTAATAGATTACGCACACGGCTGAATATTGAATTTGTTCCAGCTGGTTGCTGCATCGTGTATGATCAGAAAATTAATGGCGTTCTTCTACTGTAGTTCAGATCCGTTCATCCAATGTTCACTCTTGAGAAGCCTTTGCACTGCCCTACACAATACCATCATACTGCATGTTCAACAACCAATCTTCCGAAATTTAGTCACATCGGAATGGAAGCGCCCCACCACGGGCCAGAGAAGAATTTTCGGTAGTTTTACGTGAGAGCGCATTACTTTGTAATAAGAGCAGCTACAACCATGATACTTTCCAGAAGTATAGCACTAAGTATATGCTACATAACTGTTGGTATGAGTTTTTTTTTGCAATTAGAAAAAGACAACCAATAAGGTCTCCTAATTTTGTTGCAAGACTTATGGGCCACCCTGTATAATAGTGCTCAGAATTCATTTTGGGATCTAAGATGATAACTAGATGACTGATCAGTCATGGTAAATCCACGGTCTACTTGGTACAGCTGGACAGTTCCTAGATGGTTCTCGAAATAATAGATTTGTTTCAGAGTTCAATAAGTCACCCTAGTCAATCAGAACAACAGCTCATGGTAGATATTCGTGATGCTTCATTATAAAATGAATCGAATAACTCCATTAGGATGAATATCATACCTAACGACATTAAAAATTGAAATTTGCACCGTTGATCAGAAATGCTGATGTAATCTTGGAACACAAACCGCATGCCACAAATTTCACCGAACTCTTAGAAAGTTTTTGTAGCTACATGTAACCAATGGATAAAGAATTCTATGATCATTCAAATGTTGGGTGCGTTTTCTTAGCATGCAATGCATGCATAGCCTTTGAGGCACATTAATTTTGCCCTGCACTCAGACGTTGCCATTTTTGCGTACTTTCTTTTGGTAGTCTAACCAATTTCAAGAATATTAGTAATATAGTTGCCAAACAGTATTTCCCTCACAGTTATATGAAGGAGAACTATTTTTACTTGATAAGCTGATTGTGTTCAACAGAAAACTAGTGTTGAACTGTGCCCATTTCCGTTTCCGCCTTCCGGTCCGAAACAGGCGGAACACGGAACGGAACGAAAGGGCTCAAAATGGCCGGAAACCGGAACTCGGAACGCGGAAACGGAAATTCCGCACATCCCTGCTCGTAAGGTTAGATGGAGTCGCTCTACAACAGGTCGACTCCTACGTCTATCTGGGAAGATAGCTGAACATGGGTAACGACCTCGCTCCTGAAATCGCCCGGAGGAGACGCACAGCCTGGGCAGCCTTCAGTTCGATTCGAAAAGTCACCGATCAGGTCAAGGATGCCGGCATCAAAGCCTCGATATTCAACGCCTCTGTACTGCCTGCGATGTGTTACGCGACGATAACCTGGTCCGACAACAAGACAATCGCCAGAGCGATGCAAACTACGCATCGTTCACTGGAGAGATGTCGTCTGAGGATAAGCCTTCGTCAGCAACTGCAAGAAGCTCGGAGCTAAGGGAAAAGTCGCAATTAGCAGATCCGCTGCAGTACATGAAGAAGTCCAAATATCGCTGGGCCTGACACCTGCTTCGACGAAAGGACGATAGATGGAGCCTCCGTGTCACAAAATGGCTCCCAAGAGACCATAGGAGACCACTGGAACGACCGCCAACAAAAGGGCAGACTCATTCTCAAGATCTTTCAGAGAGCGGAGTCTGCCTCACTAAATGCAACCAGCCAGAGACCGAAGCGGTCTGGAAGAGTTGTGGTCCCGCTGAGGAGACCTCCAGCCGACAAAAGGACCATCAAAGTATCAAAGCAAGTAAGTACATATTAGGTTGTCCGGAAAGTTCTCAGCGTTTACTATTTTTCATTAGTCTATTACTCAGTAAAAATTCAACTTGCATTGCGTGTTAATGCTACTTTCTGTACAGAAAGTAGCATTAACACGCAATGCATTTTTTCGTTGTATCTGACTGAATAACTTATGCTTCAACGTTGTTTTGTATTGGTCAACAGAAGAATCCCGGATTCTTTTGCACGATAACGCTCGCCCACACGTTTCGCAAATCACTGTTCGGAAATTGAACGAATCAAGGGTTGAAGTTCTGCCTCTCCAGACCTCTCTCCAATCGACTACCACCTTTCCAAGCACTTTCAGAACTTTGTCGCTGGTAAAACCTTCACCAACCATAGCCATCAGGACCAAGCCAAACATCTTTCATGGAGTCTCAACCACCTACAGGGTGCGTAAAAAGTATTGACGCACCTACTTTTTGTTTCAGCTCCAGCTTTCTCTTTCTACCCCTCTAGGTTTTTGTGTGTTATTTTTGTTGTCTGTATTGTGCTCAAAAAACACTCACGAAAAAACTGAAGAAACATGATCGTCATCGCTACGGTGGCCCTTTTTTTGTCTGTTACCCAGACAGCTGAATACTTCCTTAACAAGAGAATTAGGCGCTGTTCGAAACGGTTGGTGAGGAAAGAGGCCAGCAACCCAAACGTCAGCCACGGCTCTGTCATAACAGATGATGATTACAATATGTTCAAACACGATAACGTTCAAATCCAAAATTATCAATCTCTGTCCGATAACGGCAAACAGGTAACGCGCACAGGTGTGGACAGCTTCTCAGACGAGCACAGCTTAAACATGAATCCGCTGGATTACTCTTTTTAGGCGATTTTGGAGAACGAGGTTTGGGCTACTTTCAACAGAAGTGACCAGTCGCAGAAGGCTACCCTGCTCAAAGCGCGGGACGAAATCCAAGCGAGTACTAGCGGCGCGTGCTCATGAATTTCTCCGTCGTTTCCGTTCCTGTATTCTCAGTAAAGGAGCCAATGTCGATTACAAGTTATTCTATCGTGTTTGCAAGATCATTTTCCATATTTCCCAAGTGAATATTTTAAAACTTACTGCGCAATACTATTTCCACAGCCGTCATTTACTGCGCCAATACTTTTTACGCACCCTGTAATTTTTGCGGTGATGGAATAAGTCCACCGATGTCCCGTTGGCAAAGTGTGCTGATTCGAACGGTGTTTATTCTGACTATATCCGATAAGATTTGAGAAAGTTATGGTAGTTCAAAGTGAGGCACTCAAAACGCTGAGAACTTGCCGGACAATCTAGCATTACACTTGCTCGGGCGCCTGAACTGAAAACCAAAAAAATGTACCATCGTATTGCGTCTGTAGTTTAACTTGCCCAAAGGTCATTTGAAGAGTTCTCTTTGATTGCAAATGTCTTAGGCTAGCCTAGAAGAGTGTCCACCTTGACGTGAAATGGTATACTCAAAGTACCAATGTGACCTTTCACCGGCACGCTTCCACTATGAGCAAGCAACGCAATATTTAAAGCCTTTTATTATGTAGCAAGCATTGCACATAATTAATAGAACACTTCTTTCACTCTCTCAGACTCTTTTATACACATCATCTAGACCTATCAAATAGTCCAGTAAGATTACATATGGCGAACGATTGAGCAGGGAAAAATACAATACAGTGAGTGCGCGTGCGTATCTCTTCTAGCCGTGTTGCACGAGTAGTGGGAAACATGGGTAGCCCTCAGGACTAATAAAGCATTTCGATCATCTCAACTGATGAAATCAACAGAAAACACAAGACAGACACAGATACAGATGCGACGATGGGACCAGAGCTGGGGCAACAGGGATCGGGATCGGAACGAAAGGCACAGGGAATAGGGTAGATGGCGCACCGGATCCATCGAGACGACGACGTCCTTATGGCTCGATTGAGAAAGGCGAGCCGGGGATCTCCTGCAAAAAAGGCGATATTAGGGGCTGAACCGGCCTCTGACAGCGCAAGTTGGGCGAACTGAACAGACCTCATCGCCATACTTGATGAAGATGAATCCCTTCACGCGATCGGGGACCTTGTAGGTGACCGTGTAGTGACCGCCGCCTTGGTGCTTCACGACAACCTCGTCACATGGGCCTTTCGTCGTCACCACTCCCACCATCAGGATGTTGGGACCTGAAGCCGAGAGTACTGGCTGGACTGTGCTGCTACGCCATCTCCTACGAACGATTCGCAGTCACATTAGGAGGGATCCATGGAAATTTCGCGTCAATTTGGACATTTTGATGCAAGTTTGACGCTTTTAAATCAAACTGAACATCTTCCAAATGAAGACGAGCTTTCTCTGCATTAAAATAAAAGCTTTCCGAAATGGCTATAACAACTTTTCTTCAACACGTAGACGACGGCGTGACACGACGTCGTGTCACACCATCTCGGCCACGTGGGGCAGAGTGACACGACGTCGTGTCACACCATCTCGGCCACGTGGGGCAGAGTGACATGACGTCGTGTCACAGTCTTGTAAATTATTCTTCTCGTTGGATTCAAATCATTCGAATTGGTCCCACACGCCAGACACACGAAAATCGGCGGTGTTCAACGTACTAAGGAAAATTCAGTATAACCTCCTTTGTAATTTAATTTTATCTCATTTGAAAAAAATTGCATTTGAAATTTAATTCACCTGCCCCAACAGCTGAACACATTGCTCAAGATTTTAAAAGAATTTTATTTTCTAAGGAAAATAGATTAAATTCTGCATTAAACTGCACGAGAGCAAGAATCATATAGTGTATTGAAAGAAAAGATAGCGCCGTGCACTCGACTAGACCGTCGCGATTTTTGTTTGATTGGTAATGTAAACTCTGCTTATTTGAAACGTGTGTGTGAGAAAATATTGTTTTGATGTTTCCCATTCACTGTTATCGCACACCATAGTGCATAAAAAATCAAAAATAAAATGCTAAAAAAGTTTTTTGTTGTTTTTTAAATAGTTGTAACGTCTACATCTATGCCACTTCACGCAAATATAATTTTGGCTATCAACCGAATAAAAATCGCCGGGAATATGGCGCGATCTTTTCTTTCAATAAACTAAATGATTAATGTTCCTCCTCGTTTTAAACCAGAACTTAAAGGATAAAGGACGGTGTTACTCAATCGTTTTTCGTATGCGCCATGCATTCTGTTTCTACGATTTGTATGCGTATTTGACCCTACAATGACTTGCGGTGGCGAGCCGATGAAAAAGTCAGCGCTGTATCCTTCTCAGAAAAGTCAGGTAGCAATTCACCGACATCGGAGGGATGGAAGGCTTGGTTGTCCTGGACGGGAAATCGATCCAGGAACCTAGTTTCGAGTGCACGTGACAGCCGGAACCTTTTCCCACTGCGCTACACGCGTCGAAAACAGAACTCAGTTCATTAATTTCCTTCCAATTTTTTATTTTTTCAAACAGTATGTTCACTTTTTGGGCAGGTGCATTGAAAATTTAAAGAAAATTATACTTGAACGAATAGATTTTTCTAACCGTGTTAGAAGTTTAATCTGGAGCACAATCGTTTGGATATCGAAGATGTTCAGTTCGATTTCGAAAGCGTTCAGCTTGTTCAGAAGAGTGTCGAATTGGATTTGGAGTGTTCAGTTTGGTTTGAGAAATGCTCCATTTGACTTGAAATGCCCGATTTGGCCTTTAGGCCCGTTTATACTCCAACCCCGGGAAACTATGCCACTTATTGTGTTCAAATTGGTCGAGTGGCGCGACTCCTCGACTTTGCCATTCTATAAAAGCGAAAAGCACACGATGTCGGAGTATAAACGGGGACAACACTGCGAGGCCCGTCGACGCAAGTATAAATCCAGTCTACGGATCGTCATCACCCACCTGCCAAGCCGGTGTCGATAGTGAAGACCGCCGGTCTACCCGGGAAGAACTTATTTAAACCAGCGCCTTTCGCCTCGACCTGGAACACGAGGTTTCGTCTGGCCCGGAGGACCTTTAGAGTACCCGCTGAAACCTTGCTCACCTTGCTAGCATCTCCCTTGTATTCCGGAACCGCGACCACTGTGCCTTTCGTCGTCTTCGCAACAGCATCAATCTTGACGAACGACGACTCGTTGTAACCATTACCTCCGAGCACTTTGCCTTCGATCGGAATCTTGAATGGCGAGCCGGGAATGTGAATTCCTAAGGAAAAACAGGCAATCAGTGTTGTTCTTGGCTACATGGCTGAGTAGATGAACTTCCAACCATTATATTTGATGGCCGCGTAGTAGTCTCCGGGCGCCAGTGGGGTGTAACGTACTTTGTAGCCGCGCTCCAGCTGTAAAAAGGAAGAGTTGTGATGTAATAACACGCTCGTAAACTATTTTTCGAGAATTTTTGCGCTCGACGGTGATCAAAACAGGGTCTCAGGCGCAAGTGAACACCACTGCGAGAATCTTCACCCTTCAAATAGTAGCAAAGTCTGTTTCATTTCTGCAAATTCCTTGAACTTACCGAGTTAGGGGCCCCGACAGTTTACCATGGAATCACACGGCCACACAAGGAGGTACCTTCCAAACATCGAGTCTGTGGAAAACATGAATGAAAAAATACTGTAAGACAAGGAATCGAACGCCTAACTCCGCGGCTCGAAGCAATATTTTTCTGCATATTTGGTGTTTGGAGGGTATCGCCTTATGCGAAAAAAAAAAACATTGCCTCATTGCTGCGGGGTCAGGTGCTCGATTCCCTACCTTGCAATATTTTTGCATGTTTTCCGCAGTTTCGATGTTTGGAACGTATTGCCTTGTGTGGGTTGCGATTCCATAGTAAACTATCTGGACCCCTAACTCGTAGGTTCAAGGACTTTGCAAAGATGGAACAACAACACTTTGGTACTTGAAGGATGGGGACTCTAGCTGTGATATTAATTTTCGTCAGACCACGCCTGAGACCCTTCCCTAGTCAATCTAAAGGTCTCGAGGACCTTCAACGCACCTCATAGGCATCAAGCGTCGCCTTCGACGGACCGTCCAGCTGCACGTTGAGGATTCCAGAGCCGGCGTTCGCTGTGCAGACGATGAACTCGCATTTCTGAACACCGTAATATCGAAGTCCCATTAGATACATACGGGACTCACTAGGCCCTGTTTCTGCTTTCGACGCCGCGCCAAGTGACGCGTCGCTCGGCGTCGGAAGCATAAACGTTGTGTTGGATACGGTAGCGAATCTACAGTACCTGTCCCGTATTACCCTTCTTGATACCGTCACCAGTCACACTGATCGCTGTCGGATCGCACTGATCACGTCCGCCGACCCGTAGACGGAACGGTGAGTCCCTCATCGGAGCTCCATCGAGCGTCACATGGATGTAGTGGTTTCCGCTCTGGAAAGCCGACAATCAAGGGCGTTCTTGGGGTTCCTGAGAATCACCAGCTCTTCACAAACCTCTTTGGGGACAAACCGCAGCGCATAGCTCTCTCCCTCCTCTATGGGGACAATGTCAATCGTCTCGACCTCGTTCGTCGGTGTTGCAACCTGGAAACGTTTGGCGTGTATTTGGCAAGTAACGACAATCTGAAGCTCGCTGGACTCACCTTCGCCTCCAGATGGCCACGCGCGCGATGTGTCAACACTGTGAACGTGAACGCCTTCCCGGCCGGAATCCCTTGATCGTGGAACTGGGCCAGTTCGAGCTTACGGGCTTCACCGGTGGCCGGCGCGATGAAAACCTGAACGATGTCGTAATTACTGAGAGATATCGAGCTTCAGTCAAGACCTCGAGACATTCCGTGTTCCAATTCTAATTACTATCTTAGAGGAGTTATCGTAGGAACATAAAAACGTGGTCTATACTTTAGACTCTACACGGCGCCAAACGAATCCACCTATATCGATTGAGCAGCAGTGAGTAGCGATATCTATTGATTTCATGTTGCCGCACCATGCAAAAGTATAAACACTCCTTCATGCTCTGCTACAGAATTTTCGGGAACGGAAATGTTGGTGCTATAGAGAAGTAGGGGTTACCGCGAGCTAAGCCATGCATTCTACCCCTCGTTCCTCTGCTCCGCCCACACCAATCTCTGTGGCTTGATTGAGAGCCTTATATTTGCCTTAGAACCTGTTCTTTGTTTCATGACAGAGGCGCTGAGTTGCATGCAAAGCATGCGAATCGAAAAAAATCGATTTGTATGCTTCGCCAGACGACCAGCGGCCGCGTCACTTCCGTAGGGCCTACGGTATACTCCCGCGTCGCTCCAGCGACGGGCGCGGGGCAACTGTCAACGGCGCGCATTCGCTGCAGTGGCGGACAGCGCAGTGGGCGCGGTTGTCAGTTGACGCGCCATCGCTCCCGCGATGCGTCGCAAAGGGATATTATACCTCCGCGTCGCGGGAGTGAAACATACTCCCGTGCGACGGCCGTCGCAGCCCATCGCTCGTCGCAGTGCAGTGCACTGCGACAAGCGGCGGTAGCGATGGTCGCGGAGGGGGAGCGCTTGTCGTGCCCTATTCTATGCACTTTCGCTCACTTATTTCGACACTTCCTTGGTTCGTGACCATACCACAGCAATTTCAACACACGTCTGGTGATGTTGGGTGGTCATGTGATTTCTCTGTTGTTCTCCTCGTAGGGTTTTCGTCGTGGCTAGACCCATTTTGGGGCTTTTTTCGACGGCTTGAACAGCTAGTTTTTTGAGGAGATATTTTCTAGGCCGTTTTTTCCACTTTTGTGCTGATCCTAGCATTTTTTCGCCTCTGAACTTCCTTGCCGGCACCGAAATCTACATTTCTGTGCCGTACAGGTCACAGGGAGGTCCCGTTGGCATATCCGGCACAGAAGTGTGCCAATTGAACGCTGATTTTTTCGAAGTCATGTTTTTCTAGCGGGTTTTTTTCGCGTCTTCGCTGACTGCAGTATTTCTTTTGATTCTCAGGTTCCACATAGGCATGAAGACGCACAGTTTTGCGCTTGTCAGGTCAATAGAGGGTTATCGTGACGCGTTGATCACAAATCTGCCATTTCAGCTCCATGTTTTTAAAAATAATGTTTTGAACTCGGTTTTTCGCGTCCGCGCATTTCTAAGAGTACTGCGTTTCATTTCGCTCCAAACAAGAGTACTGCGCTTAATTTAGCTCCAACAATTAAGACTTATGAGAAGTGCGCGTTCACAGTTCTATGTGAGAAGGGACCACAAGTCGTAGGCATGCTGGTTCAGCTGATTCGCTAAAATTCTGCAAAAGTCTCCGTCTGTAGAACTGCGCGGACTATGTCAGCTCAGCGATGGCGACGGCTCGCGACGCGCATCGCGAGCCGTCGCATCGCTGCGCATTCCCGCGTCGCTGCAGCGGACGGGAGTATACCATAGGCCTAGCGGACGAAGAACAGTCACAACAGCTTACTAGACCTCGAAGAGAGGATTACTTCTATTTGGTGACGGTCAGGAGCCATTGCAGGTGGATTACGCCTAACCTAAACTTCATAGTCCACGACTAGTTGCTCACGCGAAACACACATATCGGTTGTTGCTGACATATATTCTTAAGTCATGACGTGGCAGTATAATGGCGACCGATATCGATTGCTCGCAAGGCCTAATCGATGCTGGTAATTTGCCACTCCGTCCTGCAACGAATGTGGTATAAACTGCGTCTCAATTGACTTTCATGGTTCGCCAGGGCGACCAGCTCGCTGTCGTCGCACACTATGAAACCGGCCTTAGTTCGTTCTCAAGTCATTGAGGGGCACGACAATAAAAAACCATCGGTATTGATTCGACAGTGTGAGGGATCGATATTCCTGGCTTTCGCAATGTTACACGGGCGGCCCCGATGGTGGACTTGCGCTTTGATCAGTGAACGGCTCGGCATCACGAGAGTAACTAATACTGATTAGCAGCGCAATCAGTCTTGGTGGCTTTCATACTGCCGAGCCGGGATTGTTACAGTGACGTTTTCATTTCGGGCAAAGAAAGGTTCCCAACTCTGGGTGAGCCTTCGCGATGCTATTTTAATAAGATGTAGGACCGTGTGAGCGGAGTCTAGAACCACAGACTGTTTTTGCTGAACGCTCTTTTAAAGGCCTGAAAAAGAGGTGTGAAGGCGTGTGCACAACACTCATCAACCTCTACGATATCCCACAGGATGTGCCTCGGTGGCTTTGCTAGGAGTGCCGCCTCGTAGGAGCACACCGGCGGGCTTTTCAGTCCGAGTCCGAGTGCTGCCAACACTTTTGCACGTATTAGTCTGTTGTTATTACGCTTTCTCATGATCACAGGAGGCAATTTTAGACCATTAATGCTTACAACAAACCAAGGCTGTCTACTTTCGCCTTCATATGTGCTAGTTTTTCAAATATTCATATCTGTATCACCATCATATCATATCGTATCACCAATGATACCGTAATTGCACACAAATACGCCTATCTTACGGCCGAATATTATGAACCTGGTTCATAAGTGCACTAAACGTGTTGTCGGCCGACTACTTTGGGTGGATGCAAATGCGCACGATTTTGGGGGCGGGAACAACGGCTTTGGCCGCCATTTGGGACAAGTTGTCGCGTTGTCTCGCGCTCTCTGCGCCACCATGCTCTCCTCGCTGTCTGACACACTCTTTCACCGCCAATATACAACCATGCCACTCTAGTCGACAGGCCCCTCTTTCACATGTGTGCTCTCTCAAAACGGTGAATGAATGATAACAAATGACTGAAAATTGAGGAACTCAATCGTTTTCTGAAAAACCTGGTATTAAAACAATGCCATATTCGATTATGAGCCTTAAACATCACCCACAGCAAACAAAGTAGTTTGAACGTCACGTTTCCATTGTGTTTTAAAGAAATACGCCAGCACTTTAGTGTTCGTGGCATTCTTTCCAGTGGAAACTAGATCTGATACACTTCGTTCAAATGATTCTAGCAAGTGCTCTTGGTTCAGCACAGTTCTCTTGACTTTGTGTGCTGGAGAACACTTCTGGCACGCAGACAGTGCTGCAGTGCTGTGTAGCTATTGAACAGAATATAGGTTCCCGGTTTTGACTCCTTCCTAATAGAACCGATAGCGCCTTAGAATTGTGGAATCCCATGTGTTCAGTCTGCTTTCTTTAAAATTCCCCATTGGCATATAATTGCAGGTGACGAGAAGTCCTGAAATGTCGTCAGGAGGTTGAAAGATATTCGAAGGAAGAAGCTGTTGTTATGAAACTTCCATTGTAAGAATTTATTAGCTGCTGAATACATTTAAGAGTAAGCATTCCCATCTGTGAAGGAAATTCGCTTTCGCAAGGCCGCTGCAATTATTCGTGTGAGGTAGAACATTAGCGGACAAGCTGTTTTGTTATTGCGCGAGTCAATATCGAATAAGCGTCAAATAAATAGGTATCGCTTTTTTTAAAGTTTTTTTATCTAACACCTAGCATCTCTACCACTCTGCAATATAAGTGTTTCATTGTACGCGTGTTCGTAGCCTTCTTTCCCCTTTACAGTCGAGAGAAGACCGAGGAAGCTCTTCTAATCACCACCTTTCAACACTTTCATTCAAACTTCTTACGTGTTAGTAAGCTCCATGTTCTATTCTAGCCTATTCTAGCCAAACGCTTTCGGGTGAAATTAGTGATCGATAACGCTCAGAAACATCCCCAGCTCCAAGTGTTTGAACCAGCTGGCAACGGTAGGCAAGGAAATTATGCGTACCTCTACAAATACCAACATATTAGAAACGTAAACCTACTAGCATTGTCCTAAAACCTTTCTGAAAAATCGGATAAAGTCATCAATCTACAAAAACTGCGATGAAAACAACACTGGAATCGTAATCAGCGCTGCCGAAAACCCTGGTGCACCTTCTTCTACCCTGAAATCATCCCTCACATGCGTGAGACAAGCCTCGATCCTCTTGACTCAATCAGCAAACGCGCTGGAGTCACGTGAGCATCGCCGCGACTGCTCGTCCCCAGTGCTGGAGACCCCGCCCCCAAAATCGTGCGCATTCGTGCACACCCGACTACTTTCCACCTTCACACCGGATTTCACTTCTCCGACAAGGAGAGCGATTGCGGTTGCGGATGCCATAAAAGAACTCCTACTCGACGCCATTTATGGAAATATCGACTCTCAGAAAGAAGAGGTGGTGTCAGGAAGGCCACTGCAATCCTAGACGACTGTCAGGAAGAAGAGGAAGAAGAGGCGACGGCAACGAAGAAGAAGCGGTCATTCTTGCCAGGTAGAAGATTGTTCCTCACTGGCTTCTGTATGATGCTGCTGGTGTGACACGCGCTTGTGTTTTACTTGTTTCATACTTTTCTACCATAGCTGTTGACTAAAAGGGAAACAGCCTTGGTTTGTTGTAAGCATTGATGGTTTAAAATTGACTCCTGTGATCATGAGAAAGCATAATTACAACAAAGTAATAGGTGCAAAATATTGGCAGCACTCGGGCTCGAACTGAAAAGCCCGTCGGTGTGCTCTTACGAGGTGGCACTCCTACCGATTGCGCTGCCGAGGCACATCTCGTTGGGTGTCGTAGGGGTTGATGATAGTTGCGCTCACGCCTTCTGATCTTCTTTTCAGGTCTTCAAAAAAGCGTTCAGCAGAAACTGACTGTGGTTCTGGACTCCCCTCACAAGGCACTACATACTGTCAAAATAGCACCGCAAAAGCTCACCATGAGTTGGGAATCCTTCCTTGTAAGGTCCGTTTATACGCAGCGCGGAGCGTAATAATGATAACTGCCAGTACTGATTAAGCCTTTCGGCCTAGCGAATATCAGTAATTGATCGATATTGGTTCTCATTATGACGCATCGCGCTGTGATTTGAGTATAAATGGGGCATATCTGAAGACGTGCCTTAAAAGGTGAATCGGTGATGTGCTGATCGTTGAACTTCACTCCAACGATGTACTCGCCCGGTTCAGCCACCTTGTACTTCACATGACAGTTGCCGTCCTGAAATTCTGGACTTTAGAGCCTCAGTGCTACTCATCAAGGTTGGGCGCTTACCTTGTGGTCGACAAACTCCATTTCGGCCTTGCTCGGGCCTTCCATAGACACTGACAGATTGCCCGCCCCGGCTTCTCGTGTGTAGATGTTGAACAACTGTGGCAAATTTGTCTCACCGCGAATCACACCCATGCCCGACGCTCTCACCTGTAACGTAGCCGGTTAGTGGCTCTTACGGATATTTTATAATGGCGCCGCATAGCATCTATACTTCGCTGACGAAAAACACCGCATTTTACGGAATTTTACGGAATTTTGGGATTCGGAGAATCTCGCCGCATAATTAATAGGCGCCGCGGGAATCGCTGTAGTTCCTCTTAATTTTTGAAAAACGAGGTGTTTTACAGGAGCGAAAAATTATACCATTTTCACGTCAAATTGCACACTCTTCTAAAGAAACTTGACGCTTCTGAAATCAAAATGAATGCCTTCCTAATCGAAAAGAGTATTTTGCATGTTAAACTACGGACTCTTCAAGAGGGTTACAACAATTTTTGTGCAAGGAGAATTCGTATAACCTTCCTTGAATTTTTTTAAAAAGTTCAGCTGCACGCATGAGTGTAACAAATGTATAAAATTTCTGTTTTTTAGACAAAATAATAAATCAAACTTTGCTTTAAAGCGCAACAATGCAGCAATCATTGTTTAGTGCATTAAAAAAGATCGCGCCATGCACTCTATTAGCTCGTCGCGACTTTTATTTGATTGGTAATATGTGCGCTCTTTAAAATTGTTTTTGCTGATCGTTTACAGGTGTGAAACTCCATGCAGACAGAAATTTTGCTATCAATCTAGTAAACGTCGTGAACGAGAGCATGGCGCAATCGCTTCCATTAGCACTAGAAATGGCCGCCTTCCTGCTCTTTAAAACAGGCTTTAAGCCATTATTTTACTCAACAAAAAAAAAAAGAAAACAAGAATGTTATAAAATTTCAAATGTTTTCACTTATTGAGTAGGTTAATTAAACCTTCAAAGAAATCATTCTAAAAATTTCCCTTGAACGAAAAATTATTCCAACTTTTGTGGATAGTCTCTGGTCTAATGTGAAAGGAGCTCGTTTTGACTTGGAAGAAGTTAAGTCTGATCTCAAAACCGTTAGGCTTGTTTGGAAGAGTGTCCAAATTGATTTGAAAGTTGTATAAACGCGGTACGGAGCCTCAGCGCGACGCAAAAAAATCGACACCTATTCAGAACACGGTGCCACGGGCCGCCGCAGCGCAAATGTATAAACTGTACCTTAGCTCCGTTTATACTTTATAGTGGTCATATTGATTGAGCGGCGCGATCGATCAATCGGGCCACTTTACATGCCGTCGCGCCGCTCGGCGTCGGAAGTATAAAGGGAGCCTTGGGCCTATGGCTTGTTTAGTGTGCACGCGACGCACGACGCGACGCATGCGTGGTGGCCAAATTGATCGAGCGACGCGATTGATCAATTCGGCCACTACATGTGCATCGCGCGTCGCGCGTACAATAAACAAGGCCTATGGTACGAACTGCATAGCTACATAGCTACCCGCACAACACTGTCGCCGCGACCGTCGCATCGCGACGCAGAAGTATACCATGGGCCTAAGGTATCGTTTATACTTCTTTGCTTCTTATACCACTGTGGCCGCGACGCGGGAGTATGCCATAGGTCTTAGGCGCACTGCGGGGAACTGGGCGCATAGAGGTTCCTCTACCTTGTGCGCTCCTCCTTCAGTGAACGAGCCGACTGTGAACTGGAACGGTGAGCCGTAGATGTGTGCGTCTTTGTGCATGATTGACAGATAGTGAAGTCCTTCCATCTTCGGGATCCACCTGGAATGGATAGTTTCCTTTGGGCTGCGCCATGCATTCTAACCAATGAACAAGTCCGCGATTCATGCATGTTACCAAGAAGGTGCAAATTTCGGAACAGCGGTCAAACTGAAAGGCCTTCTAGTACTCATGGTAGTGACACAATCAAAGTACGTAAAATCGCCTCAGAGCTTCTACATTCTTATTTCTATAGTCCGTTAATACAAGCTTTTTTAGGGAATCGTCAAAACTGAACACTTTCCGAACCAAACTGGTCACTTTTCAAATCAATCCGATCTTTGTTTTAATATGGAAGGCGCTCGTTTTGCTTCGGCAGATGTTCAGCTTGATTTCAAAAGCGTCAGTTTTGCTTGGAATAATGTCCCGTTTGATTCGAAAAATGTCCAGTTTTGTTTGAAAAGTGTCCAATTTGATATGAAAATTGCCCAGTTTGACGTGAAAATAGCATATACTCGGTAGTATGAGCGTCAAAACCGCCGCTAGGGCCCCTGGGGTAGTGCAGAAAATAGTGCGAAATTGCATATCTAAGCCCTTGTATCACATTCGGGTCTCTGACGACGAAATGTGAGGCGACAAATAAAAATTCACAGAAATATTCTCGCTTCGTTACATTACGACAACGACCACGATGTATAAACTCTGAGCCGCCTAAAACTTCGACGAGTGGGGGTCATTCTATAGGCTAAAAGGCACGGACTGGCGCCAGCGCTAATTGCGTCAATAACCGTTGAATTCAGAAGGCCCAAAAGGCCCTTAGTCCACGTTTGTACTCCAATAGCTGCGCGTCGCGTCAGTGAGAATTACCAATTTTGGTAGTTCCCATCTTGAAGCACCGCGCGGCGAATGAAGTATAAACGGTGCTTAACACTTCGACCGCGGATCTGGAATCCATCAATTCACTGAATCTTTGGATGCAGCTCACTCCTAGACTTCAAGCAGTCCGACTAACCGAATCTGGTAGAATTGATCGCCCAGATCTCGCATCTCAACGTCTTCGGTACGACCTTTCGGGTCGAGAATCTTCGCACTGCTGTCCATCGCCGACATGTTCGGCAACTTCAGAAACATCAACGCCTCCTTATTCGGCAAAGCCAGTCCCGCCTGAAATTTCCTATAGTATCCTAAGTGAACTTGACTCTGGCGCATTTTATATAAAAACATCTGCTTCTTGTAGTTTTCCGGTGTCTTCTTATAGAGCTTATCAGCATAGAAATCCCTAAGGATTCCAGAATTTGGGCCATAACGGGCCCCAAAACCCTTTCTAGTAGCTCAACTATGCAAAAATCAGGCAGTCTGAAATAAAAATATGGGTGGGTGTGAAGGCTGATTTAACGCTTGCTGTGCTGGCAGTCGCCAATGTGGCCTACGTGCGGGAGGAGATAGCTGACGAACCAGACAAATCAGGGAACATCGCACGCGAGCATGGTCGGCCCTCTGATTGGTTGGCGCGAGTTTTGATTGGTACTGATTGGTTAATGGTTGATGAGTTCCCGCCTCTCCATGAAGGCCACATTAATGACCAGTACCTTTGCTTCAAGCATTGTAGTCTAAACTAAACCTTGGTAGACTGAAATGGAAGTAATCGGGTGAGGGAGCGGCAACCTGAATGTGCGCAACGTGCCGTAAAATTCCCTTGGACTGCCCCCCCCCCCCCCCAAATACCACCTAAGGGCCTGTTCATACTTCGAGCGACAAGAGTGACAAGAGCGACTGGACCGACTGGGGCGAAGGATTAATATTTAATTATTTACGTACACCATACTACGTCCGTCGCATCAGTCGCTCTTGTCGATCGAAGTATGAACAGGCCCTAACTATATTACACAGTATTTGGCAAAATAACGCCAGGAAGTCAACTATTTGCACCACTGAACAAATTCCGACAATACGCTTAAATGGCGCGATAGTGCACACATTTAGACCGACCCCATCCAACTGGGAAACTACCCTAAAGCGCAAGACAACAGAAAACTGCCATTATTTTTGCTCGACCAGAAGCCAGTGGAGGTCACTCATGGGTTAAAATCAAGAGTAAAATGGACTAAGTCACATAGTATCGTCTCTGATCAGAATAAGGTTAAACTACTGATGCCATGTGGCGCCATAAACAAGTCGGAGCAGGACTATGTATACCTAGATGCTACACGGCGTCATCTCTTGTCAAAACAAGATTAAACTGTAGACACTGTAGATGTCACTTGGTGTCATCTCAGGTTTAAAAAAAATTAAGCTTCATAACCCACGTGGGACTATAACAGTTGAAAGTAAGACTAAGCTGCTGATGCAAGGTAGCGTCTATACTGGATAGGTTATACCTACGGTTACAACGTGGAAAAGCCAAAAACCTCAGCCCTACCTGTTCAGCTTTTCGAGTGATCTCCTCTCGCTTCCTGCCAGCTCCTTTTCCGGTACATTGCACGGTGAACGGACTGTCTGCAATGACTCACAGTAGCTGGTAATGCGATCCGTAAATTCTAAGTAAAACGGTGGCGCTTCTGAGCAGGACCTTACGACATAGGCCGTTAATCATTACGTTGAAAAAAAAAACATGCGAGATGCGGATCAACATTGGTGGGGCAAAGGCTTTCTCCTTTATACCTATCTTACAGTTTATAAAAAAGCTCAGTCGGCATGTCTTTCCGTGCATCCGCGCAAAATTGATTGCAGCGCGAAAGCTACCACAACTACCAGTCGATATTATTGATTTTTGTCAACAGTTCGACATGGCTACCACACAACTATAATGGCCAATGTTCTTCCGCTCGTCCATCTGTCCGCGCAAAATTAATGTCCTGTGGAGAAGTTTCGCTTCTCTATCAGCACTATCAACCTGTTTGCAATAAATCATTCGGGTGAGAAACAGAAAATATAGTACTTTCGTCGGTGGTCAGAATTCACAGCAGGTAAAGAGTATTGATCGTTCGATCAATATTGATCGACGTTCCGAACCACCCACCAACCGCGGTCACTAGGCGACCTGGGCCGGGATTCATCAAAATTACAACAGTAACTTTTAACAGCACATCAAAACTCAGATAACGCGGCTTATCAAGCGATATGGTGAGCGATAAGCGGCGTTATCTAAGCTTTTCGCTTACAATTCTCCGTTAAAAGTTACGTAAGTCGTTGATGAATTCGGCCCTGGCAACTACTGGAGTCCAAATGTGATGCAGATACTCACCCTTGTTAGCTGTTAGCTAATTTGTAGGTCTGTCTGTCCGTGTATCCGCGCGAAATCATTGTCGGCCAGAACGTATCACAACAACCCGCCGATAATACGGGTCTCATCTTAGGCTTAATAGCTTGCGGCGAGCAATACAGGAATATCATGGCTGGTGGGCAAAGTTCACAACAAGTACGCAAAATCGATCGACATTATCGATTAGTGGACCGAAATACCAGCAACCCCGGCGAATAAGGGGTCTAAATGCGGGTGGGGTATAAATGTAAAGGAGCCGCTCACTTCACACGGCTGCGCAATCCTTTACATATAAAAGATCACTTCCGTCACGTCTTCCGTGCGTCCGCACGAAAACAGTTGCCGCCCGAACGCTATTCCAATTAATGATTCACTCTTGGAGTTAACAATTGAAGGTGGCTGTCGATTTTAGCTGGCGGTGGACAAACTTCACAACAAGTAAGCAGTATCGATCAGCCATTTAGTATCGATCGACATTATCGGTTAGTGGACCGAAATACCAGCAACTCCGACCACTTGGCGGTACGAATACTGGTGGGTATAAATGTAAAGGAGCCGCTCGCCTTTTACACGGTGACGCGATCCTTTGTTTACAAAAGAGCAAATCCATCATTCTGTCTGTGCGTCTGCGCGAAAACAATTGCCGTCTGAACGCTATTCCAATGATTCATTCATTCTTGGGTTAACAAAAAGGCGGTCACACGATTATAGTTGCCGGTGAGGAAACAACAAGTAAGGGGTATCGATCGCCTGATCAATATCGATCGATGTTATCGATCGCCGTGGCGAAGCCCCAGCTAATCACGGTCACTAGGCGGCTGATTGGTGGTGAGGGAGAAACATGAAGGGGCCACTCACCCTTCACATGGTTGTCGGCAAACTTGACGGCTATCACGTAGACTCCGGGCTCTGTCGGCTTGTAGTTGACTTTGATCAGTCCAGCTTTCACTTCTTTACAGCTGAGTTCGGCTTTCGACGGTCCCTGGACAGACACTGAGAGTCCTCCGTAGCCTAAAAGTGGGATATTGTTGTGCGGAACGCTTCACTCGAATACAATAAACGACACAGGGCACAGAAACACATGAAAACATCGGCAGCAGGTGCTCGGGCACGTGATAAACGACTCTGTTGTCGCACGAAAGGCACGAACACTTTGAATCAGCCGATGAATTCGCTATTGAAAACCGACGCTGAGCTGACCTGCTTTGCTCGTATCGATGAGAATCTCGTTGTCTTTCATGCACTCCGCCTGAGTTTTGCCGGCTCCTGTGACTTGGACTCGGCTCGCATCTCCCACTTGTGACTTGTCCACCTGAAAAGGGGGACGGCGTTACATGGATGATCAAAAGGAGTACAGAAAACGCTGGAAGAAAATGCGGTCCGCGGTACCTTGATCCTGAAGGGCGCCTTTGGCAAGAGTTTTCCATCCCTCTTCACAGAGATCAGATGCTCTCCGGCTTCACGTGGCGTGAAGGAAACGCCTGAACGGAACAAGGGATACATCGGTGTTCAAACACAGCTCTGAATACGCTTGTTGCAGTAGAAATCACTTGAGAAGCGTTTATACTTGGAAGGGGTTGGTATGACATTAATACAGAAGACATTGATATCGATCACACCCCTTGCCTAATCGACATTGCTGGCTCATAAACTCCCGCAATGAATGAGCGACAGCCCATGTAATAACCATACCTTAGGTTCTGTCTATATGTACATTGATTCGTACGCATTCAAAAAGCAACTGAGTCGCTCGTGGAAAGCATACGAATCGATCAATGCCCAGCCATCGCGTGGCAAAAATCGATATGCATCTTTATCCGGATGGCCTACCGCTCAAGTCGCAGACTATGAACAGGTTCTATGGCCAAACTAATTAATCTGCGCTCTATACATACCATGGCGTCGCCCGACGTGGAAAGTATAAACAGCATCTCACGGAGCGTTCAGTGTACACGCGACGCGTCATGCAATGTAGTCATAAGTTTCCATATCGATTAATCGCGTCGAACAATCGATATAGGAGCTTACCATTTCTTCACGTCGCGCGTCGCGTGCATACTGAACGCTCCCTTAGGGACAGCTTATTTGTAAAAATGCACCCTGGGCGGGATTTTGCTTCAGTCGCCGATCGAAGCAACACTATGAGAGCCACCAATATCGATTAGGCGGCGAGACGATCGATACTGATAGCTTTCATTACCCTATGTCTACCGACAACTAAACTATAAACACGATTTAAACAGAAGTAGAACGAAAACCTTATCAACGACACTACAGGAAAATCCCAGCAGTCCTTTAAATACCCGTTTATAGTATGAGATTTGAGTGACTGATCAGTGCTTTGGGAAAATATGAACAAGACCTTGCCAGATCGAGCAATCACCTCGCCCAGAAAGTATCAACGAGGCTTAAGCACTATGGCAGCAAGCCCTAATTACGGTCCCGTGCCTCCGAAAGCCCGTGGACTCGTTGCAAACCCACCTCAACTCTCGAAATTGCCCAGGAATCAGGGGGCTTGGTCCTGGAGTTGAAGGCATTTTTCCCCGCCCATGTGACATGTCAGGGGAAGGACGCTAAACCGCCCAGTCCCTACAAGCTCTTCGTCCGCACTCACGCCACCGATGACGAAGAGCGTGCTTACCTAGCCGCCCTCCTTCGATGAGGCGAACGAAGCACGGCTCTTCGATGCCGGATGGTGACTTGATCGATGCCGAAATTCCCTTCAGCTCGGACTGCGTGATGTTCAGTGCCACCTCCGACGTCGATCCGACAGACAAATGAGCGCGTTTCTGGAATGGACGGTGTCAGGTCGGGAAGGACAAGAAAGTCATAACTGACAAGAAAATTTCTAAATTCTAGCAGTGCTTATGGAACGCGGCATGCATTCTGCTTGAATACGACGTTGCGAAGATCCACACAATTTTCTGCGGAGCCTCTCCACGAAATCACCCAAGAACAGAATGCGTGGCGCACTCTTAAGAAATACGTAACACCGAAATCTCCCTTGTACCCCTCAAATCTGCCTATGCTCTTCACCATTAAGCACTTCTACTTGATTAAGGCTTCTATGCCCTGCTGAGGGGGCGCGTGGAGCGCAGTCGGAGGAGGCGCAGGCTGTCGCTTGTACCCGATACCAGGTTCCTGGTTCGGATTTCCCGCCCAGGCCAACCAAGCCTTCCTAGTTCTCCGGGGTCGGTGAATTGGTACCGGACTTGTTTGGGAAGCGTAAAGCGCTGACTTGTTCATCGGCTGGCCACCGCAAGTCATTGTATGGCCAAATACGCATTCAACTCGCCTCCACGACATCCCGCAGAAGTAGAATGTGTGGCGCATCCCAAAGGGGATTGAATAACGCCGTTCGTCAAGGCCTTCCTTCTAAGCTCTGAGCCTTTCGGGGATTTATGCAGTCTCTGTACCTGCTGTAGTGTGAAAGCCATAGGTATCGATGATTGGGACCGATATTAGCTAATTCTGCGAAGCAGCCCTCCGTTTTCGATGTATATTTGAGCCGCTCAATCGCTTCCCCCAGCATAAGGATCGTTCATACTACGATGCCAACTGCCGCGATGCGATTTCTAGCGGCCAGGTTGATCAGAGCCACCAATATCGACCATGTGTGCCGACTAATCGATATCAATGATTCTCATACTGCCGCGCAACATGGTGACTTGAGAATAAACGCGCTCGTATATTTATCGCTTCATTAACCACTACGCGATGGGAGTATAAGCAGCACTTCTACTATTGGAATTCAATTTTCATGCTGCCACTCATGCAGCTACTGAAGCATAAACTATGCTTTGGTCCTATTTCGGACTCCAATCGCCATGCGAAGCATGAACGGTGAGCTTTCGCTATGAAATTTTTATACGATGTAGGGTCCTGTGTGGAGAGTCCAAAGCCGTAGTTTTTTTTTTCGGAATGCTCTTATGTGGCCGAAAAAAGGCGTGTGGAAGCGTGAGCGTGAAGTTTATCACGCCCTGTCGTCACTCAACCCAATGTGATCGGCTTGCGTAGTGGATAGCGTTGTCGCCTATCGGTCGCACCGAGCGGGTTTTACGGCTCGACCTCCGGTGTCACCATAACTTTTGCACACATCGGGCGTGGCCACAGGAGTCAATTTCTACACGATTATTGCTTTGGTAAGTGTTAATTAAATACCGGTATCAAACCAAACTCATGACCTTACCCGTGAAGTGTGTTTGAGTGCCTTTACGGTATCGTTGCTGATATGAAGGGCCAGTTCATACTTCGAGCGACAAGGGCGACAAGAGCGACGGACATAGTGTGGTGTACGTAAACAATTACGTACTCCGCACTCCATCGGCGACCATCGGCGAATGTAGTGTGGAATACGTAATTATTTACGTACACTACGTCCGTTGCCCCAGTCGCTTCAGTCGCTCTTGTTGCTTTGGTCGCTCCAGTCGCTCATGTCGCTCGAAGTATGAACAGTCCCATACAGTGCAAATACGATCCATTGAGAGGTAACTCAAATGAAAGCAGAAAAGGGCTACATTTGTTCACTAAAAATATTAATCGCGCACAAATTGACTGCTGTGGTCACGCGAGTACATAATATAACGACCCGACGTGTGCAAAAACCATGGCTACACCGGGGTTCGAGCCGTAAAACCCGCTCGGTGCGGCCGAGAGACGACATCGCTATCCACTGCGCGACCCGACCACATTCGATTTAGTGGCAACACGGCGTGATGAACTTCACGCTCACGCTTCCACACGCCTTTTTTCGACCACAGAAGAGCATTCCGAAAAAATTAACTGCGGTTTTCAACTCCACGCACGGGACCCTACATCCTGTACAAATTGCATCGCGAAAGCTCACCGCTACTTTGGAGGCTCTCCTTGTCAGAACTGCTTTAGTTTTCGCTTAAGGCCCATGCACACTTCTGCGACAGCGCGGCACGGCCACGATGAAGGATAGGGCCGCGACTGGCGCGGCGCGACATAGCGACACGTGCCGCAGAGGGGGGCATGCACACTTTTGCGGATATCGCCGGCGATGCCGCGCTGAGTGCCGCAGGCTGAATGGTTGAAATCATTCCTAGCGGCGCGACATGCACTGTGACGTCGCCTATAACGATGCTCTAACGCGACCGCGCCGCAACCGCCGGATTTCGCGGAGCTCCTCTTGCCGCACCGCGGCGTCGCAGAAGTGTGCATGGGCCTTTATACTTCGGCCGCTGGGCGGCGCTATAGCGCGTAAAGCCATAAATATCGAACACGCGCGCTGCCTAATCGATATTACTGTCGTTCCGCATGACGAATATAAGCCCGTACTGTACTTAGCAGCCGAATGAAGTATAAACGGTAGTTTGGATCACTATTTGGGCCTACCTAGGCCGCCGTATACAATTAAATGGTCTCACCTGTCCTTCCCCAGCAACCAGCACAGTGAACGGCGAATCGTGAACTTCCTTTCCACCTAGCTTCACGTGAACCTTGTACTCGCCGGGCACCGGCGGCACCCATGTCACAGAGCATGTGCCATCCTTAAAAACAACACATTGCGCCACTGTGGAAATTCACTCCTCAAGCTACTTCTGTGTACTTCACCCCACTGAAGTACATCAGAGTCATTCTACAGTGCAAGTCATCAAAGAAATAAGCAAGCGGCGAGCGCATTCAGTGTCTTCTAGCATGGAAGTATGAATAAACCTCCCTAATTAGCGTTGCGAAAAGTGAAAAAAATTCTAACGTAGTGAGTAACAACTTAGGTTGGCTACAATCACGCACCACAACGGTACCACAGGCCTTTCCATCGCATGCCTTGCCGAAAATTCCCTAAAACTTGAAGATTCTATGCGAACTCAACTGCCACATGCATCCTTGACGTATCCGTTTCAGCGATCTAAAGTGGAGCGCTGACGCGTCTCCGGGTAGTGGATAGGGAAATGAATCGCGAACCAGCTGTGATCATGCACTGTCCATAGACGCGGTGGGAAGCAGGTGATGGACTCTTTGCGTCTGCTGTGGTCGGGTCGACGCGTTCCTTCTGTGTGGGAGCGGCATGTTCGCGCACAGTGTGTGTGGATGTGCTCGCGCCTGCGCGGATTGTATCAGTGTCGCCCCGACCGAAGCCTGCGCTCGGTAGACTGGGAGCACATGTAGGACGATTCGAGGCTGCCTTAAAAGTCTCGCCCCGTCCCTCCGGGCGGTCTGGCTGGCTGCCCGGAGTTCTCTCCCCGCAGGAGAGAGCCTGACTGGCTACCCGTGTGTACTCCAGTCAAACACAGCAGCACTAAAGGTCATCAAAACACTGACCCCGAAAGAGCCCCCATTTCTGCAGCGATGGGAAGGACGAGTACGGAGAGGCTGCTAAAATCTCAGGGCCTAACCAGGCTGCGCAAATTGAGAAGGACTAGGATGACCATCTGTACTTACAACGCCCGCACGCTCGCATCGGAAGCATCCGTCGAGGACCTGATGATGCAAGCCAGGAAGATCAAGTACGACGTCATCGGACTGACCGAGACGAGAAGACACCACCCCTACACGCCGCCTACGACTCCGGAGAAGAACTGTTCCTCGGAACATGCGACAGCAGGGGAGTAGGCGGGCGTTGGTGTCCTCGTCAACACGCCAATACCGGGCCACAAAGGTCGCCGGAAGAACTTTACATTGGAACCACGGTTGGAGTGGAACGAGCAAAAGACCGCCTGAGTTCAGAATCCTTCCACCCCACGATGGACCTGGAAGTCTATCAAGCAGCGCTCACCTTGTTGTCGTGGATCTTAATCCTGCTCTGTGCCGGTCCTTCGATGCTCACTGACAGCTCCTTGGCGGCGCTTCCTTTTGCGCACACGGTGAAAGCGGATGGTTCGCCTACTGTGGTACTCTGTAAGCCTGGTCCGTAGACCGTGGCATAACCGTCATGATAACCATCGACATAGAAACGCAGCGGGCTTCCCTAAAGACTTTGCGTTAAATATCTTATCTGAAGTGGTTCATAAGAGCATGTTCATAGTTCACGACGGCAGCATCACCCATACAAAGCATACGAATCGATTAAAGTCAAGCGATCGCTCGACGAAAATCGATACGCGGGCATCGTCCGGGCGACCTTTCGCTCCGTCTCAAACTAAAAACAGGAAGTAAGGAGACCAATGAAATCGTTACACACCGCAATATGGGCTCCGTCTTGAACAATGGATAGCTCATGAGGTCCCTGCTTCTTCGGAACATACTTCACCTGGACTGTTCCTGCAAAGAAAATAATGAATTTTAAGACAAGGGAAAGACGAACAGTTAGAAAATAGCGCTCAAGTTGGCGAACGGCGGGAGAAAACGGACTATTCTTAATGTGATCGGAATTAGGCGGAACTACAGAATTCCGATGGTGTTAGTTCGCCTGCAAGGGCAAAAGACGCAGCAGTTTCGCCTACACTCCCCTTACCATACCCCAGGAAAGCGTTTCAGAATATATAATACATTGCTTTGCAATTTTCACACTTGGGCCAACACAAGCGTTCAACGACACGCGACTTATCAGGGGGCGTATTCATCAACGACTGACAACAAGTTATCAGAGAAATACGTCCAAAAACCCCGATATCGCGGCCTATAAAGCGATATAGTGAAGCAAATCGCAGTGGTATCAGGGATTTCGGCTTATTTTCTCTGTTAAACTGCTGTAAGTCCTGGACGAATTCGGCCCCAGGACAGGGAGCGCTCTTCAGCCAAGGTCAGTGTCTCCAATCTGAATGTTTTACGCTGGCGACTAGTTGCCTCTGTGGCGGACTACAAACAGAACCGTGGGCTGAATTTCAGACGTCGCGTGTCGCGGCGTTATGAAAGCCATCAATATCGATCGTCATGGCCCCTAATCGATATCAGCAACCTTCATGGCGACGCGTCGTCTCGTGACCGAAGTGTAAATTCCGCTTCCACTTTATTGATCTATGAATGTGCAAAAATCGAAATGAAAAAAGTGACTAGTTTTATTTTCTGGTACAGCAAAACGAAAGCGAAATTTAGAACACAATGTAAAAAAACGGCGAGAGTTTAGTTCTCCCTCTTCTCCCAAGGCCCCGTTTATACTTTGACGCCGAGCGATGCGATGTCACGCATTGTGGCCAAATTGATCGATCCGTCGCCCGATCAACGACGGGGCCTAACATACGTGCACTGACATAATCGGGGCCTAACATACGTGCACTGACACCGCTGAGTTTGAACATTCAACTCAGTTGACCACGAGAGCATAGCAATTTCGCATGGGTCGGTACCTTCTCACTGGAACTGCCTCTCATTCACAAAGCAACCCCGACGAAGAACCCTTTGATACCGTCCATAAAACTAGGTGTCTGCAAACATTTAGCACGTCGAAGGAAAACATCGCTATCACATCAGGCAGCAACACCCAGCACATCTTCCAGGAACCGGTCCTAGGTGTAGACTGCAGAATAGCTCCTCTGTTTCTCGTTAAATTACCACTTAAGTCAAACTCCATCTGCGTGAGTTGAGCAAAAAGCAGGCGGTATTCATTCGGGGGAGCATTCCCAATCGGTGGCGTGAGCTTGCATACGTGTAGTAATGGTCGACCTTAATGAACAAAGATCGGCGCTAATTGATTCTTTTTGGGATGCGCCAGCATTCTACTTCTACGGGATGTCATGGACGCGATTTGAATGCGTATTAGGCTATACAATGACTTGTAGCGGCCAGTCGATAAACAAGTCAGTTCATTACCCTTCCAGACAACTTTGGCACCAAATCACCGACCACGGAGTGATGGATTGGTTGACCTGGACTGAACCAGGAACCTGGCAGCGGCGCACGCGACATCCGGCACCTCTTCCGACCGTGCCACGCGTGATAACGAACGCAACGCATAGTCGATCGCTTAGGAAACTGCAACGAAGACCAATGCTCAATATGGCCTCGTTTATACTTCGACGCCGAGCGACATGACGCCAAGCATTGTGGCCACATTGATCGGGCGACGCGATCGATCAATTTTAGCCATCACACATGCCGTCGCGTCGCTCGACGTCGGAAGTATAAACGGGGACTATCGCCATCTCGGAGCGTTTCTTAACGTTGCGGGCTCTCCTAACCCTCCGCACATAGGTGTGAATCACCCGGGCAGATTTATTTCACATCTCAATCAGTGAGTGACACTACTAGCAGCTGATAGCAGCCGAAGTACATCGACACAGCCAATGTGACGGGTTCGAAACGTCCAGCCACATTACAACAGCACGACAAAAGATGCGGAGAAACAGGCAAAACCATTGTTGACGAGAATGCCACACAGGAGAGGAATCACCCAGCAGTCACTGAAGGCGTGGGAGGCTGAAGTGCATTGACTGAGTCCGATAACTTACTGGCTGTGTCGCAATCGATCGATATTGATTCCATATTGAAACGCAAACCCGCGATACAATTTCTTCTGCGCCATTCCATAACGGACGACCGACTGCCAAAAATTGGGTTTATCGGCTTCGGTTGATCGCATGGGATGGAGTGAGGCAAAATATGAAACTACGGCGGCAATACAAGATCAACAAGCGACTAATAACGATCGATTGTTACTACAACCATTTATGGGATTCAGTGAATTAATCTCCCGTCCTCCATCCAGAATGATTGCGATGTCTTTTACGTGTGGCATTCTTGTTCGCTAGTCGTTTTGCCTGCTCTTCAAGCCAATACGTCGCTATGTCGCATCAAAGACGATCAACCGCCGTCAAAAATCGATAACTATCGATCGATACTGAGCTGGTCACAGGTTCGAATCACAGGTGGTGGACGGACGTACGGACAGCTCGACTGACTTCACTCCAACAGTAGAAAGAAGTGAACACCACCAGCAAGCTCCAGTTTCTTCATCAGAGCCTTTTATTTGATCATATGCTGTACTAAGAACACCTCATCTGACGGTGAGTTCCAACAAGGGAGGTCAATGAACTTCCCGTGAAGATTTCCAAAGTAACCTATTGGGGGTTGTAGGGGATTGCCTAGGATACGCGAGAAAACCTTTCACTTCAGTTCGGGCCGTTAAGGCAGAAAAGACACCTTTATTGGCCTTGTAATGCTCAGATATTAACCTGCAAACGTTTTGGAGCTTTAACATGGTCAGATCATAAATAGCAAACTGATACGTTACTGGGGTTTTCGAAAAAAGGTATTCTTAGTAGGATTCAGCTCGTCGTCTTCTCTCTAAAAATCTCCTTGTAACGTCATTTAAACTTACGCCAATGTGGCAAAAAAGTGGCGTCGCGTCGCTCGGCGTCGAAGTACAAATGGGCCCTAAGGGGCTGGCACAATCTATTCAGTGTTCTAGGTAAAGTATACTTATCGACTTATGTAGGATAATCATCCGGCAAAAATCGTAACGTATGCTTCACCCACTGCCAATCCGCTCCCGCCGCGGGCTACGAACAGGCCCTGAGGCGAAATTTATACTTCAGTCACCGTATGACGCGGCATTATAAAAACCGCGAATATCGAACGTGAGCGCCTCCTTATCGATATTAATTGCTTCCATCGACGCAAGGCCCCGCGACAGAAACATAAATCCCGCCCAAGCCGCTGAGAGGGTTGACTCGCTGCGTTGTCAACAGGTCGTGATTGATGTTTTTCTCATGGTAAGGCTCTATTCATACTTCGGCGACAAGAGCGACAAGAGCGACTGGGGCGACGGACATCATAAATTACCCCGTCGCCCCAGTCGCTCTTGTCGCCTAAGGCCTATGTCATACCATCGCTCACCCCGAGCGAAGCCTAATGATGGGCTCCCATATCGACTCATCGCTTCGCGCGATCGATATGGGAGCTTATCATTAGACTTCGCTCGGGGTGAGCGATGGTATGACATAGGCCTAAGTATGAACAGGCCCTAATGAGGATCGATATTAGCTCAGACTGGTCGATCTGTGTGCGGACCCGAACCCAATCGATATTTTCGCCTATCCACCATTTATGCTCCCTTACTCGTCACCTACGAGGCGTTGAGATTGACGGTGAACAAGTCCTCATCGTGCACATTTTGCAAACTTCCGAATGCAGAATTTGCCGCGCGACGCGTCATAATGAGAATTACCATTATCGATTAGGACCCAAGGCACAATCAGCCAGTATTACGCGCCGAATGGAGTGTAAACGGGGCCCAGGAGTTGCGCAAGGCTCAACAGTGAACACAAAGCGAACAACAAAACGAAAACGATCCCAAGACGAGGTCCACACCTTACTCACAGGTCATTGCTGTAGTATGAAAAGGGTCGATGTCGATCACTCAACAGGTAAGATCGATGTCGACCACTGTCGTACTGCCGCACAACTTGGCTAGTGAAGTATAAAAACCCCTTAATACTCACCATCTTGATTATCGATGATCTCGGCCTGATCGGTGTGCTTGGACGGCATAATGACGAACGCTTTCAGAGACTCGGGACGCACTGACGGAGGCACGTTCAGCTGAAGAGAAAACGAGATAGAGGGTGCCGCGTCTGGATGGATGCAGTGGAGCCGGGTCGCGTGCGTTCATCATCAATCAGAATCGAAGCAACGCACAGCAAATGACTCGCACTCTCAAAGGGGGAGCCACGAAAAACCGCGGAAGTCCCTAATGATTGACTGACTCACTGTAAACTCTCTTGTTAGAAAAGCAGGTGACTCTGGAGGAGACGCGGCGACTGCGGATCGTTGAGTCGGTGAAGAACGGGTGGCTGCTGCTTGTCGTTTATGCTCGGGCGGCGACGATTTGCTGCTCGCGGAGCCAACAGGGCTGGTCGCGTGTCGACTCGAAGAATTAACGTAGTGCTGCTGCTGCTCCTCCTCCTTACGGGTCTCGTGGTGAACCTTTTCGTCAACGCCGTTCGCTCCAGTCACGTAGCGTTGCTCGAACTTCTCTACGGAACCGTTTGCACTGACCGACTTCGTGGTACGTAGCTGTTCCGCGGGAACTGCCTGAAAATGGATAGCATTGTTTCGGGCGTCTTGAGTCGTCGAGGGCCTAGATGCGTAGAGAAGTGCCCCTACATCCGCTAAGAGCTCGAATTGCTTAAGAATGAGGCTGCATCAGAAGCATCAGGCTGAATTGAGGCCAGCGATAACAGAAAAAGGACAATTTCGAGCCTAATATCGGAAGTGGCCACACCACCGTGACGTTCATGACCATCCCTTTAGGTCAGTGTTCTGTCATTCTCTTTCATTGACTGCAGTTAGGCCAGAAAGAACACTCATCTTAAGGGTTTAATACTTCAGTCAGCAATTGTTCGGTAGCACAGTGACCACAAATACGTATCGATTACCAGCGCTTCCTAATCGATATCTGTTGTGGTTCTCCTATTGTAGCACCTCGCAGCGAGTTAAGTATAAACCCTTCACAATGTTGAAAGGAGACGTTCGTTGCAGTGCCCAAACCTCATACCTCGAACCTCGAAGAGCCATGAGGCTTTACTACCTGAATGATCGACCCGTGAGCCTCCTATGGATTTCCCGAATGCGCCCAAAGCCTCTCTCTCAGCCGTGCTCTTATTTGGTGGATCCACTGATGGATAGCTCAAAAGAGCAAGAAAAACAGTAAATAAAGCTAGGTTTACACTTCAGCCGTCACACAGCTCGGCACTAAAACGACCACAAATATCGATTACCAACGCTTTCTAATCGATACTTGTGGTCTTCTTACCAGGCGCAGCGATGCAAGTATAGACCCTTTCCAAAGTACCAGCTCGACGAGATGCCAGAGATGAAGATATGCGCCCAGAATACCGCTGTGAGCAAACTCAGATGCCCCTTAGCGCTTCTTCACACGCGGCCAAGGATTTTAGGCACCTTAGAAGCACTCTTCATAACCAGCGGTCACCTACGGACCAACGAGTACGCTGAACGACGACCACAAGCATCAATTGAGCACTTGCTCCAAAGGCGTTGACGAACTTTTGTAGTGCCGCTTTGCTATTTGTATCAAGGAAAAACGGACTTTGTACCTCAAATCCTTTTCAAAAAGCCTAAAGTGGCTATTTCTAAGGTTGCAAGCTGCTATAACGAAGTTTTGTTGTGATCAAAACTGTTGTGCCAGGCGGGAATCCAACCAGCATCCCCCACTTACGGGGCAGAATGCTCCCCGCCATTACACCACCGGCGCTGTTTGATCGAAAGCAACATCCTCCACAACAGTATTACACCACCTATAAGCAGGAGGTGCAGGTTCGAGCCCCAGCTGGCGCTTTTGATCGCAACACCGGTCTAGGTATTGCGTGAGCCCTAGTTTGTAGTTGCGTCGTTGCGCGACGCGGCGCTATAGTCGGAACAGAATATCGATCGGACGGCGCGAAAATCAATATCTATGACGATCGTGGTGCGGCGGTCCAAGTATAAACTGGACTAACGGAGTCCTCGATTGAGTTCTTACCACATTTTTCCCTATTTTGATTTCAAAAACGTCAAGCTTGTTACGGAAACAGTGCAATTTGATTCGAAAGGTGTCCAGTTTGACATGAAATATATGTGTCTGGGAAGAACGCGATCGTTCGATGGCCTAGCCGAGCTGTTTTTGTACTTCTTCGGCAACATTGGCTGCTACCTCAATTATTCATTGGTTCTAATGAAAGGGTCGAAGGAAGGGTTACATTGCTGAGCAACTGACTATGCCTTGGCATTCAGTTCTCGTCGACTTACCCAATGACACATGTGCTGTTTTCACCAGGACTGTAACTGCACGTAATATTGGGGGGGGGGGGGGGGGGAAGGGTGTGGCAAAAGTAATGAAACTCTCATTTCCGTACCCATATATATCGTGACTGGAGTCCGGTTTCGTGCTTCTCGTATTTGCATGTTTGTTTGCTACCTACTGAAGGCCACCTGAGAAGTGACCACTTTCGCCCTTTCCGGAAGCGTGCCAAAACCCTAGTTTGACGAGTCGAACTGTGTCGCGCCAATGTCTCCCAGTTCCCAGCCCCGAGCAGCCTCGACTCAACCGTCACGCAGGATGAGAAGTACGTCTTCTACCTTAACTCTGCCAAGCAGCGAGTGAGGTCTGGGTGAGGTCTGGTGACCTCTTACCGACCTTCGTTCGGCGGGATGTTCACGGCCAGAAGCACCTTCAGAGATTTTGGGTCTGCGTCCATGGACCGGTACCGATACTGGAGGCTGTTTCCCAAGAGCACGATGATGGATTCCAAAGCTATGGTGAACCAAATAGAAGGGATGGACCGGCGACTCGAACTTATTCGATCGCAGCGCTTCAAGAAGGTGCTCGTCTTCGACTACGCCGCACCCGATCGGGCAAAAGTGACCACGGATAAGCTTGCTCAGCTGGGCTACGTTCACATGCCTCACCCGTCGTATTCGCCGGGCATCTTTCCATGCGACTACCACTACTTCTTGGGCCTACAGGACTTCATGGTCGGAGGAGACACAATGACCCAAGCAGACCTTGAAAACCATATCGAGCACTGCATCAACACCAGGCCCAAGCAGTTCTGGAAGGATGGGATCAGGGAATTGGCTGAGCGAGGGCAGCGAGTCATTGACCTTAAGGCCTATGTTACACCATCGTTCATCTCGAGCGAAGCCTAATGATAAGCTCCCATATCGATTAATCGCCTCGCGCGATCGATATGGAAGCTTATCATTGAGCTTCGATCGAGGTGAGCCGTGGTATCACATAGGCCTAGTGGCGAATATATTCATCGGCACCGTTGAGTTGTAATTGAGTTACAGAGAGAAGATTAAGAAATGTGTTGAATTTGTCTCATTACTTTTGCCCCCCCCCCCCCCTAATAGTAGACACCTTAATGAAGCACTCTGCTCCTACCTAAGGTGAACATAGTTGGGAGCCCGTCTGGCGGCATGAAGCGTAACAAAAGACTTGAGACACAACAACACGACATTGTGCGGCATTTCGAGGGTGTTGACGGGATTTTCCGGCAGTCAAGATTGTCTCGTTTCTCATTCTTAATGGCTAAGTGTTATGGGAAACATCCGAGGCTTGATACAACCCTTGCCGTAGTACTCATTTGCGAACCTGGAGTTTTTTTTTGAAGGATTTCTAATTATTCGCATCTGGAGTGGAATAACGGTAACGTGTAAGGAGTTGTGGACCTTCCTTCAGCACGTAGAGCACAGGTGGAGGTCTACGTGCCATTTGATTGCGGAAGGTGCGTCTAAAGAACAGCGCTTCTAGAAGAAGAAAGCCTTGGAATTGGCTAACTACTAGAAATGGATCCGACGCCGATTCAGATAATTTGATTCAAGCCTGGTTGAAAAGATTCTGCGATTAATGGCATTTTTGAAAACTCTCAAATCTTGCGATGATTCTGGTCAGAGAAGTTTTAATAAGAAGGATTTTTGGGTGATCCAAATAATTTACTCATGTCCGGATCTCACATCGGATATCCGAATCGGGAAGGAGATCAGGTTTCTGATCAAAATCAGTTACCTAAGTTATCCACAAATCCGACCTGATGAAAATCACTCTTATCTAAATCGCCATCGATGTCGGATCCAACGTCTACTAACCACGAGATCTTTTCACTAAGAAAAATGTTCAGTGGCTCAAACAGGCCAATTTCTGGGCTGCTCTTTCCATCAGGCACCTGAGAAGTGCTATTTTTGGACACGCCCTACAACATCAGATCACCTATGTACCTCCAAGTATTTAAGACGCTGAATTCTAAGATGTTCTAACCCCACATGTACCAAAGGAAGGTTCACAGCTTCGCAAGATTCCACTACCCCATTCCAGATAGTGCAGAGAAGAATTCTTCTAAAAACTCCCCCTGATTCACAACTGAATATAATGAGAAGTGACATAGCACCGGCCGTATCTTTTAGCCTTTGGGCTGAAAAAGCGCAAGAAACTCTTTCCGCTGCTTTTCGATAGCGCTCATTAATTTGCGTGTTTTGAAAAATAAATACGATATTTGAGATCAGCATGGAATGATTCACCCGATGAATAGAAAAACACCTAGTAAATGTCAAAAATGTTGATTCGATGAGCTATATTCTGCTCGGTGCTGCTGACCCTCTCCCTCACAGGAGATAATTACATCAAAAGGTCACATTCTGGAAATAGCTCATCGAATCAGCATTTTAAACATTCTTGAGCCGAGAGTGCTGCTCGAAATAAATGCTTGGAAAAATAGGGCTCGAAAATTCGTAGATTCACCAGGGACAATACTTGATGTAAATGATATTCACAACTCCATTCAAATAAACGTTGTGATACACTAGATGAAAGCGCGGCGTAATCTCAACAGCGTGGAACTTCATTCGCCTCCACGCCTCCTCCTCTCCCAGCCATCGCCTGGGGTACGTACTAGTTCAATGAGGTCCTTGAAATACAGGGCCCGCCCCGGTATGGCTCGGCCAGTTGCGTGCTGGGAGGGTCGTAGTTCTAGCGTTTCCGGCGACAGTTCAGAGCGTTCAGCAATTCACTGAATCCAAAAATTAGCTTTTTATGTCAAATTATATATTGTCTGCCTTTTTAATGACTACCTCTTATTTTTTTTTCTTCCTCAGTGACCTTACTTGACTTTACTTTCGTCCAACATAAGTGGCCCCGCCTATCTAAGAGAGCTCCTTGCCATCTGTTTTTGCTCGATTTCTTAGTGGTTATTAAATACTTTATGTATGGGTTACATAGCCAATCTTATGCGTGTTCTGTTTTTTTTACCCGGTTACAGAGTATGGTTATTGGCAATGAATGAATGAATGAATGAATGAATGTAGCGTTTTATCCAACACAAGGTCCAAACGCACTCAAACGGCTTAACGACTACACGACGACTTCGAAACGAGATAGAATACATGACCCATCATGTAGTGTTTGGCTGAAGTCGTTCTTTCACCTTATCCCTCTCATTATCAAGGAAACCGAGCTATTCTAGAAGCACCGCTGCGGTGGGAGCATGGTAGTGTAGTCGCAAGGGGAGCGTTGTAGTGCAGTCGCAAGCACCGATTCGGTTCTTGTAGATACGAAGCAAGCCTCTTCTTTCCGCCATGGGCGGCGAATTGGTACCAGACTTGTTTGTAGGTCCAGAACAGGGCAAATACGCATTCAAACTGGCTCCGCGATAGCTCGTAGAAACAGAATGCATGGCGTATTCCAAACATGGTTCGATTAACGCCGTTCTTCTTTCTTTAACCATGCTCCTCAGTAAAAGTACAAAGGTGAAGATGGAGGGGGAAGGTAGTCGATTCATCTGGAATGCGTCAAGCATTCCACTTTTGAGCATTATCGTTGTGGTACTCTGAGTACACGTTTGGTCGACTCAGTGACCTGCGATGACAACACGATGAACTAGGCTGCGTATTACGCTCCTCAGGGAAGCTTGGTGGCCAGAGTCGAATCATCGATCCATCCGAAGCAACGGGTACTGACAATTGTTCCGGATCTTCCTTTAAACCTCTGTATTCTACGTTGGATGCGTCACCGATCCTAGCCCAAGGACTTTCTTAACGATAGGTCTGGATGGCCAGAGGTGAATATGTATAGATGATCACCTGTTTCAGAAATATAAAGGCGTAAGCCTCTCGACACCAGTCCTTCAAACAGCAAGTTACGATCGATTTGAGATGGAACGTAGGGGTTTTCATGCCCAGGACTCCGGATGGCCAAGAGGGCAGGGTGATGAACTCATGAGGTCAAGAGTTTGAATCCGTTGGGTGTCACTACTGTCCAAATCCAATAATAGTGCACAGAATGACACCAATGGGATTCCAAACCTTGAAGTCACCGGACCCACTAATCTAGCCGTGAAAGCCCGCTTCACTCCATCTTTGGATGGTTGTAACACCGCAGTACGGAGGACACGTATCGAGATATACAATTTTCAGGTCAAACTGGACACTTTTCAAACCAAATTGGAACTGCTCTAGGCAAGTTTTGACGGCTTTAAAATCAAGCATAACATCTTTCAAATCAAAGCGAGCACCTTTCAGATTAAACTAGAGACTCTCAAAGAAGGTTGGAAAGCCTTCTTGCATAAGGAAAATTTGAAAATTGCAACGAGCTAGACGAATGCACAGCGTGCTCTCTTCTTTTGATGCACTAAAAAATAGCCGCGTTTTCGTAGTCTAGCAGGGTTCAAGCCAATCACTTTCCTCGGTAAATAGAAATTTCAAACAGTGTATTGAGCACCAGATTTGGTTATACCATGGTATTTGATTATGACAAAAATTCCAAAAAAGTTTATACCAGATTTGTTTATAGCATGGTATTTGATTATACCAAAAATTTCAAAAAAGGTTATACCAGGTATGGCTATACCATCGTATTTGATCATAACAAAAATTTGATATACCCTTTCTTGAAAAATTTCCATTCTCCCACTCTAATAGGTGAATACACTGTTTGATTTAAATTTATTAAAATTATTAATTTTATAATTTATTAAAATTTATTTTAAATAAAATTCCCATTTTCCTAGGAAGAATATTGGTGCGAACACTGTTCTGAAGTGCAAAAAAAAAAAAACCCAGCTATTTGTTTCTAGTTTACTGACAGAAGAGATCGCGCCATGCATTCATCTAGCCCGATGCGATTCCTATATGGCCGATACTGTAAATGCTGTTCACGGGAAAGCGGGAATTGAAGATATGCGTGTTTTCCACAATTGTTCTTATGTACGGTTGACAGGCAATCCCACACAGACCGAATTTTTGCTAGCGACACCCTGAATGAATGCATGGCGCACACCATTCTTTTGGCTCCCAAATACTGCTGCCTTCCTGCACTTTTAAATGAGGTCTAAATCATTATTTTTCCTCGAAGAGTAGAAATTTTATAAAATTTCAAACGGCGCATTCATTCATTGAGCATGAGAATTGAAAAAATTCAGAGAAAGCCGCACTAAATTTTCCTTGGATACAACACTATTCTAACCTTTTCGAAAGTCCTTATGTTAATCTGGAGAACGCTAGTTTCGACTTGGAAGACGTTCGGTTTGATTTCAGAAGCGTCAAGCTTGCTTAGAGGAGTTAATTTGAATTGAAAAGTGCCCAGTTTGACGGAAAACGATGTATACCGCTAATCACTTCGCTTATTCAGACCTATGGTCTGGTGAATCCTCTCAAGTGATCTGCAGCAGCCATAAAGGTACGCATTGACTGAAAGCTGTCTCGATTCCACAGAATCAGATCCGATAGCCGCTCATTTGTCTGCTCCTCCACTGTGGTGCGATTACAGCAGGGAGAAACAGCCAAAAAAAAATCGCTCCACACTGGATCTCATTACCTTCGGTACATATCGGCAGGCTTTAAACGGGAACATGTAGGTCCGTTCGACAAATCTAACGGAACAGTTTGCAATAACACCTTACCAGACACATAATAGAGGATCCCTAGGGATTTTGGAATTTGGTCAGAACCCCTTGCCAAGCTGCCAAGAGGACTATGAGAAGCAAGCGAGATCAAAACCGAGACACGGAGGAAGGAGAAGAAGGGCTCTACGGTCGGATCGCAAGAGTAAAGCCGGCTGATAGGGATCGCCCACGAGGCAACGAACGACGACGGCTATAGAACACCTCGGGGGCAGCCACCGGTGTGAGGTGTTGTAGTGCGTGACTTTGCTGCGGAACTCGCCGAGGCAATGACTGCGACTGGCTGTCTGATGCACACACATTCTCCGGCAACTGTTTCAGTGGCCGGCAAAACATGAGGTCACAGACGACAGACAGACGAACACGAACACGAGGCAATCCTCTAGGCATCGCATTACATCAGCAACACCTCCACAGGGAGGTCTAGTCCCTTCTGAATGGTCAGTCGGATGAACTGGGCACGCCACGCATCCACCCCCATTCAACTGGAACCCCGTCGAATCTTTATCAAACTCAGAGCGAAGACTTCAGGTGGATGAAGGATAAAGGACGGCGTTACTCTATCCGTTTTGGGATGGGCCACGCATTCTACTTCTACAGAATGTCGCGGAGGCGATTTGAATGCGTATTAGGCCATACAGTGACTAGCAGTGGCCAACCGATGAACATGTCAGGGCTTTATCCTTTCCAGACAAGTCTGGTACGACTCACCGACCCGGAGGGATGGAAGGCTTGGTTGGGCCGGGCGGGAAATCCGAACCAGGAACCAAGTATCGGGTGCACGCGATAGCCGGCACCTCCTCCGACTGCGCTACACGCGCCCAAGTTCGGTCTTGGGCACTTAATAGCGCAGTCTGTGGAGATGCTGACTGTGGCGTGCCCCCGACACTAGGTTCTTCGTTGGCCGGACCAAGGAAACCTTTCATCCCTCCGGGGTTGCTCTATTGGTACTGAACTTGTTTAGGTGACGGCGGCGAATAATAAGGCTCTAGGACGTTAGATGCAGACAAATGAACGGCTAGTGTTCTGGTTTTCCTTGGTGGACGTGATCCAGGTGGAGCGCTTGAAGCACCGGTAACGGGCGCCTATACATCCGTCGGTTCCGAATCCTGCCGAGCGTTATATTCTTCAGGAGTCGGAGATATTTACCGTGAAGCGCTGAGTGTTGTCTTCCGCTTGTTCTGAAAAGGAGAACATAGCTCTGTGAGATGCGCCGCATTCAACCCCATCATGACAATCAGGAGTCAGCCCGCGGCCACAATCGACTTCGAAGCTGGCTCTTGAATGTCACGAAAAAGCTGAATACACGGCGCACCTCGTAGGGCTATGTTCGCCCATTCACAGCCAGCTGACGGCAACTCAGCACTTCATGGTAATTATCGCCGACCCATGAGGAATAGAACGCTAGGCGCTGAATCGAAACCGGCAGGCATATAGGCGCATGCCGTCACAACTCTAAGCGTACCAGCCGGATCACGTCTACCAAGGAAAACCAGCACAGTAGCCGCCCTGGCTCTCCTGACATTCAGCAGTAACAGGTGAACGACCTTCTGTTACACTGAGTTGCTTGAAGTGCCGCCGGCCAAGGGTCCAAAAATAGGTCGCAGTACTGGCTAAGATTGGACCATATGTGAGCTTGGAAGAAAATGCCATGGCGGAACACCTGTGCTCGTATTTACGAACGTTCGCGTTTCAGCATGTTGTTCTACGGGAAGCGACCTAGTCGGGTGCTAAAAAGCAATCATGAAATCCGCAGAATGCAACGAAAGGGATCCGCTTGGTTGGCGGGACGCTCCTGTTCAAGTATTCAGCCGAGAAAGCCAGAAGAAAGCAGAAAGTGATATATCCCTTCAAAAATGCTGCATAGTGACGGAATTCGAGAGAGTTAGCCACTCCATGAAGGTCTAGGGCCCATGGTAGCGCAGCCGGAGGAGATGCCGGTTGTCGCGTGCACCCAATACCAGGTTCCTGGTTCGGATTTCCCGCCCATGCCAACCAAGCCTTCCATCCCTCCGGGGTCAGAGAATGATACCAGACTTGTTGTCATTGTTCGGATTGTTGTTGTCTTCGTCTTGTGATTGTTGTGATATTGAATTTATGCTGTTGAGGAATTAGAAAATTTCGACTGAGTTTTGATACAATAATGCACCTGATTCTATCTAATTCTATTAATACGTTGTGGATTTGAGTCTTGAACGGTTAAAGGACAGTAAAATCTGAATAATTTTACATATGGATTTGCAGCTGATTCTGTTGTCTGGGAAGGATAAAACGCTGACTTGTTCAGCGGTTGGCCATCGTTGGTCATGGTTTGGCCAGATACGCATCCAAATCGCCTCCACGACATCCCGTAGAAATGGAATGCGTGGCGCATCCCAAAAGGCATTGAGTAAGACCGTCCTTTATCCTTTAACAAGCCCACTGCACCCAAGAACCCAGAAAAACGCGTTCTGAAACAACAGAGGGGGCCTCAGTGAAAAGCGGAAGGAGTCTAGGAACAGCTCAATTTAAGTGGCACAAAAAAACTGCGCCTAGCCCTCCGCCTTCCACAGAAACCTTTTTTGCTATGCGCTTCTTCTTGATTTTCTTGTGTGGAAAGGTCGTTCGTTCAGCTCCATGTTTTCGAGGCGATTCCGACGGTTATTTCACGAACAGTGCCCATACACACGATCCGGTGGGAGCGGGAAGCTAAGCGGGACATTTCCGCTGCCGCCAGATCCTCGTTCAGATGTCCCAGCACGTGGCTGGTCATTCTTTCCTGAGGATTGCATGAGTGACAATTTTCAGCTCCGACCAGCTCGCTTCCCGTAGGATCTAGTGTTCGATTAAGAATACGGGCACAGGTGTGTTTCTGAGGTCCCTCTCAGATTTCCATGTAAATCCACCCCAGCAGTAGACAAAGCTAAGTTGCACCGCCGTGACAGCTACAGCTCAGAGTCAGCTCCCACAACGAATGGGCCATCAGGCAGTCTTAAAACCGTCAGCAAGTTCGAAGAAACCCTACGCAGGGGTTCTTCGGACTTGCTCCTTCTTCAAGACTTCGGTCAACGGTTCAACGACTGCTTGGTGGCCTAATCGGTTTAGGAGCCGATTCTGAGCTGCGACTGTCACGACAGTGCAACTTAGCTTTGTCTTCTGCTGGGGTTGGCTTCCATGAAAATCTGGGAAGGAACCTAGACAGGAACATGGGAGAACCACTCTAATATACGTAATTGTAAGAAGACGGACCCGATAGCTAGGCAAAGGACTTCATGAAGAAGGCCTCCTACAATGTCCAAAGCATGGGAGTCAATCATTTCTATGCCTCAAGCCTGCAACGCTTCTGGGGCTGGATTCATCAACGACTTACAGCAATTTAACAGAAAAAAATACAACCGAAATCCCTGATAGCGCGGCTTATCAAGCGATTTGGGTTGCAGGTTGGATCCTTTCTTCACGTGAGACCTTCTTCCACCAGGGGTATCTCACGCAAACCTATCTTATCTAGGGCTAGATTAAATTGCAGGAAATACTTTTTCACTAACCGTGCCTTTGCCGATTACTTTGGCCTAAGTAGGAAAGTCAACATCCCCTCCAGTTACCCTTCTTTTAAAAAACTTATAAAGTCTCACCTGGACGCCTAGTGAATGCCTCCTGTTTGACACCCTCCTGTTTGCCTAATTATCAATTAATTAATGTCGTCGTTTGTTTTAAATTTATTTGCTACTTTTTTGGTTTGTCACTTGTTTTTTTGTCTTTCTTTTTCCCTACCTCTGCATCGCTATCTTCTTGCCGGGGATTTCGACTGGTAGTGTGTGTATCTTTTGTTTTACTACTTTCATTACTCCCATCCACATGGGGATACCTCCCTGTGTAATAAATGATGATGATGATGATGATGTGGTGAAACATTTCGCCGCGCTAGCAGGGATTTCGGCTGTATTTTCTTTGTTAAATTGCTGTAAGTCGTTGATGAACCCGGCTCCTGGAATGATGACAAGTCCTGTAGACACTGAGACCACCGCTTTGCCAACCAATAGTTTTGAGATGCTCATTAGCATGTCTGTCCAGGTTCCTAGTTCCGTTCACTGACCATCGGGCAACAGGAACGCCCCACCCGTTCCTGACGCGTGCCAGAGTAGCCCGCTGATCTTTCCTGCTCCAGGGACACAAATAACATCACACCTTCGCCCAGTCCCCAACTTCGACCAACATGTTGGTGGACGAAAGAACCTTCTAATTCCATAATCAAATTACGTGGCTGGATTTCCATCCTGGCCCTATTGAACCCACATTGAGAAACTACTTTGTGTTCCAGTTTTCATCACGTGAGAAGAGCTACGCCCCACTTCCTCGTCATTCACCTTGAACACGACACATAGCTGAGTCGAAATCAACAACTAAATCACAGCGTAACTGGAAATAACAGGAAACCCACTTCCGATAAACACATCGTTAAGGCGTCTAACATAAGCAGTAGCAGACAGTCGTCAGGTAACCTCAGGGAGTCGAGAAACGGAACTCAGCAGGAAGATAAATTTGAGCAGTGAGAGAGAATTCTCACGTGGAGAACGAAGGGTAACGCGAGGAAGAAATGAAAGAGGAGAGAGGGGGAGGGCAATCCGTATCAAATATCGAACCCAGGTCATGAAACGCAAAACCCGTCAGTAGGAAGATCGCCTTATGATTAACTCAACCTTTCTGTAAAAGGACGAGTGATAGCGCAGTCGGAGAAGGCGCCAGCTGTTTCCTGCACCCGATACCAGGCTATTGGTTCGGATTTCCCACCCAAGCTAACCAAGCGTTCCACTCCTCCAGGTTCAATGAATTAGTAGTACTTCTGGAGAAATTCTTGGTTGGCTTGGACCAGAAATTCGAACCAGAAACCTGGAATCGGATGCACGCCACAGGTGGCGCCTCCTCCTTCTACGCTACCGATCGGCTTGTGTAGGCCGAATAGCATTCCGGCTCCACATCCTGTAAAAGTAGAGTGCGTGGCTCACCCCAAGAGAGATTGATTAACACCATGTGCTTTATACTATACCCTCTTTTCTGTAGCAACCTAACGGTCGTCAACCCTGTTTTAGCCTGCGAGTAGAGATACTCGGTACTAGCGGATAATATGACCTACATCGGGAAGGGGGTAGGGACGAATCAGAGCAATCATGCCGCATCGAACAGATTTCATATCTAGAAAGCACGCGAAGTGCTGGTTGGTTGGTTGCGACTGGTTGGCGCGTTCCTGGCTCTGCATGTAGGCCACTTTGCCGACTAGTACCGATGTCTCTCAGCAGAGGTTAGTAAGCTTCAGTCAATCTCTCTGGGATGTGCCATACAATCTACACCACCACAGTATCTGGAAGATGCTGTCAGTGCGGGAATGATGTAGACAGTAAGCTGCAAAAGCCATCCAGTAGAGAAGGCCGTATCTCATCCTTCCAGTGGTCGGATTCATCAATGACTTACATAACTTCACAACGGAAAAGTCAGATAACCTTATCGCTCACCATATCGCTTGATAAGCCGCACTATTAGGGATTTCGGCTGCAATTTTCTCTGTTAAATTGCTGTAAGTCGTTGATGAATCCGGGCCCATGTCAAATATCTAAGCAACGGGGGAGTTGCGCGTTTTGTATGGGCACGGAAGCAAATCCTCATTAATTCCAAGTCGCTGTTTCTTTGCATTCAAGCTGAGCAGGGACATACCGAGGACTAGAGTAACAACATTCCAGCATCATCTCACTATCAAAACATCAAGTGGTTCATTTCTTCATCACCGAAGGATACCGAGAATAGCGAAGGTTAACAACTTATCAGAATCACTATGAAGACACAGCAGCTCACTTTATAAAAGTAGAGTTCAATTGTGTTCGTACCGCTTTGCGGAACTATTGTGTCTTGATCTTGATAGTGATTTTTAATAAGTTTTTGATCTTCAAAATCCTCAATATTCTTCTGTGAAGAAGAAATAAACCTTGATGCCTTGACAATGATATGATTGATATGTTGTTGCTCTTTGCAATCCTCGATAGAACACAAGGAATTCAAAGTCGCGCCTTCCCATGTCTTCTGATTCTGGCGAACCCATGTTCGCCGAAAGATCGAAAGAAAACTGCCAAAATAATGGCAGATGTGACGGCTTTTATTTGAAAAGCAGCGAAGATGGGATCGAAAGAAAGAAACGATAAGCGATCAGAAAGTGCCAAAGCTGCGAGCGAGCTCCCCTAGCTACCCCACACCCTATTCGGATGGATTCAAAGGAATAGCGATCCGGTATTGACGGGGTTTCGTTACCTTACCTAAACAAACGTTCGATTCGCCCACAGCCTTAGAATATTGACCTGAGAGAACGAGACACGGTTTTCCTCACTGCACGGTCACTGCAGTTTATTGTTTTCATCAAATACACGCATTGACAGTTCTTTTCCGATACTATGTGAGCCAGTGTACATACATGGCGCATCCCAGATCGGCTGTTTAACGTCGGCCTTTAACTGGACGTTCAGCAAAGCTCGCCGAAATTCAAATGACCCACGAATTCTTTCTTCCAACCCCTCAGCAGGAGCCTTGAAAAGCGAACAAGGCAAAAAACCGCAATTAAACCCGTCACCGCTTGCGGAAAGAACTCATTAATTTCAGCTGTTTGCCCTTCAGCAAGATTATAGAACAGAACGGCAGGTATCCGAGGAGAGCTGGGAGTTTTATGAAGCAAAAAAGCGGCCGTTCGCCGCCTAGACTACCAGGTGGAAGATAGGAGGTGGAAGGCGATTCACCAGCTATCACCGACACTCCCATTATAACTTTTAGAAAACCTCACTTTAGAATGTTCAAGAAAACGCTAATTTATTGGCTTCCATAGGAACAACGGATGCTTGTTGGCTTTCAACTCGCATTCACGAGCGGATTAAGCACCCCACTTCCACTAGACATAATGGAGTTTATTGACATCCTTATTAGGGTTCTTTGGGCGTGTGTTGCGCAGTGGGAGGAGGTGCCGGCTGTCACTTGCACCCGATAGCAGGCTCTTGGTTCGGATTTCTCGTCCAGGCCAACCAAGCCTTCCATCCCTCCGGGGTCAGTGGGTTGGTATCAGACTTGTCTGGGAAGGATAGAGCGCTGGCCTGTTCGTCGGCTGCCCACGGCAAGTCATTGTATAAACCAAATGCGTATTCAAATCACTCCCATGACATCCAGTAGAAATAGAATGTGTGGCGTGTCCCAGACAAGGGACTGAGTAACGCCGCCCTTTATAATTTATCCTTGTTTGGGCTCCTTGATAGGCTGATGGTCAACCGATAGAAAAGACAGTGTTCCTTATCCTTCCTCACCACCTGCCGTCCCTTTGACCATAGTTGTTCGAGCGCCAGCAACCTCTCCATTCGTCCCTGTGCTTCAATGGGTCCTCCTCGCTCGAGGGACACGAAGAGCGTCATATGGGTCGTTCAGGGCTTTCACGAAGAATTGCGACCAACGTGTTGGTGGGCGTCCTGGTGTTCTCTTGACATCCCGCGGAATCCAGTCGGTGATGGCTCTCGTCCAGCGGGTGTCGGCGAATCACGTTACGTGGCCGGCCCAAATAATTTTTGACGACTTGGCTCATGCGACAGCGACTCTGATCTTCGAACGCCGACGAAGCTCGGAACTCCGGAGGCCTTCTCTCACTTGCGTCAATCGCGTCACTCCGAGCATTGTCCTCTCGACTCCACGCTGTTCAAACTCCTTCCGTATGGCCCAGGTCTTTGAGGCGTTCGTTAGCGGAGGAAAGACAGTGGAGCCGACTAGGTGGGCAGGGGACGTTCTTCGTCTTCTTCGACGCTCCTGAAAGCTCCCTAAGCCATTGGTTTCCGTTCTGTCCTATGCCCAGCTGTTTCATCCTCCCTCCCTCCCCCCCCCCCCCAGTCCATACGCAAGCGCTAATGTCTATGAACTCATTTCCAACTGCAACAACCCGCGAAACGCTAATCGATGCTTGTTCGTGGTTGAGTGCCTTTTAACCACTTCCCACATCAGGGTAGCCGACACGCCCAGCAGTTTAGTTTTACGAGACCCGACTTCACAGTGCCGAATATCGAGCTTAACGCGTCCTCACCCCTGAATCAGATGCGAAAACGTTGGGAATAACAGCTCACGGAAGCAGCTGGGGACCTAGACCTCCAGAGTGCCCACTTGCAAAATAGCTGAACGCGGATAGCAGAGTTGGAAGCACCTGATACCTTCACAACGCATTGTATCCGACGTCGATTAGGATAATTCGCATCCGCCATTCTGCCCAAACCCCAGATAGATGGATCATACGGGTAATGATATTTTTGAGTAGCCCGGATCTTACGATTATTCAGATAAAGGTGGTTTTCATTAGAACGAATTTTTAAATGATCAATATAACTGACTGACTTTTCTTTCGATCGTGTACAGAATATTCGTCTCGGATAAGATACTAGATTTCTGTTAAAATCAGTTATCTAAAACATCCGAAAACCATAATCTGAGTCGGCCTAACAAGGAGAGCCTCGGAGCGGTTGCGATGCGATTTTTACAGGATATAGCGTCCCGTGTGGGGAGTCCATAACCATAGTTACTTTTTTCGGAATGCTCTTCTGTGGTCAAAAGAAACCGTGTGGACGCGTGAGCGCGAAGTTCATGGCGCCCTGCAGCCACCCAGCCCAATGTGGTCGGCTGACGTAGTGGTAGCGGGGTCGCCTCTCGGGCGCACCGAGCGGGTTTGATGGTTCGGTCACCGATGTCGCCAATGTTTTTTCACACATCGGATATTATGGGCTTGCGTGATCACGGGAATCAATTTGTACACGATTAAAGCTTTTATTATTTAAACTTAGCCTTTTTGGCTTTCATTTGAGTTGCCGAATTTATCCTAGTCCGGGGGGGGGGGCACATAACTAAAAAGTATTATATGTAGCAAATCCACTTGAGACTTACCGAACGGCTCCTACACAACAACATAGGACCCTAAACAAGAAAAAGTCACAAACAAAAAACGAAAAATTGCATTTGTTGCGGTTGTAAGCCCGCAAAGTTGTGTGCCCTCCTTACCATGTTGGATCCTGATTATAACATGTAAGGCGGCGGTCAGCATGCGGCAATCGGCTTTATGCGCCCTACTCACCACGTCAGATCGCGATTATAACATGTCAGTCAGCGGTCAGCACGCGGCATGCCTCCATTCCGTCGCTCTTTGCCCGCTGAGACGGTTGTAAACCTCGGCGATTTTTTTTGCTTGTTCGTTCGTTTTTGGTTTCTTTTAGGTTCCAACTCGTTCTCGAGGAGCCGCTCGGTAAGTCTCAGTTCATTTTGTTACCTACCTTTTAGTTATGTGCCCCCCCCCCGGACTAGGATAGATCCGAGTTGCCTCTCAATGGATCGTATTTCCACTGTACTGGATCGCTAACGTAAAAAAAATTCTTGCTCACATGAAGTAACTGTGTTTATGGCTGACAATGGGAATTAATAATTATGATATAGAACTATGAAACATTTAAAACAATCGCTTATCACACCAGCATCATCTTACAAACGCATCTAAATTGACTCCTGTGGTTACGCAAGCCCATAATAATAACGATCCAATGTGTGCAAAAATATTGGCGACACCGAGGACCAAACCACCAAACCCGCTCGGTACGCCCGAGAGGCGACTCCACTACGACTACGCCAACCGACCACATCGGCATGGGTAGCAGCATGAACTTCGCGCTCACGCGTCCACACGGTTTTTTTTTCGACCACAGAAGAGCACTCCGAGAAAAGTAACTATGGTTTTAGACTCCCCACACGGGACCCTACATCCTGTAAAAATTGCATTGCAGAAGCTCACTGCCACTCTGGAGGCTCTCCTTGTAATATCTGGGATTTTCAAAAAGGTCCGAATCCGAATGTTCCACTTCTCTGCAGCTCGAACAAAACGACTGATCCTATTTATCCGAATCGACGTGGGATCCAATGCATAGTGCCCAAATCGATTCAACCCCTCCACATCTTTCTGGTGTCAGTGGATTGACACAAGACTTGCCTAGGAGGAATAACAGACCTCCCTTCCGTTCGCCCTCAAGTCCCTGTCTAGGTGAAATACGCATTCAATCTGAATCCACGATATTCAGTCGACGTAGAATGCACAGGACATCCTAGAAATTCAACGACGCTGACCTTTATCTTCCATCCTTATTCTTATCTATTTAAGGGTTAGGAGAAATGAAAAATACGGATATCTGAGGCAATGGCTCCCTTCTAATCTAATCGGCCTTTCATGAGCACAGGAACGACTCCTGTCAACATCGACTAATCTTATAAAGGAACATATGGCTTTGTCGTCTATTTTCCTGATTACAGGTGGTTTTTTCATCAATATCCTATTTTTTGGGCGTAGCGCAATCGGAGGTGACGGCTGTCGCGTGATACCAGGTTAGTGGTTCGGATTTCCCGCCAAAGTCAACCACGCCTTCCATTCTTCCGAGGTCGGTGAATTGGAATCAGACTTGTCTGGGAAGAATAGAGCGCTGCCCCAAAGTATAAGGGACGCGCTTAATCAATCCCTTTGTGGCATACGCCATGCATTCTGCTTCTACAGGTATTTTGACGGAAATGCGAGCGAATCCGCTCTGGGCGCATGGTAGCGGAGACGCTGGCTTTCGAGTGCATCCGATAACAGGTCTCTGGTTCGGATTTCCTCCCAGGTCAACCAGACCTCCATCCCTTCTATGTCGGTGAATTGCCACCAGACTTCTCTGGAAATGAAAAAATGTGACTTGTTCATCGGCTGGCCACCACAAGTCACTGCATGGCCAAATACACATTGAAATCGTCTCCTTGACATCCTAGTAAGAGTAGAATGGGTAGCGCTCCCAAAAGGGATTGTGTAACGCCTCTTTCATCCTTTTATCCTTTATGGCCTACACCAGTGACTCAGTAAGCTCCCGTCGCGGACTATGAACATACCCTTTGACAACATATTGATAAACTGGACGCCATTCTTCAGCCCCTGTTTGATACGCGCACGCGATTTCAATCAATCAATACGACTGCCGATCAATATGGCTGATGTATGAACCACAGCTGACAGTTCAGAGGTCCTTTAGGAGAATGTTCAGAACAAATTCAATTGTCTGGAATGCGCCGTGCATTCGACTTCGGTGCGGACTCGTGTACTTGGCAGAAAGCGCACATCTCTAGCGTCTTCTATAGGCCAATTAAATGGCTAAAGTGTAAAGGAAGGCGTTACTCAATCCATTTTGGAATCCGCCACGCATTCTCCTTCTATGGGATGTCATGGGGGCGATTTGGGCGTGTATTTGGCCATACAACTTCCTATGGCCAGCCGATGAACAAATCGGCGCTATCCTTCCCAGACAAGTTTGGCACCGATTCACCGACTCTGAAGGATGGAAGGCTTGGTTGACCTGGGCGGGAAATCCGTACCACGAACCTGGTTTAGCGTGCACGCGACATTCGACACCACCTCCGACTGCACTATAAGCGCCTATAGAGGGATGACAGGCAATAAATAACTCCTACTGACAGGGACTATGCTCCAGACATGTATAAAAAGGCTGAAAGTAAACAAAAAACGGTGCACTTCTGACGACAGCTTTGAATTCAGGGTGTACTGGGACCGCTCTTCCGTAAAGTACGCGCAGGATAATCGCCTTACAGCGACTCTAATCGGTCTACTGACGCAGTCCCAGTCATCCTAACGGCTGCTAATAAATTCCACTCGGCTCCCTTCATCCCGTTGGTCGCGCAAACCAACAGTGCGGCGCATGCGTGCCTGCGTGAACACACAACAACGCAGGAAGTGAAAAATGCCCCTTCACGAGGCGACGACGGCGACGGCGAACAAAAAACAGCGAAACACGTCTGGTCGGTCGGTCGCTGGGTCGATTGCGCTGCCGCCGGCAACAACACGCAGCGGGCTCGGCCAAGTGTGAGGAAAGAGAGCGGAGCCGTCGTCGTCGTGGCCGGGGTGAGAGCTCGCTGTCCAGCTCAGCCACGATTCAGCGACTTACTACTCGCGTGCCTAGTAGAGCCACCCGCTTTTTTCGTTCTCGACGACTGATTGATGAGTTCTTAAGCCTCGCGGGCGCCCGAAGTACGAGCAGAAACGGCTCCACGCGCGGAGAAGAGCACAAAGTTCCCTCAGAGAACCCCTAGCCAGCTCACCTCGTAGAAGATCTCGTCCACTTTATCTCCGCCATAGTAAACATCGAGCGTATTCAGTCCGGGCTTCGTCGGACGGAACCTCACAACATCACGGAATCGATCGGGGCTGAGCTGCTTCGACTCGACATCTGAAACACCACGGTCACAACACACGACACCCCAAAGTCGTCGAAAAAAATGCCCAAAAACCCACCAAATTTCAAAAGAGCGGGGTATTTCGGGATGACGGCTAGACGAGCCGACGAGTTGCTCGACGAGACACGGTCATAGGAGACAATGCTCAGCTCCCCAACGGGCACTTGGGTACCGGCGAGTTTATCTGAACGGCGAACAAGAACTATTGAGCCGGTGATCTGGGTGATGAAAAAAGGCTCGAGACATACGTGGATCGGCTGCTGAAGGGGGCATCACGGCGCGGCACTAGTGGCAATCTACTACGCTCTCACTGCCATAAACATCACCACAGAGTTTCAGCAGCGTTGAAAAACAACGACGAAAAACAACGCAAGAGGAGGCCTCAGCCAGCCAGACGGCCAGCGCGCCGCAGACGACGTCGGTCAACACGGTGATTCATTGAGCACTTTCGGCTACCTTCTGGAATTACTAACCCGCGCACTTTCCCTACAGCACCGGCAGTAAGTACAGAGCCCATCGTTAGGCTTCACTTAACCATTTTCGAGACAAACTGGACACCTTTCAAATGAAATTCAACACTTTAAGCGTATGAAATTAAGCTGATGGTTTTCCAAGTCGAAACGACCTTCTTCCATATCAAAATGGTGGATCTCCGAGACGGCTGAATACTTTCTGTGCAAGAAAAATATTAGTGCAACTCTTTTTGTTTATTAAAAAAAATTCAGCTCCCCAATAAGTGAAATCACGTTTTGAAATTTTATACAAATATTATTTTTTGATGGAAAATAATGAACAAAATTTTGATTTAAAACGTAGAGAGACAGTAATTATTTATTTTATTAAAATAACAGATCGCGCCATGTACTCGACTAGATCGTCGCGCTAATCATTCGATTTATAGCAAGAACTTTGTTTGTGGATGTAACACCAATGAAAACGGTACAGTTACAAAAAACACATTTTAGATTAACATCGAATGAAAATTGCGACGATGAAGTCGCGTGGCGCGATCTCTTCTTTTATTACACCGAATAACTGTTGCCTTCTTGCGTTTTGAAGCCTAATTTATTTTCACGCTTTCCTTAGAAAATCAAAATTCTTATAAAGCTTCAGTGTGGTCCCTTATTGAGACAGGCGAACTAAAAACCATCAAAAGAAGTCATACTAAATTCTCATTCAACAAAAGAATGTTCTAGCGGTCATGGAGAGTCTCAGTTTTGATGTGGAGGGAATGCGTTTTGATTTGGATTTGCTTGACTTCAAAAGCGTCAAGCTTGCATAGACTAGTATTCAATTTGATTAGAAGTGTTCAGATTGATTAAAGATATCCTTCCCGGACAAGTCTGGTCTTTTTCCACTGTGCATTATGACAACCGGCTGCTCTTTTTTGCACATTTTTACTATTATTTTGTATCGCAGATGGCATTTCTTGCGTTCAATTTTCCTCTATGTCTACAGCCCTACCTTGACCATTACCCCACTACCAGGGAAGATACGGGCTAGATTCATCAACCTGCATTCAATTGTCCTCTAGGTCTTCCGCCCTACAGTGACCACTACCCCACTGCCATGGAAGCTACGACTCCAGGGCCGGGTTCATCAACCGCTTACCGGTCGGTAGTGGTGAAGAACACGCCAGACCTGATGCTGATGAATCTCATATGAGGGGATTTGACGGTAATTTTCACCGTTACCGGCAGGTAAACTGTTGACGAATCTGTCCTCAAATACCGAATCTCTCTCCATTGTGCACATTGACAGCCGGTTACTCTTTTCTGCACTTTTTCGCTATCAACGCTAGGGATGCTTCCTTACTCAGCGTTGGTTGCCGGCGAAGCCCGCAACCGACGCTGAGTAAAAAGCCGGCTAGCCTAGCGTGGCCCGCCCGGCCAGAGTCGGTTGCCGGCGAAGCCCGCAACCGACGCTGGGTTGTGGGGACCCTAGCGGGCTCGACGTTAGGATGGGTTTCTGACCCCACATTGCTCACCACACACGACGCCGGCGAAGCCGGCTAGCCTAGCGTGGCCCGCCCGGCCAGAGTCGGGTGCGGGCGAAGCCCGCAACCGACGCTGGTGTATAACCGGCGGGGGCTATGCGATGCCATTTATATCGCCTTCATCGACTAGCAACATGAAGTTATTGTGTAGGGCGAATACACATTTAAAGTGTATCCATGATATCCCTTAGAAGTAGAATGCTTGGCGTAGTCCAAAAGAAATTAACGCCGTACAATATCGTTCATTATTCCGCTCTACTAATTATCTGCTTTAAAAAGATAAAAGACGGTGTTAATCAATCGCTTTCTGGGTGCGCCACACATTCTACTTCTACGGGATGTCGTGGTGCCGATCGAAATGCGTGTTTGGCCATACAATGACCAGCGGTGGCCAGCTGATGAAAAACTCAGCGCTTTATCCTTTACAGTCAAGTCTGGTACCATTTCACCGACCCTGGAGGAATGGGAATCTTGGCTAGCCTGGGTGGGAAATCCCAACCAGGGATCTGGTATGGGGTGCACGCCACAGCCAGCGTCTCCACCTACCACGCGCTCCGAGCGGATTTGTTCGCATGTGCGTCAAAATAACCTGTAGGAGCAGAATGCGTGGCGTATGCCACAAAGGGATGAAGAGCGTCCCTTATACTTTACCATTCCGCGTTGCTCGCTGCCCGATTTAAATGTTCGTAACCAATCGTTGGGCATATTTTCAGGCCTTTCAAGCCTAGATGCTTCGACGCACTTACGTCGTCAATTCGATTTCTGCCCGTATTTTCCACACCAATCAGCCAGAATAATTAGCCCACTCTTAAACCGAACAACAACACAAATCGTCTAATCGACCGAACAGGCAGCCCAGTTTCCAGGACTGATTAACTAGCCGAAAACAAAGCTGAAGCACCACTTCGTTCACGAAGCAAATGGGGTAAATTCGGATTCGCAAGGAATGTTGTTCGCGTTGATGGAAAACAAACTACGAATTCAACATTCAATGCCGCTACGAGATCATTGCTGTGGACATTTGTTAGAACGACGCTCAAGCCATCTTCGATTCTCCGCACGTGAAGACCGCCATTGGATTCTTCTTCAGAGGAACAGACGTATAGAAAGCGAGGGCGCCTCTTATCGTCCACCCCCTCCGCCGAAAAATGACCAGCAGATGATTTCAAGCGTCGGACGCGTGCTGCCACCGTCACGTTGTAAAACGTCGCTGTGTCAGAGTGCAAAGCGACTCGACTCATTTCCGCAAAAAACGCCACCAACTGGTCGGGCGACGATTCGACGAAGCGCTGCTAAATCTCCATCAAAGCTGAATCACGTGATGGGGGCACTTTCCGCCTCGCGATATTACGCGGAGGCTTCAGCAGAGTGAGGGTGCTGGGATTCAGACAGGACTCCGTCGGTTGCAAGGCACATGGGGCAGGAGCGAGAATCACAGTTCACCTTCTACCGTCTGATGTGGTCCGAACCACAGATCGAGAACCACTCATCCTGCCCTATTTCTACTTTCTTGCCCAGTCTATTAGCAAAGCCTTCTTCCCGTCTGCTGATCAGTGATTATTCTAGGGCTACTCCGATATGCGACATGGACGAATGTAGGTGTTGCCCCTCTTTCTCGACCACGTCGGCATTCTACAGGCAACAGCTGATACACTTCAAAGTTTCCTTGTCGTGGCCATATAGCTGAGATGACGGATTGTGAACAAAGCTTTGGGCTTTGAAAGGACTCGAAGCCACACCCCGTCCACTGAGCCGGATGCTTTTGTTACAAACAACGATGCGTCATGGTGTGTTTATAGTCCGCGACGCCAGAGACTGAAGCAACTGCGGCGCCCGTGCAATGTTTAGGAATCGATTAGTGCCGAGCAAAAATCGATATGTATCGCTCCACGTATTCAACTTTCACGGGATGTTGTGAAGGCCACTGGTGTACGTTTTTGGCCAGGGCGACCAGTCGCTAAAGTCGCGGACTATGAACAGGCTCTCAGCGATAACTGATAACAATGAGACGCTGAATTTGAAGCAGCTGTTGCCCAACTGACAATCGGCATGCCCGAATGAGCACCAGCGCAGTCTCATTGGTCCTTGTAGTGTGACAAACCAGCCCAGGCGTTTTCCTCGCTCATGATAGAGGAAATTACAGTATTGTTGATGAAAATCGAGTAAGAAAGCACCAGTTGGTATGGAGAACACCTTCTCCTTTGTTGCTAGTGTGCATCAACACAGGGGAGCATTGTGCGAGGTTAGAGGAGGCACCGACTGTCGAGTGTGCTCCGAGTCAACGCTCTTGGTTCCGGTTTCCCACCAGGCCAACAAAACCTTACATCCCTCTAAGGTCGGTGACCTCGCGCTAATCTTGTCTGGGAAGGATAACACATTGACACTTCTATCGGATGACCACCGCAAGTGCGTGTTGACGAGGACACCAACGCCGCCTACTCCCCTGCTGTCGCATGTTCCGAGGAACAGTTCTTCTCCGGAGTCGTAGGCGGCGTGTAGGGGGTGGTGTCTTCTCGTCTCGGTCAGTCCGATGACGTCGTACTTGATCTTCCTGGCTTGCATCATCAGGTCCTCGACGGATGCTTCCGACGCAAGCGTGCGGGCGTTGTAAGTACAGATCGTCATCCTAGTCCTTCTCAGTTTGCGCAGCCTGGTTAGGCCCTGAGATTTTAGCAGCCTCTCCGTACTCGTCCTTCCCATCGCTGCAGAAATGGGGGCTCTTTCGGGGTCAGGGGAATGAGGCCCTTTAGTGCTGCTGTGTTTGACTGGAATACAACACGGGTAGCTAGTCAGGCTCTGTCGTGCGGGCGGGGTACTCCGGGCAGCCAGCCAGACTGCCCGAAGGGACGGGGCGAGACTTAAGGCGGCCTCGAATCGCCTTACATGTACTCCCAGTCTACATGTACTCCCAGTCTAACATCGATTCGTACGAGTCTCTGACAAGCCGAATCGGACGTCTGCGACTGAAGCGATGTGGCTCCGTGCCAGCCTTGACTGTGTTCGTCGCGTATGCCCCAACATCCGACTACGACGACGAAGACGTCGAGGCCTTCTACGTGGAGCTGGAGAAGTTCTATAAGGAAGATCACACCTTCTACAAGGTGATCGTCGGCGACTTCAATGCCAAGATCGGGCCACGAAGGTCGCTGGAAGAACTTCACATCGGAACCCACGGTTTGGAGTGGAACGAGCAAGGTGAAAGGCTGTCTGAGTTTATCATGTCGACCAAGACCATCCATGGAAACTCGCAGTTCCAGAAGCCTCCCTCCCTACGATGGACCTGGGAATCCCCCGGTGGCCAGTTCCACAACGAGATCGACCACATCATCTTCAATCGCAAGTATTGCCTGACCGATGTCTCCGTTGTCCCCAAGTTCTACACGGGATCGGACCACCGCCTCCTTCGCGCGAGGTTCCGCTTTTCGCGTCAAGGAGAGAAGGCCGCGAAGTTCAAGAAGAGGAGTCCCAGAACGACCATCAACTGGGATCTCTACACCTCTCTTGTCGGCCTTTGGGAAGATGCCGTCATGGACAACGTCGACGAGGAATACGATCGCTTCGTGCACCATCTCCACGATAGTGCTAAGGGAGCCGAGAGCTTGAAGACCACCAAGAGACGCCTGTCTCCGGAAACTCTCGAGCTGATACGCCAACGTGGAGCAGCACGAGCGTCAGGCAACTATCAACTGACGTCCGAGCTTGCAAAGCTATGCAGAGCGGCGATAAAGGAAGATCTGAAGGAGAGAAGGGCGGAAGTGTTGGCTGAAGCAGCAGAGGCAGGGCTGAGCATCCGCAATGCCCGCCGGAACTTCGCCAACTTCAAGACCAAGATGACCGCTCTCCGACGTCCTGACGGAACCGTCACCTCTTCCAGAAGGACCATGGAGAAAGTCATCCACGACTTCTACTCCGATCTCTTCGATAGCCACGTCCACCTGCCCCTACGCCATCTTCCGCAGGATGGATACGTCATCCCCTCTGTTCTCCCTTCCGAGATCCGACACGCCATCTCGTCGGTGAAGAAACGTACAGCACCCGGTCCTGACAGGATCAGAGCTGAACACCTGAAGAACCTCCCGCCAGCGCTCATCAACACCTTGGCGCGGCTCTTCACACGCTACCTGTCCGAATGCAAGGTTCCATCTCAGTGGAAGACCAGCAAGACCGTCTTGCTGTACAAGAAGGGAGACGTGCACGACATTGGCAACTATCGCCCGATCTGCCTGCTGTCCGTAGTCTACAAGCTGTTCACTCGAGTCATCCTGAATAGGATTAGTAGAACGCTGGACGAAGGACAGCCATGCGAACAAGCAGGATTTCGGAGAGGATTCAGCACGATCGACCACATACACACCATTACGAAGCTCATCGAAGTGTCGCGAGAGTACAAGCTGCCGCTTTGCCTTACGTTCATTGACCTGAAGAAGGCATTCGACTCCGTCGAGACTGAAGCGGTTATGGAAGCCCTGCTCACCCAGGGCGTTCCTACTCAGTACATCAGAGTCCTTCGAGAGCTGTACAGTGGATTCACGACCAAGATCTCACCATTCTACAACGACGTCGTCATTGACGTGAAGAGAGGGGTTCGACAAGGGGATACCATATCCCCGAAGCTCTTCAGCGCCACCCTCGAAAACGTCATGCGCGAACTAGAATGGGATGACATGGGAGTGAAGGTCGACGGCCGGCAACTGCACCATCTTCGCTTCGCTGACGACATCGTGCTCATAACACCGAGCATCACTCAGGCGGAGCGAATGCTGGCCGACTTCGATCGTGTATGTGGAAGCGTTGGACTGCAGCTGAATCTTACGAAGACGATGTTCATGAAGAACGGATGGGTTTCTGATGCCCCATTCTCGCTCAACGGAACGAACATCTCCGAATGCTCCAGCTATGTGTATCTGGGTCGCGAAGTCAACATGGCCAACGACCTAGCACCAGAGCTGAGCAGGAGGAAACGAGCGGCTTGGGGAGCTTTCAAGAGCGTCGAAGAAGTCGTGAAGAAAACGAAGAACGTCCGACTCCGTGCCCACCTATTCGACTCCACTGTTCTTCCTGCCCTAACATACGCCTCAGAGACCTGGGCTATACGAAAGCAGGATGAACACGCGATCAGCGTCGCGCAGCGTGGAATCGAGAGGACGATGCTCGGAGTGACACGACTCACGCAAGTGAGAGAAGGCCTCCGGAGTTCCGAGCTTCGCCGACGTTCGAAGATCAGAGACGCTGTCGCATGGGCCAAGTCGTCGAAAATTAGGTGGGCCGGCCACGTAATGCGATTCGCAGACACCCGCTGGACGAGAGCCGTCACAGACTGGATTCCGCGGGATGTCAAAAGAACACCAGGACGCCCACCAACGCGTTGGTCGGACTTCTTCGTGAAAGCCCTGAACAACCGATATGACGCTCTTCGTGTCCCTCGAGCGTGGAGGATCCATTGGACCACTCTGGCACGCGACAGGGACGAATGGAGACGCTGCTGGCGCCCGCTCGAGCAAGTCGATGATCAACGGGACGACAGGTGATACAGGTGACCACCGCAAGTCACTGTATAGGCCAAAAACGCACTCAAATGGCCTTCACGACATCCCGTAGAAGTGAAATTCGTGGAGCATACCGCAAAACGATTAATTTACGCCAGCGGTGAGCTAAGGCAGGCAGTGATCCTCAGCCCTGCTCTATGTTTTAGTAACATTGAAGCCGGTGTGAATCCTCTCCTGATGAGGCCGAGGATGGATGACGGATCTACTATTACATACATAGTAGGCCAATCAATCGCTTGATAACAGCTCATGGTCCGATGTGGTCCGATTTACACACGCAAATGTAGCGTTCTAGGCTCATAGCTCCGTCAGCTCTACTCCATCGACGAGAAAAACTTTAGATGCGGCGGAAGGCCTGAATCCTGCGTAAAGAATATTCTACGCAGAGCACACACTCAGATCAAGTGGTGCAAGACACATTCTTGAAGGAAAGTCGACGAAGAACAAAGGCTGAACAACTTGCCTCGTAAGTCGCCTTTGAACTTTGCTGAGAAGCTCGTCATGGTCTTGGCCGTGGTTGGTTGATACGAGACGAAGTGACAACGAACAAATACTCAGCGCTTTCGCTGTTCAAGCAGTTTTTCTGCAGACTTGTGGTATGAACTCGACGCAAGCGGCCGACAACAAAACCCTTAGGAATGCTGCTCGTCGAAAAAACGTCGACAACTCTATTTCGCGGATCACTAGGCGTTCATTCGAGTTCGTTTTACTTGATAAACGACAATGTAGATGGTCTGAGCAAGATGTCGAATAGATGGCACACAAGAATCCGAAATTGCGCAGCGGTCCGTCGAGAATTCTGCAGATCCACAACCTTTTCATTCTGTTCGGATTCTGGAGATGCATCTATTGTGGCGAATTTCAAGGTCGACTAATGCTAGACGTCGATCTGAATGATCATATTCCCTTCTTGTCTGCAGCCTCATACTGGTCCCTGGATGTCACCAACTGACGCGTTTTCTTCATTGGTCGTTCTTTTGCCTCAAGTGATTACCCATTCTGTACTTCGGCATTTTATGCAGTGAAATTGATCCAGAAGACGCCCACGGCCCTAACCTGAGCTATCATTGCTGCTGTAAGTACGCTTTGCCGGAAAAGTCGTCCAGTTGTCTGTCTTCAAAGTTTCTGCTAGCTTGGGTGCAATGGTAATTGGAAGGGGGGAAGGGTCACCATGCGGCCCACATCTCGGAGTCCCATTCCCTGCCCAATTCTGTGCTTTTCTCCGCTGACGCGGAAACGTGTAAAAGAGCACAGAACGTCAGCGGAAAAGAGCACAGAACAGAGCTATAGCATTGGCTGTTTCTTTTCTTTACTATCAGTATGTCTCGCTTTTTTCGTATTAGTGGCACTTTCTATAAGATACCCCCTCCCCCCCCCCCCCCAACTACCTTGGGGCCGAAGGCTCTCTCGTTGATTGTCACTGGATCAACATAGCTGTTTCAATAAACTGGATCATATGCAGCTTCCACAGGCGATCCAAAAAAATCATCAAGCAGTCGAAATCACGAGCTTACGATCCTGACCAATCCGAAACGTCATTCCAAAAATCTCTTACATGTTCGCACATCCACTTGTTCACCTTCTACTAGGAAAGCAACGCACAGAGGGTAGCCACTGGTCAACGAATCTAGATAAACAAGCGACTGTAATGTTGTTTGGACTTTTGACACAAAGTACGGTCCATTAGTCAGTGTGCATGTTATCGTCAGAATGTGTTCGGCTCTCATTCGTCCATTTGTCGCTGCCTCATGTGATGTGAAGAAGTTACCAGTTATCCTACTGTAGCCGCTGGATAAATGGGTACGTGAAAAGTGATAGGAATGGAGGGAGGGAGGCGGGGGTGATTGCTCACCAAGAGAAATTAGGATCCCACGCATTCGTTCTATTGCCGAAGATCTAGATAAAGGGCGGAGTTACTCAATCCCTTTTGGACTGCGCTACGCATCGTAGTTCTACGGGATGTCGCGGAGGCGATTTAAACCTGTATTTGGCCATACAAAGACTTCTGATGACCAGCCGATGGACAAGCCAGTGTTTTATTCCTCCCAGGCAATTCACCGACCTCGGAGGGATGGAAGGCTTGGTCGGTCCGGGGTGTGAATTCGAACCAGGAACCTGAAATCGGGTGCACGCAACAGCAGACGCTTTTCTGAGCTACCATATGCCTGAAGATCTAGGTAGTCTAGTTTAATATGTGGCCTAATTCCGCGTCGGGATCCAACCATAAGGGGGGGGGGGGAGGGCAAAACGACAGAGGGAAGCTTTCGAGGATATAGACAGAGGAACAGAAGCCTATTTCCCACAATTGTCTCAGTTCTGACGAAGATTGATGTTCTTGAAGAGCTTTTCGCATCGTGCATTAAAATTGTCACTTGGATATTTTAACGTATATTCATTTATTTGTCATGAGCGCCTGATAGCACAATCGGAGGAGATGCCGACTGTCGCGTGCATCCGATCCCAGGTTCTTGGTTCGAGTCTCCCGCCCACCCCAATCAGTTCTTGCAACCCTACGGTGTCGATGAATTGGTACCAGATTTCCCTGCTAGCGGTAAAATACTGATTCGTACATCGACTGGCCACCACAAGTCAATGTGTAGGCGAGATACGCTTTAAGGCTGCTTCCGCCACATCCAACAACACTGCTGTATACCGATCCTGGGCAACAAAATCTGGCTATCCATCTACATATGTAGAGGACTCTGGTTAACAGTCTCCAGTCTGAAGTCGACTGGTTCCGACTCTCCTCCCGCAGAGTCCCGCTAGGTAGCCACAAGGTCTCAGAACGTTTATTCTACTGCTCAAGAATTTCCATTCAAGTATTGCGGAGTGCTGATTCTTTAGAACACATGTCATGGTTGGCACGGAATTTTAGCCCCAGAAAGGGCGTCGTATAAGGATTAGGATGAGGATAAAGGACAGCGTTAATCAATCCCTTTTCTTATGCGCCACGCATTCTACTTCTACGAGATATCGTGGAGGTGATTTGAATGCGTGTTTGGCCAAACAATGACTTGCGCTGGCCAGCCGATGCGCTCTGACCTTCGCACATAATTCTGGTACCAATTCACCGTCCCTAGAGTAATGGAAGTTTTGGTTGGCCTGGGCGGGAAATCCGAACCAAGAACCTTGTATCGGGTGCACGTCACAGCCGGCACCGCCTCCGACTGCGCTAGACGCGCCGATATAGCGCTACCCCTTTCAAACTATTAGGTTGTAAGGAAAGTTCTGTCAGTTCAGTTTGCGCGCGCTCGTGATATAAATGCGTACTAAATTTTAAACCCTAACCACCCACTTAATAATTTGCGCTTATTGGGAAGCTCAAAACTTGCTCTTTGCAACTACATGTGTTTCCAAAGAATCCCTGATATTTTTGGACTACTACAACATTTTTTTCGAAGCATAGGTACATCCAAAATTTATGAGCTCCAACTTGGTCGAAACTCAAGGGATGCAAATGCTGCTGTAGCAACTGAAAGAAAAAAGATCATTGAGAGGGAAAAGAACTTCTGCCAGATTCCAAGAAAACAAATGAGAGCCTGAGAGACCCACGTTAGTTGAGCATAGCTATTGAAGGAAAGCAGACGTTAGCGATGAACAACAGTCGTTCAGTTAGATAGCTAAAGATGTAGGCTTTTAAAATATCGGTATTGCTAAAAATTTCAAGAGACCTGAAAGTGGACAAAATGCGCACCAATTGGGTGCCGCATTTCCTCACCCATGCACCGTAGCGGGCTCGCGCGAACAGTAGTGGTGCATCTCTCGGAACGAATCGTGTGAAAGTACTTCTTCATTAATTCTATTTTATCAGAAAAGGGGCATTTTAGATTAGGTACTACTGTCGGGTTGCACCCAATCCGTACTCTGAATGACGACGCCTTTCTACCGATAGCAACGCCCTGCTGCAAGATAGCGGCACCGGGCTAAGCCACGGGAGTCACGTCCACGTCACCCACACCGGAGGGTCATCTGGTACCGCCAGCTGGCAGGCCAGCCCTCTCATCCCACGTCACCCCTCTTCCCCTCTTTTACCATACAGTATGATACTAATAAATTTACATACTTAGTAGTGTGTTCTGTAACCTAGGAATAAAATAGAACTCCGTAGGATGATTCAAGTAAGGAGTAATTAACCCGTAACTTGATACTGGGGCGCGTGGAGCGCAGTCGGAGGAGCGCCGGCTGTCGCATGCACCCGATGCCAGGTTCCTGGTTCGGATTCCCCGCCCAGACCAACCAAGCCTTCCATCCCTCCGGGGTCGGTGAATTGGTACCAGACTTGTCTGGGAAGGACAAGGCACTGACTTGTACATCTTGCCATCGCAAATCATTGTATGACCAAATACGCATTCAACACGCCTCCACGGCATCCCGTAGAAGTAGAATGCGTGGCGTATCCCAAAGAGGATTGAATTACGCCGTCCTTTATCCTTATCCTTAACTTGATCCTACCGTTCTGACAAGCGCCACCCTATTTATGAGCCTCCACGTATCTTTTTGAAGCCTGTTTTGCCCAAATGAAGTCATCCGAAGCGGATTGGAGATCCACAGTCGGACTGGTTCGTTGTTTCGTTTTTAAATAAACTCAAACTACTATCAGTCGATCCGACAGGACATCTAGAGAAAGCGTGTGCTAACTGAAGCTGTTAAGTCTGAAGCCTATGGATGGCAGTTATTTTATGCTTCCCGCATGACGACCCGTCTGCACGTTTAAAGGATCGTTATATAAAAGGGCACTAGATAAAAGTTCCGACTCCACCGACAAGACTTCGGTCGAAAAAATTTTTTCGCCCAAACTTCGCCTAGGGGGGGGGGGAGGTTATTTGGGGTGCTGATCACGAATCTGACATCCGTTTTTCGTTCTACATCGGAGTTTGGGCGAAATCGGTACGGTAGGTTACGGAAGGTACGGGTGACTAAGGTAATGGTCACCGATTTCGCCCAAACTCAGGCGTAAAACGAAAAACGGATGTCAGATTCGTTATCAGCACCCCAAATAACCCCCTAGACGAAGTTTCAGCGAGATCAGTGACTCTGCTTGGACCACCCATTTTAGCGGTATGGGTGGTCTCCGACCGAATCGTGAAAAACGGACATCAGATTCATGATCAGTACCCCAAATAACCCCCTTAGACAAAGTAGCAGCGAAAAAAGTTTTTTCGACGGTCGGTGGAGTCGGAACTTTTAACTAGTACCTGTAAAAGTTTAACAAACCCTAGATCAAGGATCATCGTCATGCAATATAATCACCAAACCTAGTCCTAACATCATCATCATCATTTTCAACAGCGTTTGTCCCGCTTGGTAGCGGGGTCCGCTCTTCTGGTCTGGTGATGCCACTTCTCCCGATCAAACGCTTGGTCGGGATGGACACCAGCTAACTTAAAGTCCATATGCAACGTATCTAGCCAACGTTGTTTCGGGCGTCCTCTGAGCCGTTTTCCAGGGATATCAAGATTCAGGCCAATCTTACAGACAGTGTCGTCGTTAACGCGAAGGACGTGGCCATACCATCGTAGACGAGTTTCGCGCAACATGTCGGCTATCGAGGCGACACCGAACCTTTGTCGCATGGTTTCATTGCGAACGCGGTCCAATCGAGTTACTCCAGCCGTCCACCTTAGCATTTTCGTCTCCATTACACTGAGGCGGCTTTCAATTTCCTTCGTCACAGGCCAGCGCTCAGCACCGTACGTCGCTACTGGGCGGACGACTGCTCTATACACCTCTGACTTGAGGTACTCAGGAATTGTCTTGTCGCAAAGCACCCCAGTCAACGAATGCCATTTGGATCAGGCTGCACTCACACGTGCGTTCACCTCCAACTTTAGACTGCCATCGGACGTGACTGCTGATCCAAGATACTTGAAAGATGTAACTCGTGTGAGCTCAGTACCATTGATCTTAATGGATCCATGCTCATTCACATCCGTCGTCAAGTATTCCGTCTTTTTGACTTTTAGCTTGAGTCCGAACAATGCTAAGCGATCGCACCACGCCTGTGCCTGTCGCTCGAGCTCTGCTTTGTCTTCGCATGCAAGCAGGACGTCATCGGCATACAGCAGCGTCCAAGGAGCTGCCCTTTGGAGATCGCGTGTAATTGCATCCATGACGATCACGAAGAGCAGTGGGAGAGCGCAGATCCCTGGTGCACTCCGACAGAGATTGGAAACTCCATCGAAGTGCCCGCTGGTGCTCGCACTCGGCTTATTGGGCACGAGTAGAGGATGCGCACCCACTCAATAAGCTCTTCAGGGATACCATGTCGTCGCAACGCGTACCATATCACTTCCCGCGGAACGCGGTCGAAGGCCTTCTCCAAGTCCAGGAAGGCGATATGCACGGGCTTCTGTTTCTCGCGGTGCTTCTCTAACAGAAGGCGGGCGGCGTGTATGGCGCATCAACGGTGTCACAGCCAGCCACGAAGCCGCACTGATTACTGGAAAGCTGTAAGACGTACGAATACGTCCATCGACAATTTGCTCAAAGGTTTACATGGTGTGCGAAAGAAGGCGAATTGGACGGTAACTAGCACAGTCTGCAGGACTGCCCTTCTTCTTCCAAATCGGAATAGTCGTGCTTTGCTGCCAACCCTCAGGCACTTTCTTCTCAGCGACAACCTGATTAAAAAACTCAGCCAGTCAGCAGGGCACCAGCCCTTCGACTTCCACAGGTCAGCTGGCAGGTCATCGGGACCAGTGGCTTTGCCTGACTTCATCTTCCTCAGGGCTGCTTCAGTTTCGCTCATTGTGATCTTCTGAACGGGACCGTATACAGGTGATGCAAAAGGAACGGCTGGATGTTCAAATTCTACATTCGAGATTTCCTCGAAGTATTCGCGCCATCTCTTCACAGCCCTCTTACGATCCATCAGAAGATGACCGTTCTCGTCGTTACTGCCAAAGAACTTCTCGATGTCTTCTGCTTGGCGACAGCGAGCTTTGGCGAGGCGGTAAAGATAACGCTCGCCATCGCGCGTCTCCAGTTTTTCACATACATCAGCGTAGTGTGCGGCTTTAGCAGCGGCCACTGCCTTCTTTGCCGCTTTCTTCGCTTCTCGATAATTCCGCCAATTATCGACTGTTTTATCACAGATAAATACGTGACATAGCCGTTTCTTTTCCCTGTCCTTCTCTCTGACATCGTCAGTCCACAGCCAAGCCTGCTTGTCGACCCAACGCCGTCCAGGCTTCGTTGTGCCGAGTTCGAGGCGCGCAGCCCGAGTTATCGCATCGGTAGCATCCGTCCAGGTTTCGTCGACAGTTGTTACCGTCGGCAACCGAATGCGAGAAATAACAGCTGCTTCCTTCTCTCTCAGTCGCTACCATTTGATTCTAGCCGTCCCGCATCGCTCAACACGTTTACACCTCGGAGCTGTGATCTTCAGCGAGCAGATCAGTGGACGGTGTTGCGTGGCAACCGTCTCATACGGCACGGTCTTCGCGTCTGTGACAAGACCTTGGTCGCGACGCCTAACGAGGACATAGTCAATCTGCGTTTTAGCATTCCCGCTATAAAACGAGATGAGGCGGGAGTCACGCTTTCGAAACTTGGTGTTCACGATGGTGAGGTCGTGTGAGTCTGCATACTCAAGTATACGCTCACCATCGGCGTTACGAGACCCGTATCCGAAACCACCATGACAGCTGTACCCGTCCTTCGCAGCACCTACGTGCCCATTAAGGTCACCAGCGACTATGATGACATCTTTCGACGGTACCTCTGCTGTCTTCTCATCAAGCAGGTTCCAGAACTCGTCCTTGGTTTGCTCGGAGCAACCTGTCTGCGGAGCATACGCGGAAAAGAAATGACATCGTCGCTCTTCTACGGCGACAACAATCTTCATCAAGCGGTCATCGAAACGTTCTACGCTTGCACTCGCGTCACGGAAACGCTCGGAGACGATCATACCGACACCACTGGTGGTCCTGGGACTTCCACATAGAACGGCCTTGAAGCCACGTCCTATGTCCCTTGACTTGCTGCAGGACCACCTCGTCTCCTGCCCCACACAGAAATCTATCTTTCTTCGCCCCAGTGCTTCTACCAACTCGCACGAGCGGCCCGTCAACGTACCCACATTCAACGTTGCTACGCGGGTCTTGCCTACGTTACGGGACTTTCGAACTAGCTCAGTTGCCCCCCGATGCCATCCTCGCATCAGGGACCCTCGCATACTTCTCACACTCGCCGGGCTTCGCGACTGCGCGTCGGTTCCCGCGGACGCCGTAGCACTATCTCGAGAACTCTGAAACGTCATCGACCATATGATGTGACACAGAATGTTCGTAGGCCGGCCTGTCACTAGGGCCTGTCGCCTGCATTCGATTGTCCGTGACTGGCTCGCCTCGCAAAAGCAAGCAGTTTCTAGTGGCACCACGTGGAGGAACGGACATCGCCACCAAACCTAGTCCTAACCGAGTGCTTTTTTGTGGGACATCCGAATGCCTTCATTAGAGAAGCAATGTTTGTGAAACAACATGATGTCGAATTCACCTTCGCTGGTTCCAAGCGCCATAATTCATCAGGTTTTTAAGAGAATGCGACCACTTGATATCTTTCAGAATGGCAGGGAGAAGCGCTTATAATGGTTTTTAGTTTGAGTGAAAAGCTGCTTTTTGAGCGGAGCTATGACTTTTTGAATACAGGCCTCAAAAACTGACAGAACTTTCCTTACAACCTAATACATGAGTGGCACCGAAGAAGGACATTCGTCTACGTAATTAACGCTCCAAAACGATGTCTTGAATCGATATAAAATGGGTTTTATGGATAGCGGTTATCGATACGGCACTCGGTTTACTTTGAGATGCCGCCGCTGCTACCCATAAAATCCATTTCGATCACTCCATGCCTTTGCCTTTGGAGAAAGAGTTACGTAGGCGTAATGGATCCACTTCAGTTCCACTGGTGTAGAATAGCGCTCCTGTCATATGGTTTTTGGGCGGAATAGGCACAAAAATGTGCCGTTTTCGCCGTACATATTTCCATAACTCTACTCAAAGGGACCCATTCAAAAAACAAGTATTACCATCCGAATCCAATCTGAATCACCTACCCAATGATGCAGGTATCATACAGTGGTTTCGGAAAAAAGTAGATTGAGACTCATAAAACCTGGACCCTGTCGGTGGAACTATCTCGTGCTATGGAGGAGGACCACCGCTGCCAGGTTTTATAGGACAGCAAAGTTATACCTTTCTAAAACCACTGGATGGTGGACCTTTGGATAGATCACCTACATGGGATTCGGACGGTAACAACTTTTTTGAATAAGCCACTTTGAAAAGAGTTATGGGAAAATTGCGAGAACGGCGATTTTTGCATTTATTTCGTTTAACAAACAAAAAACAAGGGCGATGTTGTAGTTCATAACCAAAGGTTCTATTAATGCCTTTTCTGGACCTGAAGTTCTGTGACCAGTCATACCATTTCATTTGGCCCTCAGAATAAGAGCAACTTATAGAATTTCAATGCTCAAGAAGTGAAATAAGCGTTCAATGATACTGTGGTTATCCACCGCGATTCCATGTAGAAGGAACGCTGGGCACATTCAGCTTCAGAAGAGTGCTTGTTAACCAGGTGTGTCCACACAAGCAGAGGGTTAGTGCCTGTTGGCAAATATCGACACACAACCAACCTCTGAACCATCAGAATTTCCTCTTTGAAACCCATCTTCATTAGAATTGGACCGGAACATCTACACTTGTAATGTGGGTGAAACAGAAGCCACTACGTCACTATTGCACTTTCAGGACTCCAGAGGTCGAGGAGAGCTCAGATGAAAAATTTCACACGAACATCGCCTGTGGGGAGACTTGGGGCGCTGCGCACGATTATTACTTCCGTTTTCAAAATTCCGACCGACTACGGCAAGTTGCAGTTGGTAAAGGAGTGTAAGGTTGCCAAGGTCATCGACTTCGCCCAAACTTCGCCTATGGGTTAATTAGGGAGCCGATCACGAAGATGGAACCAATTTTCCAAAATATGTACCCCCAAATAACCCTGCAGGGAAAAATTGGGCGAAATCAATGGTCATGACACCGGCATCCTTACTTGCCCACACCTACCGTGACCTACTGTAGTCGGCCGAAAACGCACATCAGATTCGTGGGCAGCATTTCAAATAACCCTTACGGGCGACGTGTTGGCGAAATTTTTTCTCGACCTCCCTTCGTGAAAGTAAGACCGAAAGTTCCCGCCGCTTTAATGCATTGAATGTTCACAGCATTGTTGAAGTTTTACGCTTCGTGGATTGATAGGATATCCTGGTACCACAACGGAGAGAAAAACATGCAGTCTTGAACGCTGACAAAGAATACAAGATTTCTCATCAAAATTAGAGAATTTATCCCACTTTTAGTGAAGGCAGAGTAGCCAAATTTTTGTGTTGTTGAACACCATGTCTTAAATCTCGGAAACGTTGGGTCTGAATCAAATCGGAATTAAGTGGCTATGTGGAGGAGAAATGTCCTAAAAATTCAACATTGAGGTACTGACAATAGATATTGGAACTAGAGACAGAGAAACTCAAAATGATGGAAATCCTTCCTCAGAATAAACGATCGTCCAGAAGAACAGGCAGAGTGAATGTTCGAAAGTTTTTGCCACAATTTACATCAAGGTTCGTAGTATGAACAGTAATTGTGATAAGCCGCCTACTTGCACAAAAACAGGAAAAAGATTCACTTAAAAAGAGAGCCTCCAAACTGGCGGTGAGCTTTTGCGATGCAATTTTTGCAGGATGTAGGGTCCTGTTTAGATGTCCAAAACCACAGTTACTTTTTTCGGAATGCTCTTCCGTGGTCGAAAAAAAGCGTGGGACGCGTGAGCGCGAAGTTCATTACGCCCTGCTCTACCCAGCCCAATTTGATCGGTTGGCGTAGTGGTAGTGTTGCAGCTTCACAGGCACATGGTCGTGGGTTCGAGTCCCCATTGAAATGGTGTTTTTGCATTTTGCGATTTATCGTCAGTGGGATGCTTTATCCCCATTTCCAGGCTGCCAAGGCTCGGGTGAGGATGGCGAGGACAGAAGCACCAATATCACCCAAACTTTGTGCGTAGGGGTTGCTGATCACGAATTTGGCACCAGTTTTTGAATTGTTTAAACTCGAAGTCAAAAATTCTCACCTTTCCACTTTGAAAGAGCTCGATGAACATAAACGACATTTGCTGCCGTGTTGTTGGTCAAAAATGTATTGGAAACGGGGACAAAGGGTCAAACAGACGATAAATCGCAAAATTCAAGAACACCAGCACAAGGTGAATCGAACCCTCGACCATGCATCTGCGAAATTACAACACTACCGCTACGCCAACCGACCACATTGGGCTGGGTGGCAGCAGGGCGCCATGAACTTCGCGCTCACGCGTCGACACGCTTTTTTTCGACCACAGGAGAGCATTCCGAAAAAGGTAACTATGGTTTTGGACATCTAAACAGGACCCTACATCCTGTAAAAATTGCATCGCAAAAGCTCACCGCCACTTTGGAGGCTCTCCTTGTTAGTCCATGCTCGTATGATCTGGCGACTCGACAGACGGGGTGGCAGCGGCAATCTCTGGTTTCTTCTTTTGGTGGGAAAAGAACAGCAATTTTTTTCAGAATAAATTGCCGCGAAATCGTGGCCAATAACAAAATGATTTGTAGAAATTACGAAGAACTAACCTTCTAGAGCCATTGCGAAACTTATAGGCATTGTAGTATTTGATGAGTTATTGCGATAATGGCTCACAATGATATTCAGCAAGCAAGCTAATACAGCAGAGGAGAATATGTTGATGAGAAATCAACAACAAAGTACGGAAATCTGTTGAAGGTGAGTGCTGTTCTTGCGCTCTAATTGCCCAATATTTAATAAACAAAGAATTCCTACAAACCGATTCCCTTGCCAGGGATATGCCAAGGATAATATTTTTCACCTCAATTCAAGTGGTTAACATCGAGGGAAATTATGATAATTTGAAATTCGAGATAAAAACGGCGGGTACCCTCGGTTCCACATAATACAATAATGTTGAGTCTTTTTTGCGTCCTATTTCTTCAAATATTTCCAATCTGAACACTCAATTTTTCCACTGGCTTTCCATCAGATGCCATTTACACCTCCAATCGTCTGACAACATGGGGTACGAAATCGTTTTTGACTAGACGGCGCCAACGATATTGGTAGTCTTCATAAAGCGAACAAACTATAAATCCTGTCCCAATCCTCGTTTATACTGCCGACGCCGAGGGGCGCGACTGCATTTATAATGGCTAAATTGATTGATAGTGTCGTTCGATCAATATCGCCACTATAAATGGTATCGCTTCCCTCGGCATCGGAGTATAAATGGGGCCTTACGTAGTTTTTCCTAATATGGGACTGTTTGTGCAGCAAAACTACCAATGCCATGCGCGCCACAAACTCGACCCATCAATATCGAACGATGCCGTTTACCCCCGTGCGGAATTATCTGCTTGACGTTATGTATGGAGGTGAGGGTGGGGGATGGACCAGTGAACAACCAGTGAACAACCAGAGAGCAACATCGAACGAGGGTATTTATCAGGTTTTTGTCCGACAAGTACCTTCAACTTTGATGTGTCCTGGTCGAAGCACTGCCTTTGCAGAGTTACCACTCAGTTCATGTACAGCTCACACTGGATCTTTCACGACAACATTCGCTTTGGACCCAGGAAGTGATTCTCTACACACTCGGGCAAGAACCCGACAAGTACCGATACTGCATGAAATAGAAGGGAAGGAAGCCATTTCTTTACGCCACAACGTCATACTCACCACAGTACATGCCACGGCAGGTCATTCCGAAGCTCATCGTTGTGATCACCAGGTGCCGAACTGGACTGACAACACGGTAGCCGAGCACCTCGACGACCTCCTTTCTTCTGTACGACGAACTCAAACCGTCAGACAGCAGCAGCAGCAGCGGGAAAAATCAGTTTCGAACAGCTCTCTCACCTGGTCGCACCATTGAGCACACCGTCTACACAGAAGGGCATTAATCGACTGCTGCTGCTGCATGCACAGGCGGACGGACTCATTCCGATATTCTATCACGCGCATTAAGAAAAACACAAAGGTCGTTTGGTAGGCGAAAACAGCGCCCCGCAGTTCCACCAGATTTAATTAGGCAGTATATATGAATTCCTGGTAGTTCTACCGACACCTTTTACTGAGAGGTTTCAGAAAAATGGCAGAAGGGAGCAGGAGCAGCACGACAGCAACTGAACTATGTCCTATTGATTCCGCATAACGCCTAATCATCGACCATTTTCACGCGAAAATTGACACCCCTCAAGTCCAGATGGACGTCTTTCAAACTAATCTAGTCCCCGTTTGGAGAAGGTCAAAACTAACTCTTGCTTTAAGAGTTTGTTTTGACTTCTTCTGATGTTTTCTTACAGGATGTCCCAGAAAGTTCACCATGAAAGTTGGAAACGCACCAGCGAACCACAGTCACTGAGGGGAACGATCGAACACATCCCTTTGGGTGGCAATCGACATCTGATTGAAATGGCTGAACTTTGCATGGCTTACTAGGGAAGGGTTTCGATCTCCCTTGGAAGTTCAAGTTGGGACCATGATTATTAGAAAGAGCTTGGAATGCTGATTACGAATATGGGTGTCAAAATTGCAAATTGAAACTCCTGAGCGAGTTATGGCCTGCCGAAATCGGGGGCCTCACCACAGGCTGGATGTACGACGCACCGTACGCAAGAGTGATGAGTCATCGGGGCTTCGTAAGAAGAGCCCGCCAGCTGCGGCGGTGGCGCAGGGGTAGTGCTCACACTCGTCGGGTGCGGCGCGTTGGTTCGGTTCCCGCTCCTGTCGGTTTTTTGCAAATCAGAATTTATCTTCGAAATGGCCTTTTGTTCTGAATTATGACAAGCGACTGATTAAATAGCCCGGAAAACTACCATATACGTTTGTAAAAATGCTTTAAGGCAAAAAAAAATGTTATGGTGACATTTTTATTTACTCTGGCATTCCAAATTCAGCGAGAAGAATGGACACCATCTTTGCTGGTGAAAAGGACACCATAGTGAGTGAAGAAAAAGCAGTAGATCAACGACATTTTCCTCTTCATCATCATACATTCTACTCACCTTTTTACTTCACACATTTTTTTTTGCTTTGTTCCATGCCAAGGTTGTTAGAAACACCTCTAGTTATTCAATATACGATTTGGACTCTATTTGTGCAAAACAGTGAATAAAAATTTGACCTAACAATTTTTTGCCTTAAAGCATTTTTACAAACATGTATGGTAGTTTTCCCGGCTACTTAATCAGACACGTGTCATAATTCAGAACAAAAGGTCATTTCAAAGATAAATTATAATTTGCAAAAAGGCCGGCAGCAACGGGAGCCGAACCAACGACGTCGCACCCGACGAGCGTGAGCACAACCCCTGCGCCACCGCCGCAGCTGGCGGGCTTTTCTTACGAAGCCCCGATGACTCACCACTCTTGCGTCCGGTGCGTCGTACATCCAGACTGTGGTGAGGCCCCCGATTTCGGCAGGCCATAACTCGCTCAGGAGTTTCAATTTGCAATTTTGACACCCATATTCGTAATCAGCATTCCGAGCTCTTTCTAATGATCCAGGCCTCAACTTGAAGTTCCATGGGAGGTCGAAACCCTTACCTAGTTAGAGCGGAGATCTTACCTGAAGGTGAAACTTTAGCCACAAGTATTCTGTTGTTATTGCTTTTTTTCTTACGTTGCTCTCATATGAAGCAATAAGGGTAAACATCCTTAAACACCGAAACGATGCCACGCCATCGTCTTATCATCTATGAAAATATATTGGGCAATTAATAATACAAATATTACCTATGAACTAAACGCATTACAAGATAACCATTTGAAACTCTATTCAGCAGACTTCAAAGATATGTTTACTAACCTGCCTCATAAGACTATCTTAGACAAAATTGCAGTTTTACTCAAAATCTGATTTAAAAATGCTAATAAAAATTTCATAGCTTGTAATGGCTACAAGACATTTTACACTAATGAAACAAATTTGAATTCTCAATATAAAATATTTTATATGCAAGACATTATTGATCAGGTTAATTTTTTATTTAAAAATAGCTATGTAGTATTTAGCTCAACTATCTTCAGGCAAAACAAAGGTGTTCCTCAAGGAGGTAACTTTAGTCCACTACTTGCAGATATCACAATGTCTATGTTAGAATACGAATTCGCTAAAGCGTTTGTTGCTAGTAGTAATAGCATATTTATACCATACAGGTATATGGATGACCTACTAATAGTCCATAATTTAGACGAAAAACAAGTAGATGATATTTTGAAAATAGTTTATAAAGATACCCTGGAATTGAAAAAGACACACATCAATGAACACCACTGCAATTATTTAGACATCACATTAATAATTATCAACAACAGAATAGAAACAAGAATGTACAATAAAACAGATGATTTCTACTTTAAAGTTCTAAGGTTTCCACATTTTACTTCAGCGGTCTCCATAAATATCAAAAAAGCCATAATTTTATCGGAAACGTTAAGAATAGCAAACACTTGTTCTGACCTAAAGTATTTTCTAGAAAAAATTATTGAACTGAAAAATATTTTAAAGCATAATGAATACACAGAAGAGTTCATTATTTCAAACATAATTAAATGTTTATATAAACACAGATTTATATATTATAAGTTCAAACTTCAACAAGTCAAAGACAATCTAGCTATATTTCTACAGAAAACATTTGACGAATAAAATTATACTTAAATTAAATACCTTCCAAATCTTTAACTTGCTGAAACTGTGTATTTAAGTTAACATAATATAAATTAATATTATTAATAATAAATAAATACTTAACAGTGATAAGGGTACCGTTTTGTTTTGTTATTGGTTTCATTGCACTCTGTTTTCGACACTGAGTGTGAGGCGTGAAACCTTCCTCAATGATACAACTAGTTTTACCATATTTGAATTATAAATGAGAATAAGTATGGATATCATTATACATATCAGTTGGCTAACACACACTTCCTTATTTGTAAATGTGCCACTACGGAGTGCGGTAATAGCCAAAGTGGGTAAGTCTTTCAATTTTTAAAACTGATGTTAATAATAGTAACTATATTAGTTATTATAGTTATTATAGTTATAGTTATAATATTTATAAAAAAGATAATAATAATAATAATTATTATTATATATAATAAATTATAAATATATAAAATTATGGTTTATAACTACGATGTGTATATTTAGTTTCTCATAAACTTTAATAATTGGGGTTGTTATTTTATAATAATTATTAAATGTCACTATTAGAGATACATTTATTGTAATAATTATACAATAAATTATAATCATAAGTTATAATTATACATTTAATTCTAATTATATAGACATAATTGTAACAATTACAGCCTTTCAATTAACCCCTTTCAACTTAGAACGTGTTTTTCTACTTCTTTTTGTTTAACTCACATTTTTTTAATCCTCCTTTGTCTTCATTTTTAAACTCAATTTTCTCAAATAGTGTCTAATTCCTCATCCTATCGTATTCATTCTTTCTCTTCTTTTTTACATCTAATCTCTCTTCCTTTTATTCTCCTATTTCTCTTCACAGGGCGCGTGTAGCGCAGTCGGAGGAGGCGCGACTGTCGCGTGCACCCGATACCAGGTTCCTGGCTCGGATTTCCCGCCCAGGCCAACCAAGCCTTCCATCCCTCCGGGGTCGGTGAATTGGTACCAGACTTGTCTGGGAAGGATAGAGCGCTGACTTGTTCATCGGCTGGCCACCGCAAGTCATTGTATGGCCAAATACGCATTCATGTCGCCTCCAAGACATCCCGTAGAAGTAGAATGCACTGGCGCATCCCAGAAGGGATTGAGTAACGCCGTCCTTTATCCTTATTATCCTTTATCTCTCTTCACACACAAACAGATTTTAAAGATATCTTAAAATATGCTCCTCTTCTTCACTGAAGAGCCACGGGAGGAGCATTACACAAAGGTTCGTCTGAAGATAGTGGCGAAACGAACCTTTTTAATATTTTTTATGCTAAGTAATATTTATTTTTTATGCTAAGTAATATTTATTTTGTAATTAAGGATGGCACTTTACACATTTCTTTACTTCTTCGAACCTCTATTTTTATTTGTTTTGTATTAATTCTGGGACGATTTCCTCTTATCACAACACTTTGTGGTCTTAGCCTGGGCTATTAGGGGTGATGAGTTGTTGGTTGGCAGGGGAGCTTAGACTTGATCAAAAATGTCTGGAAAATGTTTTCGATTCTACAGGATGTTTCCGTTTTTATCGTCAACCAGCTGCGGCTATAGAAGCGACAATGGCGGTCACTGAAAGAAGCATTGCCTCGCCCAAGTACGGAAGGCTACAACCTGACGCTTAGGTGTTGACCAACCAGGAACGTTGCTCAAGAGTGACACACTACAGCTGAACTGTGTTTTAGAAAACCGATTCATTCTAATTTCTGTGTGCTATTCTTTTGTCTTACCTAACTTCGCTGCCAACACAATTTGTTTTCGCACAGCAAATTTTGAGATCTCCAGGTGTATTGAAGCATTGTAGCAGACTGATGAAGGTTATTTCTTACCAACAGTAACGCTACCTGTGCACGTACGTGGCTGGCTCCACATTCCTACTCATTGCACTACAGATCTCACAGTTTTCAAGTGTAAAATGAGAGCACTGTAAGGAAAAAGGGAAAGTGGATTCCCTGCTTTGAAGGAGGTATCCTAAACACGTTTCAGTATTTCGCCTTTCTATATTGTTTGCGAATTCTTTTCATTTTTCATTCTTTTTATCAGCTACGTTTCTATGAAGATTTTTAGTTATTGTTGTTTTTCAGTTTTTTTTCTCAGTACTGGATATGTCTTACAAGGGAACTGTCTGAGCGGTACGCCGGAGCGGCAAGAACGAGTACTATAGGGAGAATCCGTCCTCCAAATAGTAACAGGGCATGTTTTGTTTTTGCCGAATCCTTGAGGCAAATGAGTACGAGGATGTAATGGTTAAGGATCCGCAGAATGAGCTCATCACGGCAGCGCACAACGCCGTGTTGTCGACTGGGTGGTGCAGTGGTATAAGGGATGCCCCATGTTCTTGAGGTCGAGCGTTCAGTTCCCATGCTAAGTCACGTTTTTGCACTTTTGCAATAGTATCGGATTTCCATAGAGATTTTCATATCTGAACTTGTTTTTGGAGCTTGCTACGGTAAGATGTTTTTATTATTTATTATTTGTCGACATCTCGTAATTCACCAGCAATGTCCGAAATATGCCAAAAGCGATTTTGTATGAAATTCCTACTCCAATAAATTGTTCTCATTGTCAATGTAAGAAATTTTGACCCAGGAACAACATGCAGCAGCGGCAGAATGCCAGAAAAATGCTTCAAATGCAATTTATTAGCGTCGGTGAGGGGAGTGCCACCAGTGTACTCACAGTGTAGGAGGGGACCACATGATTTTCAACTTGAACTACCACCTCGATCAATATTCTTGCCTCCGCTATGCTTACAAAGTCGAACGAGCGTAACAAACTGCTGCCGCCAACACTGACTCTACAATGTCTGCTAACCCTCGAGTGGTCATTCACCTACTGACACTGAAGTGCGGACCTCCACTGGATGCTGTCCCTTTGAGAGACGAAATAAAGCTGGCGGAAAGGATAGCAAGTATCCTACAGGATTTCGAACTGCAACAGCTGGAAATCGACGAAGTGGAGAGGTTGGAGGTAGTGGAAGAAGAGGACCAAGAGTTTCAACCAGAAGAGGATTGGGCCGGGGTCACGACACCACTAACCAGTGAAGGCACTATCACGTTTTCGGGAGGACGGATCGTTTCGGAGGAAAAGGTTTGGCTATACTAGAATTGTTATACTATACAAGTTTGAGAACTGGGAAAGTGGTCTGTATCGCGATTCCAGGCTTGGGCTGCAGCGGAGTACCACTGGGCAGAAAATGTGAAGCAATCTCGCACCAGAGAAAGTACTAGCCACTGCTTTAGATTTCTTTGAAAAAAAAAATGAAAATGAAGCATCACCATCAACATCGTCATCACCAACGTATTGTTGCTTCGAAAACCCGAGTGGAATGGCATTCCCGGAAGACCTCGGCACATGTGATGAGTCAGGATGTGAAGAAACTGTAGCCTTCATACGTTGCCCCTACTGTGATCGGTCTTACTGTTTTATGCACTTTGTGCCTGTGTATCATTGGTGCTGAAGTTATTTCATAAATATTTCATATATAATCGTATTTGGCATATTTCGGACATTGCTGGTGAATTACGAGATGTCGACAAATAATAGGTAGCAAAAACATCTTACCGTAACAAACTTCAAAAACAAGTTCAGACATGGAAATCTATGGAAATCCGATACTATGGAAGAAGTGCAAAGCGCGATGTGGCATGGGAACCGAACCCTCGACCTCACGAACATGGGGCATCCCTTATACCACTGCACCACCCAGTCGACAACACCGGCGTTGTGCGCTGCCGTGATGAGCTCGCTCTGCGTACCCTTAACCATTACACCTTCCTACCCGTTTGCCTCAAGGATTCGGCAAAAACAAAACATGTTCTGTTACTATTTGGAGGACGGATTCTCCCTGTAGTACTCGTTCTTGCCGCTCCGGCCTACCGTTCAGACAGTTCCCTATTAGTTGCATGACGATGAGTAAAAGTTATACATTGTAAGTTACGAGTGCAATAAATAAATAAATAAATAAAAGTAAGTGATGGGTCGGTCACTTTTATATAAGGTCGTTGCATATGAAATGGCCGATTTTGTTACCTCAATTTCTGGCCGATTTTTCGTGACTACGAATGTTCCCTCTGCAGGCACTGTATACAGTTTCAGAGAGCACCGAATCTCCAGTTTTTTCTTGTATAGCGTTTGTGAAATAATTGCCTCCTGCCGAGGTTTTGACGTTTTTACCGTATGCACACTGGGTAAGGCGAGCTGTTCGGTCAGCGGTATGACTGGTTGGGATTGGCTGGCGTGGTATCTGCCATGTAGTATTTTTTCTTTGAGGATCGGTTCACAAAATTTGTCTCATTCTTGTGAATTGCATCAGATCTTAAAAGTACCTCAAAGTTGGGTAATTAAACCAGTCGTCTACGCCGCCTAATCAATAATGGTGTCTTCACAGTGCCGCGCCTATAGGCGACTGAAATATGAATCCCATCTGGCGAGGTGAAGAAACACGACCTTGTAGCCTTGCGCTACTGAGCCATCTTGGCAGATCTTTTCACATCTTTCTCTGCGAGTACGTGGGTTTAATTACCCAAGTTTGAGGTACTTTTAAGATCCGACCCATTTCACATTGTGGTCAGACAAATTTTGGAAGCTTAATACATATGTATAACAGTGGCTAGTCCATCGCTCACACATCGGTACTATACACCATCATCAGGTATGACGTCCGCTATTAAAAGCCACATAAAGCGCAACCCTATCAAAACATCAAGCAGCCCATTGATTTGTCTGCGAAGAGCAACTCTTTCTAGACACTGAACGCCATCACACTAGAGGGCAATTCACCCCACCGCAAAAAGAGTCGCAGCATCGGGTTCCGCCTACATTCCTCTCAATTGTAACCGAAAATGTACCTTCGCAGAGCAATGAACAGTCCGAACAGCCGCCTGCTACTGCAGCGAATTCATGGCAAATCATGGCCTATGTTGTAGGGCAGTGAAGTCGAATCTAGTCATTCTAATTTCTGAGCGAAAGAGGCACTTATGAGATCTTCACTTCGTCCTCCACCACTTACCCAAAAGGAGCACTTGGCAGGTTCATGCGAGATTTACACTTCAGTCGCTGGCGCTGGGCGTTATAAAAGCTATCAATATCGATCGTATATGCTACCTAATCGAAACTGGTATCCTCACAGCGTCAAAGTATAAATCCCACCTAACGGGGTGCCGTGGTGCTCTACTGGGCCATTTTGACAGATCCTATTGCTGACGACAGTGCGCTATAAAAGCCACCAATATCGATCGCCCACGCTGCCTAATCGATACCGGTATCTTCACAGCGCCAAAGTATAAATCCCACCTAACGGGGTGGAAAAAGACGCCGCGGTGCTCTACTGGGCCATTTTGAGAGATCCTATTGGTGACGACAGTGCGTTATAAAAGCCACCAATATCGATCGCCCACGCTGAGCGCCAAAGTATAAATCCCACCTAACGGGGTGGAAAAAGACGCCGTGGTGCTCTACTGGGCCATTTTGACAGATCCTATTGCTGACGACAGTGCGCTATAAAAGCCACCAATATCGATCGCCCACGCTGCCTAATCGATACCGGTATCTTCACAGCGCCAAAGTATAAATCCCACCTAACGGGGTGGAAAAAGACGCCGCGGTGCTCTACTGGGCCATTTTGAGAGATCCTATTGGTGACGACAGTGCGTTATAAAAGCCACCAATATCGATCGCCCACGCTGAGCGCCAAAGTATAAATCCCACCTAACGGGGTGGAAAAAGACGCCGTGGTGCTCTACTGGGCCATTTTGACAGATCCTATTGCTGACGACAGTGCGCTATAAAAGCCACCAATATCGATCGCCCACGCTGCCTAATCGATACTGGTATCTTCACAGCGCCAAAGTATAAATCCCACCTAAGGCCTCTGTTATACTCCCGCGGGAGCATCCGCGGAACTCCGCGGACCAATGGTGCACGGCGGAGGCGGGCGTGGCGGGCCGCGACGAGTGGACCGGCGCGGGGTCCCGACGCGATTTCCGCCCATCCGCGGAAGCTCCCGCGGGAGTATAACAGGGGCCTAACGGGGTGGAAAAAGACGCCGTGGTGCTCTACTGGGCCATTTTGACGGATCCTATTGGTGACGACAGTGCGTTATAAAAGCCACCAATATCGATCGCCCACGCTGCCTAATCGATACCGGTATCTTCACAGCGCCAAAGTATAAATCCCACCTAACGGGGTGGAAAAAGACGCCGCGGTGCTCTACTGGGCCATTTTGAGAGATCCTATTGGTGACGACAGTGCGTTATAAAAGCCACCAATATCGATCGCCCACGCTGAGCGCCAAAGTATAAATCCCACCTAACGGGGTGCAAAAAGACGCCGTGGTGCTCTACTGGGCCATTTTGACAGATCCTATTGCTGACGACAGTGCGCTATAAAAGCCACCAATATCGATCGCCCACGCTGCCTAATCGATACTGGTATCTTCACAGCGCCAAAGTATAAATCCCACCTAAGGCCTCTGTTATACTCCCGCGGGAGCATCCGCGGAACTCCGCGGACCAATGGTGCACGGCGGAGGCGGGCGTGGCGGGCCGCGACGAGTGGACCGGCGCGGGGTCCCGACGCGATTTCCGCCCATCCGCGGAAGCTCCCGCGGGAGTATAACAGGGGCCTAACGGGGTGGAAAAACACGCCGTGGTGCTCTACTGGGCCATTTTGGCAGATCTTATCGCTGACGACAGTGCGCTATAAAAGCCACCAATATCGATCGCCCACGCTGCCTAATCGATACTGGTATCATCACAGCGCCAAAGTATAAATCCCACCTAACGGGGTGGAAAAAGACGCCGTGGTGCTCTACTGGGCCATTTTGGCAGATCTTATAGCTGACGACAGTGCGTTATAAAAGCCACCAATATCGATCGCCCACGCTGCATAATCGATACTGGTATCTTTACAGCGCCGAAATAAATCCCATCTAACGAGGTGGAAGAAGACGCCGTGGTGGCCAAGCTCTACCGAGTAATTTTTGCAGATCTTCTCACCTCTTTCGCTGGGAGTACCACCACTCCACAGCCTCACCACCAGATCTCTTCACCTTTGCCGTAACACGCAGATGCTAAAGCTACCTGTCAGTGTGACATCGTTCCTGTGACCAGATTTCTTTGCATGTACAATCACCGGAGAATCGGCCTTCTCTCCATTGATGAAGATGTCCGCTTTGTAGTTTCCAGCCATATCGGTCGGCCATCGCAGCTCGTATTGCTTCGGCAAAGGTCCTTCCTTGATAAAGCAGTCACGGGGTCTCGAGTCTGGTCCCTTAAAATTTATCGGTTATCACATTTAAAAATGATATGGTATCCTGAGGGTCACATTGAGTAGGCATACTCCCTTCTTTTGGTAGAACTGGCCTAGTTTTTTTTTTACCCGAAGGTGTTGCCCCTACATTCATATATTCAAGGTATCATCGACGATCGTCAGGAGCTCAAACTTGCGTCAGCAGGTTGAAAGATCCTCGCCGCGCCGCCGCAAGCGTGCGAGCTGTCTAGTCGCGGTTGTTTGGGCTTGTTCACAGTACGCGACACCAACAGGTACGATTGGTCGGTTGCGAAAAGCATACGTATCGATTTTCCCGAGCGGTTGCTCGTCGCGCTTCTTTGAACAGCAGTGAATGGCACGTAGTCTGCGGCGAATTCACTAGCTCTGCAAAACTCACTACCGTGAACCCACTGCGGAGATGGGAAGTTTGAGCAGCCGTCAATAGCGGGATTTAGAATTCAGTCGCTGGTTTGTGCGACGTCAGTAAAGCTACCAATATCCTTGTTAAACTGTTGCTTCCGAAGGTATGCATCGAGATTGTTACCGCACATTATTCCGCTCATGATGCGAGGGTTTCGCCTTCTTTGGAGCCTAGAAGAGTCCAAATAACACTCGAAGAACTACTTCCTCAAAGATCATTGCATATTACAGAAAGAAACTGAAGGTGAATGGAACGAGTGTCATGGCGACACAGTGTATGTTTCCCCAGAGCTCAGATCATTCACCAGCGTCCACCTCCACCTGAAGGTGAGTGGTGGAGCTCCACGGTTTCCACCACAAAGGTTAGCCCTCTGTCGTTTCTCCACACCACTTTCATTCTATTCACCATCGAATTTTTTCTGTAGTATGAAGTGACTTCTGGGGAACAGTTATTCGAGTGTTATTTGGACTCTTTCAGGCTTCGAGGAAGGCGAAACCACCGAAACATAAGTCGAATAAAGTGCTGTAACAATCTCGGCGCACATCTCCACGAAAACAACAAATCAACAAGTATTAGGTTGGAAAAAAAGTCTTTTCACACTTCGAAATTTTTTTTATCCTTCCCCTTGTAAACGCACTAGCCAATGTTGATTGCTGATTTCGTAATCCTATCACACTTGTCTACCGTTCGCACACGGACACAGGTTAAGACTCTTCTTGTAATTCGTTATCCATCCAATCTTCCGGACTCAATGCCAGATCTACCTCATGGCCATTTTCAGCACGGCATTCTTCATGAATTCATTAAAGGATCTATAGCACGTCAGGCAGCCGACCAAATTAACCATATATATGGCATGGGATCTGCTACTCATCGCGCCTGTTACGGGTGGTTCGGAAAGTCTTTAAAGGGAGATTATTCACTGAGGGCAAAGCATGGTCAGGAAGGCCATCTGAATTGGACGACACAGAACTACTCCATCTTCTTCGTACCGATAGTAGGCAGACGACACGTCAGCTGGCAGAGAAGCTCGAAGTGTCTCATAGGATAGTAGGAATCCATCTGAAGAATCTTGGCTTTCATGGAAATTTGGAGCTTGGATTCCACATGCCCTGTCAGACACTCAGAAAGGTCGACGGCTCTCCATCGCTGCTTCTGTTCTGTCCAGATAAGGAAGAAAATCGTTTCTTCCGCGGATTGTGACAAGCGAAGAGTCCTGGGTTCTGTGTGCCAACTTCGACGAAAAGGCAATGGGTACAAAAGGGAGAGAGCCCTAAGTCTGATCTCAAGCCCAATGTTCACGAAAGGAAGATTCTCTTGAGTGTTTGGTGGGATATCAGAGAAGTGATTTATCGGCAAACTCTCAGAAGTGGAGAGACACTTACTGCTGTCACATACTGCGGCCAACTCCACAAAGTCGTCGCAACTCTCTAAGAAAACAGGCTGGAGAAGTCGAAGGTGATGATCCTGCATGACGATGCAAAACTACATGTTGCAAGACCCACAAGAGAAATAATAAGGGAGCTAGGCTGGGAGGTAATGCCACATCCACCGTATAGCCCTGACCTCGCCCCTACCCACTACCATTTCTTCCGTGCTCTCAAGCAAGAAATTGGAAAGAAATATTTTGAAGCAGATGAAGACCTCAAAAATTGGATTCAGCAATGGTTCGACTCCAGAACTGCGGTCTTTTAAGCGAGAGGAACTGGAAAATTACCCAGTCTTTGGAGAAGTGTAGCGGAACAAAATAGAGTTTATCTCAATTGATTTGACTTTGTAGTTGTGAAGTAATAAATCTTTGAATAAAATGAAAAGACTTTTTTTCCAACCTAATAACATTATACCAACACTCATGGAAAGTCGGACAGGTGGGCTACCAAAATCGATCTTTGCACCGCGTAATCGATATTGGTAGCTTCCATAACTCCGAGCAGCCCGTGATTGAAGGATAAGATACGCTTAGCATAAGATACGCTTTGCCTAGCTAGCATTGCTCAGGACAATTTGCGTTTGAAACCGTGAACCAATCGGTTTGAAACCCGTTGGTTAGTAACCGACCATGAAAGGGCTTGGAACCGGGCACGAAAGGCGGCCACGCCCCCCGCAGCACGTGTTGCTATTGCGCAGCGAGGGGCGTGGCCGCCTTTCGTGCTTGGTTCCAAGCCCTTTCATGGTCCGTTACTAACCGACGGGTTTCAGAGCGGATGGTTCACGGTTCCAAACGCAAATTTGTCTGAGTGAGAACAAAGCCCGTTCATACTTCTCATCGCGAGATAGTATTTGCGACGATTAGTCTTATATAACAGGGCAAATTCGTCATGGAACACGCTTCACTTCGTAGCTTCGCAATGAATCCGGCCGGTCGGTTTGCGAACCACATCAACAGCGTGAACCACGTGAGAACGACATACCCACGGCAATCAGGGCTGGGGCCTGTTTATAGTCCAACACAGCAGCGACTGGTCGACAGAGAAAAGAATACATATCGATTCCTACCACGCGATTGCTTGGAGCCAATACATTTGTATGCTTGTGAGGGTGGCTCAGTTTCCGTATCAGATTATGAAAATGCCCGAAGCAGTACAGAGACGCTCCGCGGTTGATAATGACCAGGTCCCAGTTGGTTGCAGCACTTGACTTGTTGATCAGCATGAATTCATCTCGCAGATGAAAGTATAAACTACGCCTATCAGAGCAAGCAGAATCAATGCTGACCCCATCGATCGATATTAATTTCTCTTATTCTTGGCGAGACACAGCGGCTGGAGTATAAACTGCCTTTCAAGCGGAGCTACCCTAAAGGAGTTCACCAAACCTAGCGATGTTTCTCCGCTCATCTCTCTCCACGGCTACTGGAATCTGATTAAGGCAATATTTATACTTTAGTCGCCCGGACTGTATTACGAAAGCCACTAATATTGATTGCTTTCGCCGCCTAATCGATAATGATAGCTTTCATAACGCGGCCCCGCGGCTAAAGTATAATTTTTTCTCCTAATTGTCTAGTCCACAACGGCAACCTCGAGAGCGACTCGGACACCCGTATAAACTATAGTTCATGCAAGCCCAACAAAAATCGATACGCGTGCTTTGCGCGGGCAGCCATACGCTCCCGTCGCGTATTATGAACGGCCATAAGCTGGGGACCTACAGAGGGGTGGATCCTGCTCAACAACCATTTAAGGACGTTCCTAGAGGAGACTGAAGTATAAATGTTTCTTACAAGGAGAGCCTCCGGAGTGACGGTGAGCTTTTGCGATATGGCGAATTTTTACACGATGTAAGGTCCCGTGTGGGGAGTCCAAAAGCGTAGTTATTTCTTCGGAATGCCCTTCTGCGGTCGAAAAAAAAAACGTGTGGACGCGTGAGCGCGAAGTTCATGGCACCCTGCTGCCACCCAGCCGGACGTGGTCGGTTGGCGTAGTGGTAGCGGGGTCGCCTCTCGGGTGCACCGAGCAGGTTTACTGGTTCGGTCCCCGGTTCCGCAAACGATTTTGCACACATCGGATCGTTATTATTATGGGCTTGCGTGATCACAGGAGTCAATTTGTACACAATTAATGCTGTTAGTATTTAAACCAAGCCTTTTTGGGCTTTCATTTGAGATACCTCTCGTTGGATCGTATTTGCACTGTATCATTCTATTGGATCGTTAACATAAAAAAATTCTTGCCCACATAAAGTAACTGTGTTTATTGATGACAATGATTATCAACAATTATGATATGGAACTATGAAACATTTAAGACATAATCGCTCATCACACCAGCAGCATCTTACAAACTCTAGGGACGAACAACTTCCCTCTCCCTGACAAGGTATCACTACTTCTTCTTCGTTGAAGGCATAATCGGTAGGCGTAGAGAAGGGCTCCGGGTGATCGATCACCAATATTTTATTGTTAATGTTAAGTTTTTACCGGTATCAAACCAAATTCGTACTTATCCCGTGGAGTTTATGTATTTGTGTGCATTTACGGTACCGTTGCTGACATGATACAGTGCAAATACGTTACATTGAGAGGTAACTCAAATGGAAGCCCAAAAAGGCTAGGTTTAAATACTAAAAGCATTAATCGTGTACAAATTGACCCTGTGATCACGCAAGCTCTTAATAATAACGATCCCATGTGTCCAAAAATACTGGCGACACCGGGGACCGAACCATCAAGCCCGCCCGGTGCGCCCGAGGAGCGACCCCGCTACCACTGCGCCAACCGACCACGTTGTGGTGGGTGGCAGCAGGGCGCCATGAAATTCGCGCTCATGCGTCCACACGTTTTTTCGACCTCATAAGAGCATTCTGAAAAAGTAACTATGGCTTTGGTCTTCCAATATGGGGCCCTATATCCTGTAAAAATTGCATCGCAAAAGGTCACCGTTACTCTGGAGGCTCTCCTTGTTAGACTATATAAACGTACCAGAACCGAAGCTTTCAGATCAGACACCTTGCCACACTTGGACACATCCACAATCGCAGAGGCATCTCGAGACGCGTTCACATCCAGTGGCAGTGCTGAAGCTCATGAAAATTCATTGAGACATAGCAGTCATTAAGGCCTTCAGCTCAAATGAGGGGTTATCTCACATGATCCATTGAGCCCGGAGACCATCATCTTGTTCACTTCAGTCTCAGGCAGCAGCTTAACTCGGAAAGGACTGAAAGTGCCCGCGTCGTCTGCTTAGATAGACAACCTGGGTTGAGGAACGGACTTACCTATTCGGAATCGGCTTCCCGTCGTACATAATCTCTACCGGGACAACGCTGCCAGGCTCACCAACGGGAGTGAAACGAGCGTGATAGACGCGCCACGTGCCTCGTTCCTTCTCGAGCAGTGGTTGTTGGTAGACTGGAAGGAGGAAAACAGTTGACGAAGGCAAACAGTTCACTTCAACAATGAGGGAGCAAACATTGCAGCTAACGATAACAAGAACTCAGTAGTGAGGCCTTCTAGGACTCACTTGGAGGCACAGTGACGCTTATTGGGGCCTCTTGCGTCTGCGACGCGTCGATGTCAAACGAGACAGGGCTCCCAACACGTGTCTCCAATATCGTGTGCGGTCGGAGGCCATTCACCGTGATGCGAGACGGATCGTACGGCATGTCGGCTCGGATGCGAAACGGCGATCCTACAATGTTGCCTTGGAAAGGTGCTCAAAAGTCGTGAAGGTTCATGAGGGCATGGTTTATACTTAAATAAATCGGCGCAATATTGGGTAGAGGGGGCATTAGGCTTCAATAGTGGACGTTATCAAAGCCACCAACATCGATTAGGGGCTACTGCGATCGATACCGATAGCCTTTATTATGCCACGCCGCCCTGAAACTACAAATTGGACACTTTGTAGTTCAAACTGAACACTCCCAAGAAAAATTGACCCTTTTGAAGTCAGACTGAACACCTTTCAAATTAAAGAAAGCTCCTTCCACATTACACTAGTCTCTAAGAAAGCTACTTTCTTGCTTAAAGATGTTCAATTTGATTTCAAAAGCTTCAACCTTCCTTAGAGAGTGTTCAGTTTGAACTGCAAAGTGTCCAATTTGTGATCGCAGGGCGGTGTACCATCATAAAGGCTACAAGTATCGATCGTATTAGCCCCTAGTCGATATTGGTAGCTTTGATAACGTCCACTACCGAAGCATAATCCTCCCTACCCGATATTGCGCAGATCTACTTTTTTATCCAAGGAAAATTTAGTAAAACTTTTTTGAAATTTTGAAATTCAACTGCCGCAATAGGCGAGCACACTGCCTAAAATTTTATTTTTTAAAATGCGCTTTGAAACTTATTCTAGGGCACAAATTTTTTGAAGTGTTAAAAGATCAAGTCACGCCATGCCCTCATCTAGCGTACTATGGTCTTCATCTAGTTGATAGCGGAAATGCCGTTTCCTGGATCAGGGAAGTGAAGATATATGTTTGCAACAATTGTTTTTGTTTTACCGTTGAGTAGTGTGTAACTGACTGTAAAAAGAGTTCTGGATATCAATAAAACTACATGGCGCGATCTGCTTTTCTAAAAAGAACTGCTGTCATTCTGAGCTCCGAAATAAGCTTCGAATCACAATTTTTCTTTAAAAATAAAAATTTTACAAAATACCGAACACTATGTACACTCGCCTGAGCAGGTGAATTGAAAAATTTCTAAGAACTTCATACTAAATTTTTCTTGAACAAAAATTATTGTTACCGTCCCACACTCTAGAGTTATGTAGCAGAGACTCGTTCTAATTTCGAGGATGTGCAGCTTGACTTCAAAACCGTCAAACTTGCTGGAGCAGTGTCCGATCTTTATTGAAAAGTGACCAAGTTGGATGAAAAAGTGTCCGAATTGAGGTGAATACGGTACATGGCACTTTAGACAACGCAACGCCAATGATCGCGTTGTAAAGTATAAACCCCCTCAGACCTTCTTCACAATGCGACCCACCTGGAATGTGCTGCTTATCGCCTTCCTTCCCGTAGCAAATACCAATGGTGTAGTCTCCAGGCATCGTTGGAACATACTCCACGGAACAAGTGCCATCAGTGTTGTCTCTGCACTTGTTCGTCGCCTCGGCTGGGCCCATAAACTGCACGAACAGCTCACCATCGCCAGCATTCTTAACGTCACAAATTTCGGAAAACTGTCCGAATTGAGGTGAATACGGTAGAAGGGCAAACTTTGGATGAAACACGGAGATTGGATAGAAATTCGGGCACTATTGTACTTTCACAACTCCACGAGTCGAGGAGAGGTCGAAAAAAAATTTTCGCCCAAACTTTGGCTAGGTGGGTTATTTGGGGTGCTGATCACGAATCTGAGATCCGTTTTCAAAATTACGGCCGATTACGGTAGATTGCGGTACGTACCGGTGACTAAGGCTGCCAAGGTCATGATCGCCGATTTCTCTCAAACTTCGCCTATGGGGGTTATTCGGGATGCTGATCACGAATATGACATCCGTTTTTCGTTTTCGGTGGAGTTTGGGCGCAATCGGTGACCATTACCTTACTCACCGGTACCCATACTCACCGGTACCCACCGTACTCCAGCTTAAAACGAAAAACGGATGTCAGAATCGTGATCTGCACCCCAAATAACCCCCATAGGCGAAGTTTGGGCGAAATCGGTGATTATGACCTCGACAGCCTTAGTCACCGGTACCCACCGTAACCTACCGTACTCCAGCTTAAAACGAAAAACGAATGTCAGATTCGTGATCAACATCCCAAATAACTCCCATAGGCGAAGTTTGGGCGAAATCGGTGATTATGACCTCGACAGCCTTAGTCACCGGTACCTACCGTAACCTACCGTAATCGGCCGTAATTTTGAAAACGGATCTCAGATTCGTGATCAGCACCCCAAATAACCCCCCTAGCCGAAGTTTGGGCGAAAAATTTTTTTTCGACCTCTCCTCGACCCGTGGAGTTGTGAAAGTACAATAGTGCCGAAATTCGCATGTAAACCCTTATATGGAGGCACCTATTCCATTCCTAGCGATACGATGGCAAGAATTGGGGACAAATTCATATTCGCGCCACTCAATCAACATGACCTTTTTACACGACAGTTGTGGCCTCAGTACAGAACAGAACAGTGAGGAGTAACATGTTTATTCAAGTTATTCCCCTTATATACTACTCGGCCTACTTCTTATCCTTCCCTTATCCTATCACTCTACTCTCATCCACACTCACTCCCATTCCTTACTCCCCCACATCCCCCCGTAGTGACCACTCCGGTCACTCAGGGTGCCTCGGGGTGGAGGTTCGGACACCCCCTACTTCCTCCACCCTCAACTCAGTTCATTTTCGAACACCATTTTTCACAACATTTATTTCATTTCAAGCCACAATCTGCCTTCAACGACTTTGAGACCTTTCGCGGTCTCTTCCCGCTCGGTCGTCCAGTTCCCCCTCCATCCTGGAGCGGGAACGGGACCTTTTCCCCGAGCGGGAACGCTCGCGACGGCGCGAACGGCTCCTCGTCCGTTCGCGACCATCCCTTCTTCCTTCAACGCTTCGGATCTGCCTGTCGTACATTCGCCACGCTGCCGCCGCCCACGCCATCGGTGGTAAACGCGTCCTCATCCTCGGCGGTCGGGGTACTCTCCTTCGCCTTGGGGCTGGCTGCGGAATTGCATTCATCTGTAATAAACAAGCATACCGCTTCCTTGCTGAAGCATGTGCTTCGTCTCCCACACGCACCGTAGTCATAGTGGGCATCATCATTACAGGAAGAATACTCTGGGCTCCAGCCACAGTCGTCATGTTGGGCGTCGATGCTGGCGGTGGAGTCGTAACCATAATGATCTGGGGGGGCCCGGTGACGGGGCGCCCCACCGCCCCGTCCCCCCCGACGATGAAAGGCGTCGACGCTGAGCTCCACATGGAAATGCCATCATACCCGAGCGGCCTCCTTATGTAACCTTGCTTATCTCCTTTCTTCCGTATCACTTCCACTGCAATCATGTTAACTCTTGGTCTCTTTTGATTCTGCACATATTCCTTCATTCGCTCTGTTTCCTTCCGTTTACGGCTCGATCTACGCACTTTCTCCGTCTCTGCGGCCTTCCCGGCCTCAGTAAGCTTTTTTCCCTCTTTCTTTTCCATCTTCCTTAATTGATAGTCCTCCACCTCTTCCCATTGGATAACACGTTCCTTTATCTGGTCAGCGTGCACTTTACGCTGTCCAGTTCCAATGTTCACTTCATACGTACTTGTTCCACAAGTCTTTGTAACTATTCCAGGAATCCACCTGTCACCTATGTTACTATAATTTCGCACGTATACTTCCTGTCCAACTCTATATTTCCGCTCCTTTTTACCTCTATCATACTGCTCCTTCATCTTCAACGCGTACTTACTCATAAACTTCTCATTTCCAGATCGAACAATGTCCAACGTTGTTCTAGGATTACGCCCTAGTAGCATTTCTGCTGGCGATTTCCCAGTCGCTACGTGTGGGGTTACTCGGTATTCGAAAAGAAGGTCCCACACTGCGTTTTCTTCGGTCTTATTCGACCTCAATCCTTTATAGAGTATACTCTTAAACGTCTGGACAAACCGCTCCGCTTCCCCATTCGAATTGGGGTGGTACGGCGGTGTAAATATTTGTTCGATTCCTCTACTTCGACAGTAATCTCGAAACTCTTTTGAGGTAAATGGTGGTCCGTTATCGGATACAAGTTGTTCAGGCAATCCATTTCTGCTAAAGATTTCCCTTAACTTCGCTATAGTTCTTTCAGCGGTGGTAGACCCCATGCGTATAGCTTCAGGCCATTTTGACTTGGCATCCACCACTATCAACCATTTACTACCATTTGCTTCACAAAAGTCTATATGGAGCCTTTGCCACACCTTTTGCGGCTCCTCCCAAGGATGCAGCGGAGTGCGCACTGGGTCCCTACCCAAAGCTGCGCATATCTCGCATCCTTTTGCCACTCTTTCTATGGCTGCGTCAATCCCTGGGAACCAAACCTTCATTCTCGCCAAGCTCACCATTCGATTGCGACCATAGTGGCTGTTGTGAAGGATCTTCAACACCTGGGTCTTAAACTTGTCGGGAATCACCACACGATTTTCCCACAGTATACATCCGTTATGCGTCGATAGTGCAGATTTTTTCAACACAAAAGGCTTCAGCTTACTTTCCTTCCACTTAGATGGCCAACCATTCCGTATATAGTGCAATACTATTCTCAACACACAGTCTTCTTTAGTGGCTTGTGCTATTTCTTTCTCCGTCATCGGCAATCCTTTCATCATTTCTTCAGCAACCTGTTGTACCAACACTTCATGAACCACCATTTCTGCACTCGGTAATTCCCTTGGGTCCGGCAACCTTGACAACCCGTCGGCATTCCCGAATTCCTCTGTCTTCCTGTATTCAATATCAAACGAATACACCATTAGCCTTAAGGCCCATCGATGCAACCTTTTTGCCGCAATTATAGGCAGTCCCTGCTTCGGACCGAAGATTCGCACAAGGGGCTGATGATCCGTCAGTAAGACAAAACGCCTTCCATACAGGAATTGATTAAATTTTTCAACACCATATACTATTCCTAAAGCTTCCTTTTCTATCTGCGCATAATTTCGCTCTTCCTTCGTTAACGAGCGGGAAGCATAGGCTATCACCTTTTCAGAACCGTCCTCATATTTGTGATAAAGTACGGCTCCCAACCCGTACTCTGAAGCATCCGTAGCCAATACCACAGGCACATCTGGGTTGTAGTGAGCAAGCGATTCCGCAGCAGTTAACTTTGCCTTTATAGCGTTGAAGGCTTGCTTCTGTTCTTCGCCCCATCTCCAGGGGACTCCTTTCCTTCTCACCAGGATACTATCTCAACGGTAGGTCGGAACGGCGCAAATGTTGTATATGGGCAGAACCGCCTCTCTCTGGGAAGTAACAAACTGCAGGTATCTCGACCCCAATACAACTCTGCGCAGAGTTAGGGGCGACGGAAGTCGCAGGTTGGCGCCCTGTTGATTCACGTGCTCCACAGCTGACGTGCGCGTGCGGGATGAGGACTCGTATCGCGGCTAAGCTCAGTGCACAGGTCGCGTAGTAGGGAAGAGCTCGGGCTCGTAAACGAGGGGTTGAGGGTTTGGATCCAGCAGACTGCGATCGTTTTGCACTTTTGCAAAATCCATGTTTATCAAATAGGTAATCCACCTAGGGGTACTATAGTGTGTTATTGAGCATGTTTACATATAACATATCACCCATACCGTTTTCAAGTGTGGTCCAGGCAGGGTCACCGATTTCGCTGAAACTTTGTCTAGGGGGGTTATTTGGGGTGTTGATCACGAATCTGACATCCGTTTTTCACGATTCGGCTGAATAATATAGATACAATATGGCACAGGATTACATTCTTAAAGTTTCTGCCGATGACGGCAGGTAGAGACAGAATCGTGAAAAACGGATGTCAGATTCGTGATCAACACCCCAAATAACCCCCTAAACAAAGTTTCAGCGAAAAATTTTTTTTGACCGAAGTCTTGCCGGTGGAGTCGGAACTTTTTACTAGTGCCACAAAATATCTATCGTTACATAACTATAGCTTCACACAAAATAGGCTTAAAATAAGTGACACACAGAAGTGAACATTTTAGCTAATCTGTAGTTTGAAGCATATGTTATATGTAAACATGCTCTATAACACACTATAATACCCCTAGGTGGATTACCTATTTGATAAACATGGATTTTGCAAAAGTGCAAAACGATCGCAGTCTGCTGGATCCAAACCCTCAACCCCTCGTTTACGAGCCCGAGCTCTTCCCTACTACGCCACCTGTGCACTGCGCTTAGTCGCGATACGAGCCCTCATCCCGCGCGCGCCCGTAAGCTGTGGAGCACGTGAATCAACAGGGCGCCAACAGGCGACTTCCGTCGCCCCTAACTCTGCGTAGAGTTGTATTGGGGTCGAGATACCTGCAGTTTGTTACTTACCAGGGAGAGGCGGTTCTGCCCATATACAACACTTGCGCCGTTCCGACCTACCGTTGAGATAGTATCCTGGTCAGACCATTTAGCGGTGCCGCCAACGTTGCTAAACGCGGGATAAATTTTCCATAATACTGAACCATTCCTAAATAAGACTCCACTTCCTTCAAATTCCTAGGTTCAGGCATGTTTATCATCGCTTTCAACTTATTAGGCGATGGTCTAATTCCGTTGGCATCAACAACGTGTCCCAGGAATTCCATTTCCTGCTTCAGGAATTCACATTTCTCCCGTTTCAAACGGAATCCTGCTTCCCGCAGTCTTTCCAGTACTTTCCCCAGTCGTAGTATGTGATCAGTATCATTTGGAGCTGTAACCGTTATATCATCTAAGTACACCAGTACTCCTTCTATCCCTGCGAGTGTCATTTCCATTATCCTTTGGAATATGGCAGGGGCAGACGCAATTCCAAACGGAATCCTAGTATACTGAAACAATCCCTTGTGGGTATTTATTGTTGTATACTTCCGATATTCCTCTTTAAGTTCTACTTGCATATATGCGTCTGACAAATCTAGCTTAGAAAATTTCGTTCCTCCGTTCAACATGTGAAACAAATCCTCAGGCCTTGGTAAAGGATACTGGTTTATATCCAATTGAGGGTTAACCGTGACTTTATAGTCACCACATATCCTGATCTTCCCGCCTGGCTTTGGCACTACAACCAATGGCGTCGCCCACTCTGTATGCTCCACTCTCCTGAGTGTGCCGTTCCGCACTAGCTCTTCCAACTTGGCCTCTACCTTCGGCCTTAGAGCTATCGGCACCGGTCGTGCTCTGAAGAACTTCGGCGTCACTATCTTATTTTTAAACTTCAATTCGGCCTGAGTGGTGGTACATCTACCTAGACCACCTTGAAACAGCTCCTTATTCTGATTCAGTAGCCGTACTATCTGTTTTTTCAATTCTACCTTGCTCAGTTCATTCACATGATGAACGTTCTGGTAATGTGGCCCACAGTCGATCTGTAGCGCGCGAATCATATCTCTCCCACAAAGGGAGTGTGTAGCGTTTCTGAACACATGTAAATCTAGCCGTGCTGTCTTGCCGGCGAATTTAACTTCTACTTCTACCTTTCCTTGGAAATTTATTCGTTTATTATTATACGCCGTTGCCGCCACATCCGTTTTGCGCAGTTCTGGCTGGCCTAACATGTGCCATGTCTTTTCATCAATAATTGACATGGAAGCACCTGTGTCGAGCTCGAACGGTATCATTCGACCGTTCGTTTCCACCCTCAACATTCTTGGTGGTTCTACAGATAGCTCATCTATAGCATTATCTGTTTCTTCTTCCTTGTTCCACGCTGCCAGCTCTCCGCGCCGGTGATCCTTTCGTCCAACAACAGTCACGCGAGGATTAGTTCCCATGCCACGGCAAGCCCTCTCTTGCGTTAAACAAGGGGGCCCCTCATATGGCGTCAACTTCTCTTTCTTCCTTCCGTTTGACTGACCCTCCAGCGTGACATCGTCTGCCTTTCTCCCGTAAGGCTGTCTCACCGGCTTGGTTCCATTTGCTCTACGACAGTGAGTCTGACGGTGGTCTTTCAACTGCACCGCATTCACGCCTGTACTTACCATCTCCTCCTCACTGTCGGAGCCGCCGGGAGGCTCCACGCACCAGTGAATCTGGCGGGAGTCTTTTCTTCCAAACTTACCCTGCCTTCTACATGTTACGGGAAAGTGGCCTTTTTTCTGACAGAGCTTACAATAGGCCCTTTCCCGTTTGAAACATTCATAACCGAAGTGACCTAGTGCTCCACAAACTCCGCACTTCATTTTTCCCCGAGCTGGGCCCTTGCCCGGTTTCTTCCTATTTCCTTCTGAGTTTCGTGGAATACTAGGTCCCTGTCGGTTCTTCTCGCCTTTCCTTCTTACCTGAGACACACCCAACTGCACAGGCCCTTCTTTAAGGTGTGGGGCATTAGCACCCACCCTTTCGTAGGCCTCGGCCTGCTCCAAAGCCTCCTTAGACGTCAGTTCTTCCCGTTCCAGCAGTCGTTTCCTGGTTTCTATTGACGAGAGGCCACCGATAAATACCATCGTAACGATAGCATCTCGGTGGTCTTTTATCTTCTCGAAACTGCATCCATTCGCAGCTCGCTGGAGTTCCGCATAAAATTCGTGTAAAGCCTGCCCCGACTTCTGCACTTTGGACATTAATCCAAAGCGTTCAGCCAGTAGCAGCCGTTTCGGTTGATAGTGTTTTTCCATGGCCGCTCGCAACTCGTTGAGGTCCACGTCTTCCAGCTCGCGGCCCTGCAACAATGATTCCAGTAACTCGTAATTAGAGTTACCGACTTCCTGTAAAAATATTAGGCGCTTATCTTTCTCGTCCGTTACTTTGCGCAGCACCAGGAAATTGGAGAACAGTCTCCACCAGGTCCGCCAGGACGTGCCCGGCACATATGGGCCGGGCGTGCGGCCACGGTACGCTTCCCAGCCACCGACGTCCGCCGTCCCTGGCGTTCCTGGGACTGTTTTCTCTACAGCCGCCTTGCTTGCGTCCATCCGTCCTTCGTCCGTCATCTTCGTCTCTGGGACCAATCCTCCTTGAACGGTAGGTGTCGCTCGGCGGACTTCTTCTTCTTGCTTCCTGTGCTTCTTCTGAGTTCTGCCTGATCGCCAGTTGTGGCCTCAGTACAGAACAGAACAGTGAGGAGTAACATGTTTATTCAAGTTATTCCCCTTATATACTACTCGGCCTACTTCTTATCCTTCCCTTATCCTATCACTCTACTCTCATCCACACTCACTCCCATTCCTTACTCCCCCACAACGACATTGCTCGACCTCGGAATATGACCCATCTTAACGGGTGTCTGAGCAGTTGAATTAGTCCATATCACTAACAAAAAAGACTTTGCCTTAGAAATATAAAATCGAAGTATCTCGAATCAAGCCCCGCAGCGTTTCAGCTGATTTAATGTTGAGTACAGTATCCTCTCGCAGCTAGGGGTTTACTTCGCCCTGAGGAACGGCGGTCGTTGCCCTAGGGGTTAGGATGACGGAGCCATGAGAAAGAGACTGACGGTCCAAATTCACATGTTGTGACCCCGTTTTTCATGCTTATAAAACTAAGGATTATTCGATTTAATAGCAATATTACTGCGTTTGATCATGGTGATAAACTGTAGTTGAAGGGCCACTTCATCACTGTGACTAAACCGTAATCGGCCTAGACATCGTATTTTGTTATTTATACTTCGCTGCCGTGAAACACCTCATCTCACAGAATTTTGGGGTACTGTACTCGTCGAATGGCGCAGCAGATCGAATGAATTTTGTCCCGACCGTTTATTCTGAGGTATGAATCGCCTACAGTACCCCAACATTCCGTCAAATCGGTATATTACGGCGACGAAGTATTAGGTTGTCCCATAAGTCCCCGCCGTTTTTTCAACGATTCACTGCAGATTTCGCCGGCGGTCTCTTGCATAGCGCTGCATAGCTTTCGAAAGAGAATGATTTGCTCTATCAGAACATATATTGCATTTCTTCTTTTATCATAAATTTTCTCAATTTTTAGGTCGTTGAAGTGAAAAGTGAAAAAGTAAAAAAGTAGATATTTGCGCACTTGTGCTCTCCGCTTAGGTTTGTAATTTTTTGCGCAGTTTTTTATAGCACTTGGAAGACAATGTTCTATACTACAAGAATATGTGTTAGTCCTATTTTCTCACTTGTCCTTTATTGATTTTTAGGCCATCAAATTGGGAATTCCGACTTTCCCGTCCGAATTTTTACCAAGACTTTACCGGTTCTGTGGTTGGACTTTTTTTTGCCTGGTGTTATATGTCGTTTGGAAGAGGATGTCTTGCTCAGTAAGAATTTGTGTCGCGTTTATTGGCTCCCGCTAATTTCTGTCGAATATCAACAACTGAAGAAGGAGAAGGAGTTGTTGGTGAAGACGATTTTTCTCCTTCTGGCATTTTGTTGACGTTCAAAAGAAATCAATAAACGCGACAACATTCTTATAGAGCAAGACATTCTCTTTCGAATGACATATAACACCAACCCAAAAAGTCCAACCACAGAGCAGGAACTGTCGGCAAAAATAACCATCCTCCTTCGGACGTCCCAATTTGATGGCCTAAAAATCAATAAAGGACAAATGAGCAAATAGCACTAACACACATTCTTGTAGTACAGAACATTGTCTTCCAAGTGCTATAAAAATCTGCGCAAAAAATTGCAAACCTAGGCGGAGAGAACAAGTGCGCAAATGGCTACTTTTCACTTTTCACTTCAACGACCTAAAGATTGGCAAAATTCATGATGAAAAAAGAAATGCAATACATGCTCTGATAGAGCAAATCATTCTCTTTCGAAAGCTATGCAAGAGACCGCCGGCAAAATCTGCAGTGAATCGTTGAAAAAAACGGCGAAGACTTTGGGACAACCTAATATAAGCCCTAGTCCATGTGCCCATGTACATTTTACCACAAAGCGACGGGACTCCACGTATTGTGGTCACATTGATCGAGCGACGCAATCAATCAATTGGTCACTGTACGTGCCGTCGCGTCGCTCAGCGGGGGAAGTATAAGGCCCCGTTTATAATTCCGCCGCCGAGCGACGCGATGGCATGTATAGTGGCCAAATTGATCGGTCGCGTCGCTCAATCAATATGGCCACAATGCTTGGCGTCATGTCGCTCGGCGTCGAAGTATAAACGGGGCGTAAGGCCTTGCTTAGTGTGCACGCGACGCGCGACAGGGTGCATGCGTAGTGGCCAAATTGGTCGAGCGACGTGACGGCATGTATAATGCCCAAATTGATCGATCGCATCGCCCGATCAATGAGGCTACAATACGTGGCGTCGCTCGCTCGGCGTCGAAGTATAAACGGGCCCCTACACATGGCATCGCGTCGCGCGTCGCGCGCACACTAAACAAGGGCTAAATAGGCCTTACTATTGGCGGTGTGGCACCGTGGTCGAATTAGATATCGATCGGCACGGCGCGAAAAGTCGATATATACATACATATGTTGCGATCATGGTGTCGAGCCGTGCGGCAGCGCAAGTATAAACTACGGCTTCTGTTATATTTTATTGCGTCGCATGTTTCGTGTGCTTGATTTCCGTGCAAATTAGCATTCCCTTAATTGCGAACGACAAGCAGCGCTAACGGTGTCACAGTTCTAGCTACCAAATTCCTTGAGACGTTCAAAGTTTTGTGTGAATTCTATTGTTTTCAAGACGGTAACTAAGAACCACGTTGAATCCAAACGTACATGTCACATTATTCCACAAACACACGTTGATAGCACTGGTTTTTCACCGCTTTCTTAACAAAATAATGAAGGCATAGTCGTAACCATTGATTCAGCAAAAAAAGCTCTGGAGTGCAGCAAAGAAGCAGATAAGAGCGCCTGGACAACAGGAAACACAACGAACTGGCCACATATTCTTTGGCTTAAAATGTTTCTAGAAACTTTTCATGGGGAAGAGGACCTCAAGGACGGATAGTAGGCCTCAGGAGGTTTTGTTTTTGTTTTTGTTTAGACGTCTTTGATGTTTAGTAAACGTAAAAAAGGAGCAGATGTTCTGACATCTTAAGTCAGAACATCAAGCAATTGCTTGACCTCAAGACAAAAACAGGGTAAAAGCGGTGCCTTAGGGAATCTCGAAGAGGCTCTCCATGCATTCTACCTCTAGTAACAATAGTCGGTGGAAGTCAAGAGCCATTTCGCCTTCACAACTAATTCAAAGCAGAGCAGGATATTATGACACATGCTCACTTGCGCATTGATGTCGAACTTTGCCGGTTTGCCGACAACGGCCGTCCTCAGCCCTTCGCCAGTGGTACTGCACTTCGCTGCGTTGTGCCCGGGTCGAACGTTCACGTTGGACTCCTTCACGAGGGCTTCGTCGAAGAGCACCTGAATGTCAAAAACATCACTTATGACTAGACTGGATACGTACTACTCGACGCACCTTCATGTTGATGCTCCCTAACTCGTGCGCCAGAAACGTTCCGGTGAACGATGACGGCCCAGAGCGTCTGAGCGGTATTTCCGCCAATCTTCCGTTGACATCTACCAGCAGTTGAGTTCCTTTCGCACGTGGAATCAGACTTCCAGTGTCGATGCCAACATTGAAGCGATGACCTCGCAGCACATCACCTACAATCGACAGGCTGTATAGAGTCAGACCGCAAGCTTCTGCAGTGTTACAAATTTCCAGTCTTTTTAGGAGTTCCTTCTTCCTCCAATGAACATTCGATTTGGATATCATCAGATAAAGAACATGTAGGATCAATCAGATATAAAGCATTGAGGATGTCTCCTGAAAACAGAAGATCTTCCAAGACAGAAGTTAAGCCCAATTCTTACATCACGCATTTTTACGACCTGACCCTCCGAAATTCTATGTAAGAAATAGGTCAGAATTTGGACGTAATTCCAGACAAGTTGTTTGTCCCTTTCTTTTTTCAGATCTGTTATACATCTCATGTACACAGCCTGTCTGTGTTTGTTTTGTCCTCACGTGTTATTGTGTCTACATGTGCTAGCGCATGTAATAAACATTTAAATGTTAAATGGCGAAATTGCATAAGAAGGCAAAAATACTCTCAACGCTGCATTTCGATTGCAGGATTTTTTGAATATATGTAGCATTTGTTTTCCTTTTCTTTTAGAAGCTTCAAGCTGTAGATGATTTTTTTTTTAAATTGCTGCTGGTTTTTTCACCCTTTTGTCTTGTTGGTGTCTACTTTAATATCTTACTCTGAGTTAATGATCCAAATTCTGTGATCTTCACTTAGCTCTCCAATCTCTTTCACTTGTGTTTCTTGGTTTACTTTTGTGTCAATGTTGCTGCCATTTGTCTGCTTCTAATTCGCCTCACTTCTACTTCTTCCTTTGGCAACCGTCTCGTGGACTTCAATGTGAGCGACGGACCTGCGAAGGTGGCATTCGGAGCTGTTACCTCCCACAACATGCAGTGTTGGTGGGTAACTGGTAGCTTGCCTCTCATTAAATCGCCCACTCTACAAAGCCTTGGCTCTGCGTTCGTCTCTTAATTGTTTTGTATCCTCCTCTCAGGGGCGCGTGCAGCGCAGTCGGAGGAGGCGCAGGCTGTCGCGTGCACCCAATATCACCTTCCTGGTTCGAATTTCCCGCCCAGACCAACCAAGCCTTCCATCCCTCCGGGGTCGGTGAATTGGTGCCATACTTACATATGGTGGGCTAATGGGAAGGACTGAGCGCTGACTTAATCATCAGCTCGCCACCGCAAGTCATTCTATGGCCAAATACGCATTCAAATCGCCTCCACGGCATTCCGTCGAAGTACGCATCCCAAGAGGGACTAATTAGCATCATCCTTTATCCTTACCGTCTTCTCGTTGTTGATCAAATCTTACCTTCGCCAACTATTATCACAAAACCGTTAGGTTGAGTTCTTGAGAAGTTTAGCGCTTTCATTTTTTCATCATCATTGCTTTGTTCATACTGTTTGATTGCTGGTCATTGCGCACAACATATTGCGCAAAACTGTAAATGTAAGTGAAGCCTGACATGAGATGTTTTGAAATGAAGCACCAGAATTATGGGTGATGCTTCTACTTCCATTCTTATGTATTATAGTTGCCTTTTCTTCTGTTTCCCTTCGTTGCTGGTAGCGTTATGTTCAGTAGTGGTTTGTTTTCATGGCTTTGCGTTGGGCATGCCTATGAATGTAAAAAATGTTGAAAGTGAATTCGAAATTTATGGACGATCCTGCTCAGAATAGATAATAGCACCAAAGAACAAGCAGAAGCAAAGCCCATGTAGTCTTATGTTGATTTAGCGACAGTTATGAGAAGACACCGACTCATACCAACTGCGGTGGTATGAGTCGGTGTCTTCTCATAACTGCCGTGCGATTAAGGTCGGTTCGAGTAATTTTCAAGAAAGTGTCGCAAATATCTACTTCACTAGGTGGTGGGAACAGCGCAAATTTTGGGCTGATACAGCCGTCGAATTCCATTGGCGGCTTTGAAGCAAGTAGCCTTTTTGAAAGTTCATCTTTTAAACATGATCTGCTAGCTTCATCATTCTTATTCCATAGTGTCTCCGCATGGTATCTGCTCACATATCCAGCACCGCTCAAATGTGGGGCAATGTGTTACATGCATATCGACGTTTTCACACGCGCGACCCACCATAAGGCCTGTTCATACTTCGCAACGGGAGCGACGGTTGCCCAGGTAAATCATACGTATCGATTATTGCTGGGCGAGCACTCGGCATGAATCGATCCGTATGCGTTGCACTTGCAATCCAGTCGCTTCCGCCGCGAAGCATGAACAGGGCCTTACTGTTCATAGTCGGCAATATGGCTCCGTTTATACTTCGACGCCGAGCGACGCGACGTAACGTCTGGTGGCCATATTGGTTGAGCGACACCAACGATTAATTTGGCCACTTCACATGCCGCCGCATCGCTCGGCGTCGTAAGTAAATATAAACGGGGCCTAACACGAGCACAGTTTACGACATCAGGAAGTTATTGGAAGCTGCCACAAGTATAAAGATTTTCTTTGTCAGGAATAACTTACGATGTCGATTCAAACTGAGAATGCTCAAAACAATGTATTTCACACCCGCTTTAAGCTAATATAAATATAAAATAATAATATAAAAGCTATATGCTGTCATAGAGCGTACTGCTGTGACCAGGACTCCTGCACAAGGCGGATCTCGAGCCCACATCCTCTGATGCCAAGGCAGGATGTTAGACCATCGCACCATGAACGGATTCATCAACGATTAACCCGCGGGTATAAAGGGTAGGGATATCCGCGATGAAGCATACACCGCTATCCCTTACCTTATGAGGTCACGGCGGTGGTAAACGACATCTTCAGGTCGGATCCGACCAAGTTCTACAGAGATGTAATCCACTCAGCTGATGAAAAGCTGTAAAATCGGATAGATATCGGTTTTTTCGCACTGTATTATATTATACAAGTGCTACGACACGCCTAACGGCGTGTCTCGCACTTGCCCGCTTCGCGGGGTTACAGGTTTAAGCCTTGTTCTCAGAAAATACTCTCACACAAAAAGTACGTGTGATCTTCAAAACAATTTTGGTAATAGAACAACAAAAAGGCAACATTTTCTGAAGCATCTCGGTGAATACTACGTTTGGCATCGACTTGAGTCCTGGCGTTAACCAAATTTTCGGATGTGACTTCTGTCGAACTCGCGGGCACGCCATGTACAGTTGACCATGAGAAAATACTGGACTGGGGAGATATACGCAGAAGCGTACCTGGCGCGGGTAAAGTTTTCCGTTCAACGTGAGATAATGCTGAATTCTGCATGCGGCCGGACGTCGTACGACCACGATATGACCTCTGCTTCCTTTCTTTTCGATCTTCTGACTCCAGAAGGTTGTGGTGTGACGAAGGGAACCCGTCTTCTGGATCCAGGCGCGCAGAAACGCGCGCAGACGCCGTTGTGTCAAGCAGGATGAGGCTGCGCTTCCTCTGCTGCAGCAGCATCTCATGTTCAATTCTGAATGCGATCCCTCGTCGTAGGACGACGATGTCTCCTCGGCTGACTCCAAACGGTTGTGGTGCGGCGAAGGGAACCCGTCTTCTGGATCCAGGCGCTCAGAAACGCGCGCAGACGCCGTCATGTCAAGCAGGAGCTGCGCTTCCTCTGATGCAACAATATCCCATGTTGAACGGCAGACGTTGCCCGCGAGAGGTACGCGGAGGCTTCGCAAGGGGTTCTTTGAGATTGCGCTTGGTTGCACGAGGCGTATCTCAGCCAGGTTTCCAACCTGAGTGAGATACGCCTCATCATCTACAGGGCAGGGAGCTAACTCAATTATATAGTGGTAGATTAAGGGCGATTTCACTCTTCTCCTCTGTTATATGTATAATCTGTTACTGCCTAGCCGTTGTATACGATTTTAGAAAGGCTGTGCATAAAAGGTCAGGACCGGTTAGGATCCGATCCCTGTTATAACGCGGGTCGGCCCCAGGAAACTGGAAGAGTGATGTTTCCCAAGAAAAACCTTCCCGCAGTGTACATTAATTTAAGAAAATGTTCGCTTTGTTTTTGATAATGTTCAGTTTACGTCCATTTAGTTTTGTTCGGTTCGGGAGCGACCCCCGTCAGCTGGGAAATTTTAAGCAATACAATCTGCGGGCCACCCCATTCATGGGGCATTTATATGCACATGGGGCTTATCGAAGCAGGCGAGGCGCACCTTAAGAGGATTAATTTGCGTCTTAAGAGTACGATGGCTGGTCTAATCTAATACTTCTCGCCTCTCGATGTTCTGTGATACCTTCGCAAGCATTCCGTTTGAAGCTCTGAAGCACTATGCTTAGAATGAAAGATGGTCTTGCAAAACCATTAGATGTCCAGTCAGGCCACTCACACTTAGAAGTGCGAATAGACAGTGTCGAATTGGAGAAATCCCACACAATCCATCGCGATTAATGCGATGCGACGAGACTCCCTTGCATTTCACGACAATCGATTAGACGCTATACTTATGCTCTCGCAAACATTTCGAATATTCGAATGGCTTCGAATCCGAAAATCTTCGAGAATTTTCGAGAAATATCGATATCGAATATATTCGAAAAACACGATTTTTTTGAACATTCGAATTAGAATATTAGGTTGTCCCATGAGTCCCCGCCGTTTTTTTTATTCAACGATCCATTGCAGATTCCGCCGGCGGTCTCTTGTATAGCGCTATACAGCTTTCGAAAGATAATGGTCTGCTCTACCAGAACATGGATTGCGTTCCTTTTTCATCCTGAATTTTGTCAATTTCTAGGTCGTTAAAGGGAGAAGTGAAAAAGTGGCCATCTGCGCTGTTTTTCATAGCATTTGGAAAACAATGTTCTGTACTACAAGAATTCGTGTTGGCTTTATTTGCTCACTTGTCCTTTATTGATTTCTAGGCCATCAAATTGGGAATTCCGACATTTCCGTCCGAATTTTTACCGACAGCTCGTTTCTGTAGTTGGACTCTTTTGCTTGGTGTTGTTCGGATATGGTGGTGTGTCGTTCGGAAGGGAATATCTTGCTCAATAAGGATTTGTCGCGTTTATTAGTTCATGCTGATTTCTTCGAATATCAACCAGCAACTGAACAAGGAGAAGGAATTGTTGGTGAAGACGATTTTTCTCTTTTTAGAATTTTGTTGATATTCGACAGAAATCACGATTAGCGAATAAGCGCGACACAAATTTTTATAGAGCAAGACATTCACTTTCGACTGACATATAACACCAAGCAAAAAAGTCCAACCACAGAACCGAGCTGTCGGTAAAAATTCGTACGGAAAATTCGGACGTTCCAATTAGATGACCTTAAAATCAATAAAGGACGAGTGAGCAAATAGGACCAACATGTATTCTTGTAGTACAGAACATTGTCTTCCAAATGCTATAAAAAAAAAAACTACGCAAAAATTCCAAATCTAAGCGGAGAGAACAACTGCGCATATGACCACTTTTTCACTTTAACGGCCTAAAAATTGACAAAATTCGGGATGCAAAAAGAAATGCAAAACATGCTCTGATAGAGCGAATCATTCTCCTTCGAAAGCTGTATAGCGCTATGCGAGAGACCAGAATCCGCAATGAATCGTTAAAAACGGCGGGACTTATGCGCAACCTAATACATTCGAAAAACTCAATTTTTCGAATATTCGAATTCATATATTCAAATTCAAATGAAAATCATTCGAAGACCAATTCGAATAGGTCACTGGAGCATAAGCATATGTATTAGACGCTCCACTGGTCGAACCACAAATGCATCGTTTACACTTTAAAGGCGCATCGTCTGCAGGCGAATTTTAGTCCCGCCCAATAAGTATAAAAGGGTTCCAATTCAGGTTTGGCTTTAAAGAAACCTCAGCATGGCCTTTGTTAGTTACAGACTATGTAGCAACCGCCCTTGAGTAGTTTTCAGCTTGAAATGGTTGTGCAAAAGCCGCCAAGCGCAACATCTGGTTGAGTTGGAGCTCGCTTGTTGATCTCTTGAGCTTGTCACCAAGATTATTACACAGCATTGTTCAGCTTACGCTTTGGTGCTTTGGTCATTTGTCTCCTACACCTAGCCTAAAGGTAGGAAGGTCTCTGCTCGTTTTTCACTTCGTTGCCATCCCTTAGCGTTTTGGATTTTCTGTTGCAAGATGAAATGACCTTTGAAGCAGTACATTCACAAGAATTGTTCAGACTTTTCCTGACCGGGAACAAGGCAAAAGCACCAAGACACCTGAATAAAGGTCTGTATTAATCTTGGTGACATGTTCAAGAAATCACCAAGCGGACTCCAATTCAACCAAATATCGTGCGTGGCGACCTTTCGACACCCGTTCCAAGCTAACTATTCTAGTGCGGATGATAACGGAACCAATTTTTTCTTCAGGATGTATCACACAAATCACGACAGGAGCATCAGCCCATTCAGCATCATTACACAATAAACTCTTTATTCTTGATAAGGCTTATCATATCCAATAACTACATGAGATCAAGGTGTATAACATTTGAGAGAAGTGTGCTAAACACATGGCGCAGTCTTTGGTGTAGATGATCCGCTGGACAACGAAGTAAACGGACTGTCAGTCTTCTCCTGCTCAGCCGCCGACAACGACGACGCCAGAATGGACGGCACGGCCAGCACTTGAAACGGGCTGCCGGCGATGTGGCTGTTGTCAAACATCACTCGCAGGTAGTACACACCAGGCATCTTCGGCACGTAGTACATGGTCAGCGTCCCGTCATGGTTATCCACACAGTGGATCGGGGTCCTCGTCGGTCCATCGACGAAGAGGTCAATGTCTCCGAAGCCGGCTGACGTCGTGTCGATGGAGACGTGCGTGGACTGTTGCACAATCACTGGGCCCAAACCGGGCCCTGTGACAGTGACCAAGTCCGCCCTGGGTGGGCCAGTTCTTGACACGACGTATTCCGCTTCGGCCTTGCTACCGTCCGGCACTGAGTGCAGAAGGTATGGAGCGCCTACAGGGAGATCTCGGTAGGTGACCGATATGCTGTAGTCCCCGATCTCTGACGGGGTGAACCATACGCGGAACCCTGTCTCTGTGGACTCGATCACGGCCTCAACGATGCTTCCAGACGGACTGATGATCACGATGCGCGTGTTTTCGCCATCAGGTGTGAAGACGTGAACCTCCTGCTCACAGTTCACCGTCACGATGGCTAAAATGGAAGCGGATCAATGAAGGCACTGACAGGCACTGACACCGGTTAGTTAGAAATCGCACGACAAACGTTAAAACGCCTCTCAACACACGAGCCAGTTCGACGAGAATTAGTCGGCACGGAGGAAACCGCACGTAGTGGGCCGCTTCAGTGGAACTTCGCTGCTTCCACAAATTCTCGTTCTGAAGCCAATCAAATCCTTCCCACGTACAAGAAACTCGAATGCTAGACTATGTATGTAAATAGGGGCTAATGGTACTAGTTCGAGTTCTTGAAACCCGGACATTTCATATAACTTGCTCATCCTTCTGTGCCTAACGGCTTAGTTATAAATTGTTTATTGCGGCCGACGTTTCGACTAAATCTCTTCAAGGCCCGAAAAAAACTCGAAATTCCCCCGTCCGTGAAGCTGTTTGGGTCAGAAACGTCATGTCCACTCTTCTCGTCATCAGCCATTCCAAAGAGAGTCAGGCAGAGAACCAAAATCTTGTGAGACTCACCGATATTGCGCCAACGCCGAAAGACCGACTCAACTAGCCGCCATGGTGCAAGTGAGAACCACTGGGGTGGTCAAATTTGTATATTGCACAGTGCGCCGGATGTCGAAAAGTGCACATAGCACTATATAAGAGGCTCGCACAGCTCGCACAAAGGACTAAAGGCAAGAACTCACTTGTAATTGAGATGCACTCGTTTCTGTTTTTCATGTACGCATTTCTTTTGCGAATCCAAAAAGCCTCGACAGCCTTTTTGGAGCCAGAATTGGGCGTCATCTGCCAGCCCAAATAATTAGCTTACGGCGATCTAAATGCCGGGAAAACCGGGAAGGTGCTAACCACTCGCGTTAGGAAAAACACCTTGTTGGTGAGAAAACACAAAGCTTTGTAACACCACTTGGAAAGCACCGAAGTGAACCACACTTCGGTGCTGACTTTGATGTAAGCTGCACAGTGCAATATCATGAGGACGAAATTGGCTCCAGAAAAGCTCACGAGGCTTTCTGAATTTCTGGAAAACCATCCATTAATAACAGAAACGAGTGTATCTCAACTACAAGTGAGTTCTTGCCTTTTATTCCTTTGTGCGAGCTGTGAGAGCTTCTTGTATACTGCCATGTGCATTTTTCGACCTCCGACACACTGTGCAATATACACACTTGACCGTCCCCGTGTTTCTCACTGGCTCCAGGGTGGCCAGTTAAGTAGGTCTTTCTGCACTAGCGGAATATCGGTGGGCTAGCTCACTAGATTTGGGCTCTGTTACTGAGTATCTTGGAACTGGCTGATACTGACCAAGGTAGATATGACGTCTCTGACCAAAACACCTACACGAACGGGAGGATTTCGAGCTTCTTTCAGGCCCTGAAGAAGACGATTTAGTCGGAACGTTGGCCGCTACAAACAATTTATAACTAAGCTGGTAGGCACAGAAGGGTAAGCAAGCTAGTACTAACTAATCGTTGATGTGGCCTACATGGCGCGACAACGCGTCAGAGTGATCAGGCTGCCTCTGTGCCATCGAGATGGAATCGTGTATGGTCTGTGTTGTGCGTGCCTAGTGCATGTAGTCGATACCGATCATTCGCGCTGCTGTATGTTTAACAATAGCCGCCAAGGTATACGCCATAATTAAAACGCAAGGTCTTAATAGTACCCTGCAGCTGGCTAAGCACATAGGGGCAGTGCTGCACCAGGGGCTGCTGTTACCTTTTCTTCGAGGATCAGGCGTGGCGCGGCGACAAAAGTATAAACAAACCTTCTGAACAAGGCCTAATCAGAGCTCCGCCGACATGTGTAAGGTTACCGCATAACTACAGAAGACTTCAGACAGAATACATGAAATTAAAGTCCGATTCACTGTACATTAAGCGGGATTTATACTTCACAAGCGGAGCGGTTCGACTTTATGAAAGCTATCTGTGCAAACGGACGGCGCAGACAACCGATACCGGTAGGTTTTACAAAACAGCGCCGCATAAATCCCGCCTTATACAACGATAAAATCACTTCAAATAGGTTAAAACACGCGTATGAAACAAAAAACAACAGCAAATTGGATAAAAACGAAAACAGAACGAAACCACAGTTCACGGCCTAGAATGGCCAACTCCACATCAATCGACATACCACGACAAAAACGCCGCAAATGAAGTAACTGACCCCTCGAATTCAGAAACACATGCAGAACTCAGCCTATGTTATAACTGCCACACTCTCAACTCGAACACAACCGAGCCGGTCACCGTGGAAAGAAAGCCCACGTACCGTTCTCCAGGCCAGTCACTCTGATGCCTGACGTGTCGACCTGCGGCTCCACGTTGATCTCAATCGGCGGAACTTGTGCACCGGCAAACACCACATTCAGCTAAACCAATAACGTCCATAAATGCACGTTAATTATCGCGTAGTTACAACAATCTGCCATTTTTGAGCCGATCAGTGATTTGACAAGCAAAAATTAATTCACCTGATAGGCTCCAGGTCTTGGGGCCGTGTACTTCACCGTGAATGAACCATCCTTATTGTCCAGCACATCTATAGCCACCGCTCTACCGCTCTTGTCAACGAGTGCGACCTGAAATGATAACAATTGTTAGAAAAGAAAGGAAAAGAAAAGTAAGAAGTTACTCGCCTCAACGGCTCCAGGACCAGCCTGTTTGGCATCGATGGTGAAGTGAGTCGGTTCTTGGCTCTTCACCGGGCCTTCGACACCTGGTCCGAATATCCGCAGCTTTGAGACGTCGACTGGTTCACGTAGGTTCACCTTGAAAAGCCATTCTTCAGGGTTCACGGGTACAACACCTTCAAGAAAACACAAGGTGTCTAAGAAACGTATGTACACTTCTTGAATGAGCTTACAATTCCTAATGCTTCAGCTGTGGTAGAGTTTCGTAACGGATTTTAGAGAGCTAGAACACGAAGGGGCACTACCGTATTTTCGGGACGAGGAGAGGTCGAAAAAAATTTTTCGCCCAAACTACGCGCAGGGAGTTATGTTGGGTGTTGGTCGCGAATCTGACATTTCTGAAAATTCGGCCGATTACGGTAGGTTACGGTAGCTACGAGTAACTAAGGATGCCGAGGTCATAGTCACCAATTTCGCCCAAACTTCGCCTAGGTGGTTATTTGGGGTGCTAATTACGAATCTGACATCCGCTTTTCGTTTAAAGCTTGAGTACAGTAGGTTACGGAAGGTTCGGGTGACTAAGGTAATGGTCACCGATTTCGCCCAAACTCCACCGTGAAACGAAAAGCGGATGTCAGATTCGTGATCAGCACCCCAAATAACCTCCCCCTAGGCGAAGTTTGGGCGAAATCGGTGATTATGACCTCGGCAGCCTTGGTTACCCGTAGCTACCGTTACCTACCGCAATCGGCCGAATTTTCAAAAACGGACGTCAGATTCGCGACCAGCACCCAAAATAACCCCCTGCGCGTAGTTTGGGCAAAATATTTTCCGACCTCTCCTCGACCTCTGGAGTCCCGAATGTACAATAGTGCCCACGAAGGATTTTTAGTGAGTCAAGGGTTGAGATGCCGCTGTGCACTCAGCACAGCGTTTTGTTCTGCCTACGTGATTGATGGTGCAATCTGGCTCATCTCATTTGAGTTGCATAAAAAGGGACTGCAAGATTCCTGCGTCCAGTTATGCTGAACCTTCAGTGTAGGATGGATGGGCCAAAAGTGGTGCTTTGAGATCAAAAAGGGTCAAGCCGTAGCCGATCTAGAAATGAGTATCTTGGTTAAGCGTTCGGCGGGACGAAAGGCCTATGTCATACCACCTCTCACCCCGAGCGAAGCCTAATGATTAGCTCCTATATCGATCGCGCGAAGCGATGAGTCGATAGGGGAGCCTATCATTAGCCTTCGCTCGAGGTGAGCGATGGTATGACATAGGCCAAAAATCGATATCTAGCCGACTATGGCGGCGTGACACCACGGCCGGCATACTTATCGATTATTCTTGCCCACTCGGCGTCATTTATCATTTATATCTATTTGTATTTCTACTTCAACGCCTTAAGGCAGGATTTATACTTCCGTCGCGGAGCAGCGCTGAGTTAATAGAACTATCGGCACTGTTTACTTTCAGGACTCCAGATGTCGAATATGTCGGAAAAAATCGCCCAATCTAGGAGGTTACTCGGGGTACTGATCACGAATCTGACACCTGTTTTTGAAATTCCGACTGATTACGGTAGGTTATGGGAGGTACAGTGACTTAGATCATGGTCAAGGTGCTTTCGCTCAAGGTGCTGATCATGAATCTTGCATCCGTTTTTCGCATTACGCCGGAGCACGGTAGATATTACCTTAGACACCCGTGCCTACCGTAACCTTCCGCACTCGGTAGAAATTTCAAAAACAGATGTCAGACTCGTGATCAGCACCCTAAATGGGCGAAGTTGGGAAAAAATTTTTCGATCTTCTCGACCTCTGAGGTCCTGGAAGTACAGTAGTGCCAAACTATCAATATCGATGTTCTGCGGCAATGCATGCGGGTAGAGTTCATACGTCACGCCGCGCAGAGTCCGAAGTATAAATCCCGCTTAAATGCGACGCAGCGTCGAAAATTCGATATCTACGCGATCAATGTGTCCAGGCGCGGTACAGCGCAAATATAAGCTATGTCTAAGGGAGCGTTTAGTGAGCACAAGATGAAATGCTAAGCTCCCGTATCAATTCACCGCGCTGCGCGATCGATATGGGAGCTTATCTTTACGGAGCGCTTAGTGGCACGCGACACGAGACGCGATGTAACAGTAAGCTCTCATATCAATGGCCCGACGCTATGAATCGATTTGTGCGCTTATCACATCGCGTCAAGCGCCGCGTGCACACAAAACGCTCCCTAAGGTCCCGTTTATACTCCTTTAGTCGCGCGGTACGAATACTAATTAAGCGCGCGGCGAGTCATCATGAGAATTACCAATGTTGGTTTGAGCGCGAAGTCGAGTCAATATTGGTAACTCCCATTGTAACGCGCCGCACGACGAATAGGGTATTAACGAGGGTTGAACACCCTCTACTTCGACTGCAGACAAACGAACCATGAATGGCGATCCAGGGATGGCTACTCCAGCCAAGCTGGCACAGATGTGGTGTTTGCCGCTCGACTTAGGCACGAAACTGTAGCCGTAGATGCCTGGATTGATCTGAGAGCTACGAACTGGCTCGAGACAGAGACCGCTGTCGAGTACTTCCACCAGTGGGACTTCATCCATAGCTGGAAAGGGGAGCATGGAGCCACAGTGTACATTACCGACCACAAGCAGCGACTTACCTCCAGTATTCCGTGTGTCAATCCGAAAAGATACAGGCTCATCGGGTGCGTAATCCATATCTGGCTCGAGGCCAGTGAGCTGCGCTGCCGAAGGGTGAAATCCCGGCTTTTCTGGGTCGACCATCAGGACGAACGGGGACTCGGTGATGTGCTCGCCGCTGGCCAGAACATTCACCTTGTACACACCAGCTTCCTTGGGCTAGAAAAGCGGTGAATGGAAGCACTGGGTAGGTACCTGAAGCTAGGAAACTCTACCGTATAGGACACTAGAGCAGCTCCTTCTCCACGATCTTGACAAACAATTTCCGTCTTGCTTGGTCCTTCAATGGAAAAGGCTGAAATGATAGAGTCCATTAGGTATAGATCGTCTATTCAAGGGATCAGGACTGCATTACCCAGCCTGTCAGCGTCACCATTGGTCTCAATGCCAAAGACACTCTGTTGCTCTGCAACACCACCTTCCAGTCCTGGTCCGAACGCTCTCACTCGGGAGTTTGTAGGCGGTGAGACCTCGACCTAAACTGCCCATGATGAGACATCAAAGCCAAGACAAAATAGAGGACATCTCAGGTTTTACCTTATACGGACTTCGGCCGATGGATTCTTTCATATTCGACACATTCACAGTGTGTTCACCGGCTGTCGTGGGCGTGTATAAGAAGACGGAACGCTTACCCTTGGCAGTGTTTTTCACCGGAACCTCACCACCATCAGCTGAAAAAATTGAATTTCAACGTCGATCTTTAAAAAAGCTGATGGTCGACATACCTGATACCACTCGAACTCGCAGATCTTCTGCAGCTCCCGGTGAGTACTCGCTGTTGTCAACATAGACGGGCACCGTTTCACCAACTCTGATTCCTTCATCATTGACGCCGCGACCCCACACGAAGAAGTCTCCTAAATTAGGCTGACTCTGAGAAAAGACTCGAATGACCTTTCCAGACTACAAATGAATGACGAGCATGAGCGCGGTAAATAAAGTGACGTGGTAACTTTACCAGCTAGTTCTCTAACTGATCATTTATAAATGCTTAGATTGAGTTCTGCACACGAAACTGAGCAAAGAAAGCAGCTCCAGAGCGTAGTCAATTTCGATACAAGAGCGTTAAAATGGGGACGATGGGCTTAAAAATTGTCCTACCCTAATATGTTTGTGTGCCCACGGGCCAACACCCCGCTAAGTACTATAAATGGGGCCAAAACTAATCAAACCACAACGATTTAAAACTCCTTAGGGGTCAGACAATTTAAACAAAGAACGAAAAAGAATTCATCAGAAAAAAAGCTTACGTCTCTCCACCGCTCTCAATGGGAACGGGTTCCCACGAATGGGAACGCGATTGTGGAACACGTTAATCGTATGCAATCCGCCGCTTTTCGGCACGTACTCACACGCGTGCACACCTCGACCAGGACCTTCTGAAAAATCGGAGCAAAATGTTGTAGAATGCGAAATTGTAATCACTAGTGGCAATAGAAACTCACCTATCACAGCCAGAGCATGCTCAGTTCCCGCAGCGTCCACTACGACCACCTCAACAGGCCCACGAAGCGCATCTTCAATACGTAGCGGGACAGTGTCGCCGACACGTACACGATCGGAGTACGAGGAGAGTCGCGCCACAGGAAGAGCCTAAAACAATCTACCGACTAGTGAACTCTTAACTAGTGAAATTATAATTTTGAGAGAATACACTACTATTGATAAACAGTTTCCTATTTAAAAAATACTGTTAAAATGGCGTTCAATGAGAAATATTCAGTTTCTCAATCGTTCCGAGATGTGCAACAGGCAGTTCTTATTCGAAATGGAAGAATATTGAGCGCCTAGGTGATCTGCAGGGCGCGTGGTAACGCACCTAAGGCATATGGCATACCTCCGAGTCGCTCCAGCGATTGTCGCGGAAGCGATTTGAGCGGAGCAGGAATCGCGCCGGGGGATCCCTCACCTGGCCAATCGTCGACCCCGCCACGCCCGCCTTCCGCGGACCGACACAGCTGCAGTGCAATGTGCAATCTGGAACATAGCAACACCTCCGAATGACTCCAACGATTCGGACAATCGCTGGAGCCATTCGGAGGTGTTCCAGATGCCTAAGGCCTATGTTATACTTCGGCGACGCTGCTGTCGGCGACGGCGGCGACAGTGGTGAGTGGGTGCTACGCAGTGCCTAGCAGAAGGCGCATCACTGTCGCCGACGTCGCTGACAACAGCGTCGCCGAAGTATAACATAGGCGTAAAGAACTAGACGAAAGTTGCGAGCATCCCGATTTAATCTCACGTTCGAGTAACGACCTGGGGCCGTATGCTCGTGTTCCCCCGTTGGGGGAAATCCAGTCAATATCAACATACCTTATCAAGCCTCAATCTCCCATCGGGGAGACTCGGGGTAGTGCATACGGCCCCAGGCCAACCAATCCAATTCTCTTCCCCCAGATTTGCCTGGTACCGATAAAACATTGGCTCGCGCTGGCGACTTTAAGCCATTGTATAGGTCAGGTAAGCATTTCAGTTCCCTCCAAATCTCATAGACGTACAATGCATTCCGCACCACGCGAAGAGAATGACCAACTCCGACCATTACCCTCTTACTCAACAGCCGAGGGGATAGGTTTCCAATACTCTTTTTCTGACCTATTTCAAACTCCATTTTAGTAAGGGTGAGTTATTATCACGTAATTGATCTACTCCTTCAGTCAGTCCGTACGACAATCCTCGAACAAAAATCCATGGAGTAGCTCTTGAGGTGTACAAGAATTCACATCACGAGAGCTCGTCCATTGAGGTTTGTCGTATCGTTAGATTCAATTAATGTTTTCTCAAAGGCTTTGTATTAGTTTTCTCTAGTTTTGGTCATTTTTGAGCTTGTAGTGTCTACTGTAAGCGGCGCGTGTAGCGCGATAGCCATTAGAACTAACCACTTGCTCCGCTGGCAATATGCCAGCTCCTGCTGGAGTACCACGCAAACTTGCACATTAATCCGTGCCGAGACTGCTTTCGTCGCTGAGGGGAACATCGGAGATGGGTTGTGCGCTCTTCGAGCGCACAACTCGGCTAGGGAAGGGACTCCGGGGCGTGGGCCATCCAGGCGGCTCGTGCCAAGAATGCTTTCGTCGCTGAGGGGGACATCGGAGATGGGTTGTGCGCTCTTCGAGCGCATAACTCGGCTAGGGAAGGGACTCCGGGGTGTGGGCCATCCAGGCGGCTCGTGCCAAGAATGCTTTCGTCGCTGAGGGGGATATCGGAGATGGGTTGTGCGCTCTTCGAGCGCACAACTCGGCTAGAGAAGGGACTCCAGGGTGTAGTGAGTCCAAGGTGCTCGCGCAGGAACTGCTCCCGTCTCCCAGTGCTCTCCTGTAGCGGCGGTGGAAGAGCCGCGATCCGCCACCGACCGCTCAACGACCCTCCTCCATATCGACTGACCATGGTGTCGGTGGATATCGAAAATGGCCACGTCGATATGACGCGATATCAGGAGAATCTGGTTAGATCTAAGTAAGACCGTGTAGCGCTATCGGAGGAGATGCCGGCTGTCGCGTGCTCCTCATACTAGGTTTCTGGTGAGGATTTCCCGCCCAGGCCAATCAAGCCTTCCATCCCTCCGGGGTCGGTGAATTGGTAACATGCTTGTCTGGGAAGGATAAAGCGCTGACTTGTTCATCGGCTGGTCACCGCAAGTCATTGTATTGCCAAATGCACATTCAAATCGATTCCACGACATCCCGTAGAAAGGGATTGAGCAACGCCGTCCTTTATCCGTATCCTTAATTGACCTACTCCAGCAAATGGTAATAATTACTGGAATCCCGAATGTTAAAAGACCTTCAGAGGTACGAAAATTTATAGTGAACTCGACGAAGAGTTAAGTTATCTCCAACTAGGATATTAGGTACTGATCAGAACTCTCAGCGCCAGGCCAAACTCGAACCCGCACTCTTGTTACGCAATTAAGATGCTACTTCATTCACTACAACGACGATATCGCGCGCTAAAGAGCGTCGATGGTGCAAAGGTGTAGCATCCTGCCCTGAAAACTATGGGAGCGGACTCGGGCCCTATTTGGAGCTAGACTTTTAATCTAATAAAATTTTGTATGCTGCTTATAGCCCTACATCCGCTTGAATAAAATGAGCTGAGTCAGATAACCAGCGAAGAATCACAGGCGTAGTATATCTGAATGGCGGAAATGAATACCATTACGACAATTCAAACACTAGAAAAGTATGTCCCATTTTAGCAAAGTCCCTGAAGCTATTCGATTAGGGTCCATAAACTTCTACTATGTATAGCCCTTCCCGATAAGTAATTTACCTAGAAGTAAACAATCAGCCTTCAGCCTAGTATACATCGCACAACTACTGTTACTCACCTCAATAGTGCGTGAAGCTCCTTCTATCGCTGTAGTCGTGCCGAGCGCGATGTCACGAAGCGACAGCGTCAGCTAAAAAAGTAGCTCTCAGCAAGAAAGAGACATCCGCGTTTATACTCGGATGTCATGTACATATAGAAGCCGAATTGGTCGGGCGACGCAACAGATCAATTTTGCAAATATAAATGTTCCCTCAGCGATAGGCTTCGGAAGTGTAAAGAGAGCCTTAGACGGAATACAACTTTCCGTCGCGAAGCGGCGCGGCACTATAAAAACTACCAATATTGATTAGGGGGAAGAAATAATCAGTATTGATGGCTTTCATAAGGGTGTGCTCACACTATGACGCCGGGCAACGCGACGGCACAGTGTGAGCGACGATTGGTTTGGGCATGTATAGTGCCCAAATTGCTTGGGCATCTATCGACCGATACCACCGCTATGCATGACATCGCGTCGCACGGCATCGGAGGTATGAATGAGACCTAACGTCGCCCCTCCTGACGACTGAAGTCTGAACCCTGGCTTAAAGCCCGTTTATACTTCGACGCCGAGCGACGCGATCGATCAATTTGGGCACTATAATGCCATCGCATCGCTCGGCGTCGGAAGTATAAACGGGGCCTTGAACGAATTTTATTCCTTACGACTACTGCGACAGAACGCATACAAACTTTCATCCATTACTGAATGCGAAGTACTCTCAAGTGCCCCTCGGATTGCCATCCAAAACAAATTAGACAATATAAATCACTGTTTATGGCCAAGTAGTGCTTCGAAAAAAATGCATAACGTTGTCCAAACATGACCAGGGAAGCTATTCAGGAGACTACCGGGGCCAGATTCATCAACGATACAGCCGGTATCATCGCATGGCGGATTCACCATATCGTCCCACGTAGTATATGATACAGAGAGATAGAGACACAGATACGATAACCGACATACCGTAACCGACCGGTAAGCGGTTGACGAATCTGGCTGCAGGTCGGCAAACCCTCACTTACATGGTGTATTCCGTCTCGCAAAGGTGTGTAGGTGACGACGAACTTGTGTGGATTCTCCTCAGCAACCACATGGTGAACTTCTCTTCCATCAGGGTCCAAAATCCTCATCTGAAAATTTTCCAAGTGATCACTACTGATAGTTGCCGCGACAACAAAATAATAACAAAGCAATTAACCTCCTCTTAGTTACTTATCCACCATTCACCTGTCTCGCGGCAACGAAACTGGTAGGGGATTGGAAAGTTGGAGAAAATCGCAGGTGCTTCAACCTTTAATATCCCATGGTAGCCTCTGGCCCGCTTACCTTTGGCCGGTATCCATCTCCATGGACATTGACAATGAACTCTGACGGCATGTTGATAACCGGGAACTCGTCGACACCTTCTAGATTGCCAGAGGCAATCGGTTCAGCCGGTGGTGCTAGTTTCTTGCTGACTTGATCCAGCCTATAAAGTACTTCTATAGACGCTCTGCCCATTGCTGGGCTCATTAAAGGCTTGCAGCCACTTACTTTGCAACGGGAAACTGCGACAGATACGTCATCACAGACATCTCATCAATTTCTGGGTGAATTAGCTCGCCGGGAGTGATCAGCTGGAAGTGAAAAATCTTCGAATAATACTTGACATAACTGTGCTCACTGTTCAACGAGTTTCCGTTTGCATTAAAAGGAAAGGAATCTTAGCTCCATCTCATTAGCTTGTCCGCCAGCTGGAGACACCTGCAGCGCCGCCGTTTCCAGCTCGCTTCGCTTTCTAGAAACGCGAAAAGCGGAGTGAGATTAGTTGTTTACCTGTCTCTAATTACTGCGATTTTCGTTTGCCCGATAGCTATAACTCATCAGGCATACAGGCCTGAAACCATTGATCCAATAGGTGCCACTGTCACAGCTCTGTGTTATACGGGTGCAACGTTCGCATTTACATCCTACTATGGGCGACGGCGACGGGCCCATCACCAGCTACAAGTGAGTACTAGGTCCTCGTTCACTCTGTCATATTTATGAAACTCTCGCCCATATGCGGCCCAGTCGGTGCAGTATGAACGCTACGATTAGGCAACAGATAGTGCAACTGACCATGAGTGAACACTCTGGGGTCACCCAACAAGGGGTATCTGGAAGGATGAATTACCTGGTTCACTATCTGCTTGCCCACAAGTGCGCTGTTTAGGCAACATAAGCGCCTCCCGGAACCAAGAACGCGCGCGCGCCCCTAGGCGCCAAATCGAGTATCACTGCCGCTTCCCACGGCGAGACGAGACGCCACTGACGCACGATCTGACTGCCGCCGGCTTTGCCCCAGTAAATGATTAAAACCGATCGATATCGCTTACTTGTGGTAAACTCTATTGACCGGCTACCAGTTACGCGATTCTCACCTCAAACGGCAAGCTCTGAACAAAAATCGATAAAACCGATCGATAGTTGGTATCCGTCTATCTTTGTAAACCCTATCCATCAGCAGCATATTCACATAATTTCTGCTCCAATGACCAACGCCTCAGCAAGGATCGATAATGGCTGTCGAGATATAAATTCCTCCGAGAAGGAGTTAAACTGTGCTGAGCAGACGCTAGCTGCTTAATGTTTAGTAGATGTTTAGTGGATAGGATATATTATATCTATTCCATCTCCCCGTGTCAGTATTTCCTTCCTTCCTTCTGCACGGTGCACGGGGAAGCACCTTAATTTTCAGTCGGCATTGTCGGTCGTTGTTTAAGGTAAACTTTTCAAGGTGAGAAACACACTATCATGATAGCCGATAGTGGAAAGAGATCACCACCCAGAACAACCAAACCGCTCAGCTCTCTGGCCCCGTGAATTGGTGCCGGACATGTCTGGGAAGAACGAAGCACTGGCTTGTCCATCGGCCTGTCGCAGCATACATGCGGTAAACGCTCGCCAACATTGCCTCCACGATATCCCATCGATGTGCAATGCGCGGCCCGTCATACAAAGGAGTTGATTACCGTCTATCATTGTCATTTCGTTCTTAGTTCGCCCTCTGTCTAAAGTGTACCCCTGTCGAAGCTGTCAAAGGCTTCAGAATAGCACGGACACGGAATTGAACCGTGATCGCGATCGAGGAGTATGAGCCTCTCGTCAAATGCACAATGTTAGCGTTCTCCATTGACAAAGAACATTAATTCTGGTACAAAGCGATCCTTCATAAATCATGCCAACAACGTGTGTTCAGGCAAGATGTTACATTCTTCTGAAATCCTTTTCAGCTTGTTTTGCATCCGCACCAAAGATAGGAACGCAGTCGAGCTCGTGTTCTTCTTCGTCAGTCTGGCTGCTATTCCGCTCACTGTGCTAACCATTGTTCTAATTCTTACTAAGACTCCACAAGAAATGAGAAAGTACGAGTGGATATTGTTGAATCTCACGGTAAGAACCGTCAATGGTGCTGGTACATCGCAGATGTTGTTCAACTGAATTTCTCACTTCAGGTGACTTCATTTGTGACGGATGTCGTAATTTGTTTTTTGTTCGACCCCATACCACTATTCCCTGAGATTGCCTGCTATTCACTGACATGGTTCGCCAATTCGTCCGAGGACTCCAACTACATATTATTTGTGAGTTATCACTCCGAGACAAGTTTGCGCCAATTCAGCGACCTCACAGAAGGGGAAGATTTGGCTGGTCTGAACTTTAATTTATCACTAACACGTAACCACGTACTCCCTCTCCATTAGAACCGTGCAGAGTTTATGCGGTGGTTGATTGCATAGAGCAGACTGGTGCAGATAGGTGCTGGTAAGCGTTAGGGATCGTTTAGTGTGCACGCGATGCGAGACGCGATGTTATGGTAAGCTTCCATAACGACCGCGCAACGCGATGAATCGTATAGGAGCCTACCATAACATCGCATCGCTGGTCACGTGCACATTGAACGATACCTTAGGCGCCTTTTATACTTGCGCCGCAGTGCGGCGCGGCGTGATGGTCGGCATGGCTATCGATTTTTCGCGCCGCGAGGCGGCGCCGCAAAACACCACACTTGACAGAATTTCGGGTTACGGTATTCGGGGAATCGCACCGCTGAGGGGAAGGGCGCGGCGCGGCGCGATCAGCCACGTCAGACTCGGTGTGGAGTGGGAGATTTCACCTCTTCGACCAAACTTCTATTGGGAAGGAGGGGGGGGGGGGGTTTAGGGTATTGGTCACGAATCTGACATCGTTTTCTGAAGTTAGGGGCGATTACGGTAGGTTCGGTTGACTAGGGAGTTTGGGCGAAATCGGTGACCATGACCTTAGCCCGTACCTTCTGTAACCTAGGAACAGAAAAGAGATCTGTAGACATTCACGAAGCTTCATATATCACGCTAAAGATATGCTTAGTGCACAGTGACCCTAGAATGGCCATATGAGAAAGAATTTTGAGTGATTCTTGACGATGGGTACGTTCCAGCAGTTTTACTTTTAGACCCGCACATGTCGCAAAATAAGGAGTGGTTTAGTGCCGTTTGCATTGCAGGGGATTCGACTCAATACCACACTCACCAGTTTCAACCGTAGGTTGAGCGAACGACTTCGACTCCAGGCTTAAGAGAGGATTCGTCGCTCCCCACAGGAATCCAGCATTGACAAGATGCATTGCGCTGATCAACCAAAAAATCCTTTCTGTTTTGGTCCCTCAATGACCGTTTCCGCAGCACGAGCCATAGTGCGCAGATGCTCGTGGCCGCGCGTCGCTGACGCTCCCCTTTCTAACTGCAATCGCGCAGCGGCGCGTCAAAATCGGGGCGCGGCGCGACTGGCCGCGCCGCTCCCCAAATTGACGCGCCGCTCCGCGGCGGGAGTATAAAAGGCGCCTTAGGACCTGTTCATACTTCGCGACGAGAGCGACTTGTTGCCCGTGCAAAATATGTCAATTGATTAAAACCAAGCGACCGTCACCGAAATTTGTTCATACTCGAGCACTGGCGCTGTCGCTCTTGTCGCATGCTCATATTTCGCACCGGCGACGGGAGCAACGGGAGCGACTGGGGCGATGGACAAAGTGTGGAGTACGTAATCACACCATAGCGCACTAGTGTTCGAAGAAACTAGCACGATCCTGACAAACACACCCCCGAGTGGTTACCGTATCATTTCGGCGAGAGTTGGCGAAGGAGCGCGAAATCCTTCATTCCTAGCATTCATTACACACGCAAACCTTTCGTCGCTCAGGGAATGCGTAGCTGGGTTCTGCGCTCTTCGAACGCAAAACCGGGCAGGGGAAGGGACTCCAGGGTAGACGTGAAAACACCTCAAATCTCAACAAGTCAGTTGAAATGCAAAAATGCCGCCGCACAGGAGAATCGAACCTCCGACCTCCCTCGCCCGAAGCAACACCACTATCCACTGCGCCCCGAGCCGCTTGCACTAAAGCCATCGTGGGCGTAGAAAGGACTCCAGCGCTACAACAGACCCAACGCACAGTTTCCGCCCTCCATCGCTAACCAGTATACGGTAACCATTCGAGGGTGCATTCGTCAGAATCGTACTATATTCGAAGAAAACGACTCCCATTATGCCTTCAAATCAAAGAAATTCGTGCTATTATGCTTCTTTTAAGTGCCAGATTGATGATGTAAGCAATATGACCGTTTGCTAATGTCTGTGTTGACTGACTGACTGACTTACAAAAAATAGGCGTTATGGTGTAATCACGTACACCACACTACGTCCGCCGCTCTTGTGGCCTGTTCATACTTTCCGGACGCTGCCGTCGCTATTAGCTCTTGTCGCGAAATACGAACAGGCCCTTATGGTCCCACATACTTTTGCGGCGAGCGGTGGGCAGTGGCCGGCGAAAACGATGAGTCACGCCGCGTCTCTGCAGTATGGTTAAGGATAGAGCCACGGCGTTGCCGCAGAAGTGTGTGGAGACCTTTAGCCTTGAAAACATAACTCCTTGGCAGTTAAGCATCGTCCACCCCGACTGAGTTCACTTCGGTATCGACGATCGTTATGATTCGTCTCCTTAACATTCAGGCGTAAGCCAAATTTGATCGAGTGATCACTCCAAGCATGCGTCTGATTTGGCCAACTGGCCTTTTTACCCTTGGCGCTCCGATGGGAAGGCAGAAATTTGTGTGTCATCGCAATTCCGGAAAGCATCCATTACTCTCGTCGATGCCTGAGGCATTCAAAGGGGCGACACAGGGATCGGGAGAGGGGTGAGAGAAAACGCATGTCCTTATCCGGTTCTGCAAGTCAAGTTCTTTTCAACTTTTCGAGTTGATGTGTATGCATTTGTCCTTTAGCTGTTTTTGTTTGTTAGGAGTGTATACATTTGTCCTGCATGTTTCTGTTTGTTATGCTGCATTTGAGAAATAGGCAGATATTCCTGGATCTGTAAGAGAGGCTGTAGATCAGGTCACGTCTCTGCCAACGTAATATTCACAACATTCTTTCAGTGTGCCTCAATTATCTTGCTGCAATGCACATTCTGTGGCACTTTGGTAGCGTTCCTTCATCGTCTAAATGCTCTGCAACCACTGGCAGAGAAACTCGACTTCATCTTGAATTTCAATATCTGTTATAAGACTGCTGCTGTTTACTTGTTAGGAAACGTTCCAGTCATAGTCGTGCTCATCACTTCCTACAAATCAAGAAGCGAGATGAAGCCGTTTGTCATTGTGAGTTATCCTTTTCAGACCACCAGCCTCTGACATTCGTCTAAAATCGAACTCGAAGCCTTGCAGAGCAGTCCACAACTTCGATTTCTTGAGCGGTATAGATCGTATCTCGCTACCCATAATAACGACTACAGGTTCACTGAATTCCAAATTGTTTGGGTTTGCTCCGCACTGGGTATTATGCTGTTCTGCGTGCTCATCGCTGGATTCATTATTATCCACCTCCATAGAAAGCGAGAATCCATGAGCAAGAAGACTCTTTCAATGCATCGCCAGCTCATATTTCACCTTATCATACAGGTTTGTAGCAATTCCAGGCGTTTAAATGGCTGCACAGTTACTTCAATTCCAGTGCCTGACTCCAGCTATTACTGCTGTCATTCCAATGATGATACTATTCGCTACTCGCTATTTTCGAGTTCCATTTGGTTCCGACTGTAAGTTCCCCAATACGCTACTTCTTTTCGCAGCGGAAGGACACTATGTCTCCAAGGAAAACATTGCCCTTCTATGACTTTTTTCTGATGAAATTTGAGCTCTGACAGCTTCTCCAAAAGGAGATAGCATGTAGTGAATCCCGATGCTCCCTCGCTGGACCGCTGCGGTAGTTTCAGAAAGAGCCTCAGCACGCGGCGCACGGCAGATAAAATCCCGTCTACAGTCCGGAAATATGTGGCTCTCCAATGCCCCGGTACAAAACAGCAACACTGAGTTGTGACCAGAGAAGGGTCTCAACGGTATATGTGAACGGCGAAAACGATGACTGCAGTTATAATCCCACCATTCAAGTGGCATCAAAGTAAATTTCGTTTTTGCGGAGCTCTCGAACCATGAAAGTTTGGGTCCACGAAATTTAACTATGAGGAGAAAATGGTATCAGCAACACTTGTTTCCTCACCTTCAGTTTCCTAGAAAGGATAAAAGCAGTGCCTATATTAATCCCTGTACAGTGCCAAAATGAATCAATTGCTTTAAGAAAGAGTCACGTTCCTCTCGGTACTTCAACGAAGGCCCGAGCTGCTGACTTTCTCGATCGGGTGGATGATAGGGAAGGTTCCCAACTATTGTGAGCTTTTGCGGTGCTATTTTGATAGAATGTAAGGTCGTGTGAGCAGAGTCGAGAATTACAGTTAGTTTTTGCTGAACGCTGTTTTAAAGACTGAGGAAGAGGTATGAAAACGTGTGCGCAATACTCGTTAACCCCTATGACACCCCACAAGCTGTGCTTCGGTGGAGCAGTCGGTAGGAGTGCCGCCCCTCGTAGCCGCACACAGGCGGGCTTTTGTGTTCTTGCACATATTAGTTTGTTGTTATTACGCTTAGTCATGATCACAGGACACCGATATGACCCGGGTTCATAATATTCAACCGTAAGTTGTGCGGTTACGGTATCACTGGTGATATGGTATGGTATTAAGGCTGATACGTATCGTTGAGAAACTAGCGCATATGGCGCATATAGACAGCCTTGGTTTGTTATGAGCACTGATGGTCTTAAATTGACTCCTGTAATTATGTGAAAGCGTAATAACAACAAACTAATAGATGCAAAAATATTGGCGGTAGACGGACTCGAACTCAAAATCCCATCGGTGTGCTCCCATGAGGCGGGACTTCTACCGACTGAGGCACCTCTATTGGGTGTCATAGGGGTTGGTGATTGCTGCGCACATATTTTTACACCTCTTCTTCCAGTATTAAAAAAACGTCAGCAAAAACTGAGTGTAATTCTCGACTCTGCTCACATGGCCCTACTTCCTGAAAAATAGCATCGCAAAAGCTCTCCATGAGTTGGGAACCTTTTCTAGTAAGGCATAGTTTACACTTGCGCCGACGCGAGGCGCAGCACCATGGTCGACATAGATATCGATTTTTTCTCGCCTGCTGACGGCACCGCATCGCATTTATACCTCGGCTCCGTAGAACACCTCATCTGACTGAATTTTGCTACTGTATTCGGCAAATCCTGCCGCAGAACGGAGAGACCCAGCAGACCTGTCTGGCTCGAAGACTATGAAAAGGGTAAATTTCCTGATACCGAGCTTTAATGAAGGAACTCGACATCACGCTGCCGGCGCTAGTGGAATAACTTTAGAAATACTGTTTTGTGCTTGATTATATCACATTTAGTTTGGAACTTTATTCTACCTCAGACGGTCGCTCTCCACAGTCCAGTGAACACCATCGCCACATTATTTGCTACGAAGACCTATAGAGCTGCGTGTATGAAGTCATTCCAACGGCTTTCTTATATATTCTATCGCACAAATAACTGCAGAAACGCTACGAAACGTTATTCTACCAACATACCGCGGACATGTGAAGTTTTAATGTGAAGAAATCATGAAGATGATTGGAACAGGAAACAATTTCGGGTCTGCGCGCACTGTGCGAATTACTGGAAAGGGTTTATAGTTGAACAATGCTCCGTCACGCCTGTCGGCGTGCCTCGCACTTGCGCGCTTCACGCGATGTTGCGGTATCACTAAGCTAAGAACAATCACATCGAGCTAGCTACTCTACTTGTACAGCTTTCTTCCCTACCTAGGAGTACAAAAGGCTCGCACTACATACAGTGTATAGTATGATAGGGCGATCTATTGGTTCCTCACTACTGGTCCTCCCTTAGTGAAACGGTCCCCCATTACTGGTACTGGTCCCCCTCAATGATCCACCCTTAGCGAACAACGTCTTCGGCACACCTTCTGAATCCCCAGCCACATTGCACGACGCCTTCGGCACGTCTACCTGATCCCCAAACACGTTGAGCGACGTCTTTGGCACGTCTTCGGAGTCCCAGGCACGTCATGCGACGTATTCCGCACGTCTTCCGAATCCCCTGGCACGTAGAAGACGTCTTGGTATTTTCCGTTACTTTCGCGCTACGTAATTTGATCAATATCGATTGATGGCGATCGATACTCCGAAAACAAACTTCAAATTCGTGTTCAGCGACCTCGACTACCCCAGGGCTGAAGTTCCCAGGCAGGGAGAAGACGTCTGGGTATTTTTCGGTATTTTCGTGTCGCAATTTTCCTCCAATTCCCTCCCCTCCGGATTATCCCCCTATTTTATGGCTAATTTCTGCGGCGGCGCCGATCGATGGTATGACTCATCACTTAGCGCATTATTATAGAACATCATAGCCGAAGCGTGAAGCTACACTACGAAAACCATGAACACTGACGAGATAACATGGTGAAACAGTAGCAATCTTTATATCGCCCAACGCCTCAATACCTCTTCGGCGCCGTATGGCGGCTAAAGTATAAACTTTGCACTATGCCATGGCTTTGAAATTAGGCCACAACCTAGAAGTCTATTTTGAAGGAGTATCCACAAAAGGCTATCCGCTGCCTAGGCGGCTGTTCATAGTCGACGACGGGAGAAAGTGAGCAGCTGGTCGCCCCGACAAAGCATGTGTCGTTGAACTACTTCACATTACTCGATTCTTGTGTACGGACCCGTTTATACTTCGACGCCGAGCGACGCGACGCCATAGTGGTCGCATTGATCGAGCGACGCCAGCGATCAATTTGGCCACTATACATGGCATCGCGTTGCGCGGCGATGGGAGTATAAACGGGGGTTATTGCATGAGGGACTCAGTTGCTCTCGTTGATATAACCAGTCCAAGCGTAGTTCATACTTCCACTGCATAGACGACGTCGACCTGATCAATCTGGGAAGTGCTGCCGAACGCGACGGTCCTTCTAAGTAGTAACAGTATCGCACAGGAAGACCTGGTCGATGGCAATAGTGGCGTTTGAGCCACAAATGTGACGACTGACAAGGGATGTGTACTTCAGTGCTCAGTGGAGTCATACTTCAGACACGAACCGACGGGATGGCATGCATAGTATGAACTAAAGTGCAAAATGTAGAGCCGCGTCGCTCTATTCGACCGCTACACAATGGAAGTCGAAAGTATATGGTATATAGAGTAAAGTATAGGGTTTCTATTTAAGCTGCTCATGGGATATGTTGACTTTAGCTGTGAGTCCCCAATAGTAATGTCGCAGTCTGTCATTAGAACAAGAGGTCACCATTTTCGACTACTTCCTGGAAGAGCCCGAACACAACTTTATGCAGAGTCCTTTTGGTGCCGAGTGATGGACACATGGAACCAGCTCCCGGCGTCGTTACTTATGTCGTCATCTCCTGCTAGCTTCAGTCGACAACTTGAAGGCTTTTTAAAACAAAGGGGTGTTTTTTGATTCTAATATCTTTTGGCTCACTAAAAAACTACGCTATTATTTCAGGCAATGTTCGCATCACGCAATTCATCGAGGAAACTTTTTTTTTTTGCAGACCTTTAAAAAAGCTCCATTCCTTGCAATTTTTTTTTGTGATCAACTGTTTTCGCATCACTTCTGAAACAATAATTTTCCTCCACTTTTGCTGCTCTTTTGAGAACCATTTTTGCTGTATTCTTTTGTGATAAGCAGATTTTGCAATACTTTTGGCTCAATAAATATTGTATTGTAAACAAAAAAAAAAACTGCTGAATGAACACTGCTTGAATAAAAGCACTTTTCGCATCACGTAATTCTTCGAAGAAACCATTTTTCGCAGATCTCTAAAAAAGCAATCTTTCCTTGCATTTTTTTGTGACCAACTCTTTTCGCATCACTTTTGAAACAGTAATTTTCATCCACTTTTGTTGGTCTTTTGAGAGCCAATTTTCGCTGTTCTTTTGTGATAAGCAGATTTTGTAATAATTTTGGCTCAATAAATATTGTAATATTGTAATAAACGTGGTATACTTTTTATACTTTCGATTTCCGGTGTATAGCGGTCGAATCGAGCGACGGCGACCGTACATTTTACACTATCCGCTATACCATCTGGCAATGGGAACTGTGAACTGTGTCTTGTAAGAAACAAGACGCACCGGTGCCACACCAAGGCGCTCCTGCGCGACTTCCATCGCTCTTTGTGTGTTCTCCAATGCGTTATCTGGCGTCCATTCTTCCCAGTCTGACACCGCACCTGGTACCAACGCATTCACCTGGAAGCAACAAATATATACAGACGGCAATGCACAAGTTATATTCTATTTTCATGTCAAATTCGACACTTTTCAAATCAAAACGAACACCGCTCTAAGCAAGCTTCATGCTTTTGAAATCAAGCAGAACATCTTTTAAATCAATCCAAGCTTCTTCCGCATTATAATAGAGACTCTAAGAGGCGGCAAGAATAATATTTCATTTTAGGCAAACTGAGTTGATTTTCTATGAAATTTTTTAATTCACCTGCCCCAACAAGTGGACACGCTGTTCGAAATATTATAAAAATGTTATTTTTTAGGGCACAATGCTGAATTAAACTTTGTTTTAAGGCGCAAAATAGCAGCAATCATTTAGTTATTAGATGAAGATGTCGTAGAAACGCTGTTTGTGTGGAGTAACATAGATGTAAACATTATAACAAAAATAGCTATGAAAAGTACACGTGAAGCCACATCGAAGTAGGCAGCATTTACACTACCAATCGATAAAAACGCGGCGATCTACTCAAGGGCACGGCGAGATCTCCATTTCTGATACGCTAAATAAGTGCCGCCTTCTTGTGCTTTAAAACATTTTTTAAAACATTTTTACTTCGAAAAATAAAAATTTTATAAATATTTTAACAGCACTTCCTCTTATTCAGGCAGCTAGGTTTTAAAATGTTGAAGGAAGACACACTAAATTTTCCTTGAACAAAAATTCTAGCTTTTTCGAAGAGTCCTTATTTTAGTGTGGAAAATCTCTTCTTGATTTATAAGGTGTTCAGTTTGATTTCAAAAGCGTCAAGCTTGCTTAGAAGAGTGACTACTTCGATTTGAAGTGCTATAATAGGTATTTTTTTACTTTGGTTTCAGTGGATAGGAACGTCCAGGTCTCCTCCTCCAAGTAGGAAAATCCAGACATATTCGAGTTAAAGTCCCATACATACCGTCACCCAGCGAAGCAACACGAAAGCCACCGATATCGATCACCCCACGATGTCCAACCTATTACCAGTGGCAGTCCCCCCTCCGCGCAGTAACGGCGGCTTAATTATAAACTATGTCTCGGGTCTGTGACCTGAAAACTTCCAACAAAACGAACCAGTGCTCCGACAGCAATACCGTCGTTCCAGTCAGACGTGAAGTTGGTCAGCGGCATGCCAGGTGGAAGTTTGCTGCGAATCCAGTTCAACAGCTTCTGCTTTGGCGTCTCCTCCGGCTGACCATCATTTTTCTCCTGAACCGAGAAACCTTATGCTACTAGGAAGTCCCTCATAATCCAAATCTGTCGCTCCAAAGCGCACCCTAATTCAATTCAGTTCGACAGCCACTTCACACAACGCCCATGCCTAATTACAGCGAGCCGAAAACACCCACCTGAACCCATCCCATCGAGATGGAATAGTGCAGAATAAGCGTCCATATTAGCCCGAGAATGAGCTTCTTGTTTTGGTCCACAATATGGGAACTATCTGGAATAAACATTGAACATAACTACGAGCACAGCATACGAGTCGGTTGACGCCAAGCGGACTAGTGGCGAAATCGATGCGTATTCTTAGTTCGGGCGGCAAGTCGTTCCTGCTCCTCAAGTTGGGGGCTATGGACAGGCCCTGAGAAACCGCCCACCTGCCAGGAAGGTAGGACGCTACCGTTGCAACTGCGCCGCGGAATAGGAACAGGTCCGTAATCCGAACTTGCGGCTCTGAACCTTCTGTGTAAACGCCATCTAACGACCTAACTAGTGAAGCTATCTTTAGAAGAAGGGAAGTGATTCAGTGGCCGGGGAATATAGCAACCTTTTCCTGGAAATTTATACCGCTCAGTGTGCCTTCATGACGCTACATGGTATGCCTACTCACCTATATTTACAATTTTGATATGCTCGACATCTTGGAAGAACTTCAACGCAAGAGAGACGTTTTCCAGCTTCTGCGATCGGAAGTTGACCTGGACAGTTCCAATCAAAACTGAAGAAGCAACGCACTAAGAGCGTTAGTCGGTGTATGACCAACCTTCTTATTGAAACGACCGACGTTCTTCTGCGAAAGCACAGTGGCGAGACTGATGAGTCTCAAACCATCGGAGAAATCAGCTTCCTAGAATGAGTTGGTGAACATTTAGCAAACTGAGAAACGCCACTGACTCAGCGTATCCTCCTTTGACAGTGCAATGCTGACACACGTGTGTTCTTCTAGTTCTTACAGCCACACCAGGAATCCAGTTGATGAACCTTCTATTTTAAACCGCAAACAAATCAATGTTTGACTGACAAGTAAATCAAGATCAACTGTGATTCATTCGGTGTTTTTTATTGCTCACAGCAGATCAACCTCTGCAACGGCAGATGTTGCCGTCTGCAAGAAATCGCCGGCCTTCTGGCCAGGGACCTGTTAATCGTCTATATCCGTCTGGAGGAAGGTAAAGGGATTTCAGATGAGTCTCCATGTCTCAGCAGAAAAATGAACAAAATATCAATTCGGAACTAAACGAATGTGGTTTACAGTCTTATCTATGGTAAAGTTTGCTTGATAATAGTTGGGATATCGTCACGTGCGCGTAAAAAAACATGCGCTGCTTGGTTTCTGCAGAGCAAGGAAAGATATCCCAGGATGTGGCCAACTGTGACACAAGTACTTTGGATAGGTCACATCGCTTGTGTGCGTACGGGGAAACCTCCCGCTAAGTACCGTTTGTTGGCAAATGGCCATACAAGGGATAGAGGAGAGCGGATTCATCCATTGACCGGTATCAGCAAACGGTTGTATATGTCAAATATGTAATTAAAGCCTCCGTTGGAGAAAGGTATTCACGTCGCATGCACACAGATCGATATGCATCGAATTTGCAATCAGACCAACCAATGAGAGAAGTCACTCAGGCGTATGTCTGAACTGCGAAAACGAATACCACTGTGAGAATCTTCACCTTTCAAATAGTAGGAAGGGATGTTCCATTTTTGCAAACTTAAACCCAAAGAGCTAGAGAGCCTCAAAGTTTACAATGGGATCGCTTGCACACGTGCAAAACTACCGTAATCGGCCGAAATTTCAAAAATGGATATCATATTTGTGATCAGCGCCTCAGATAACCCCTTAGGCAAAGTTTAGGTGAATTTTTTCTACCCCTCCTCGACCTCGACCAAGGGGCTGAGGGTCGCGAAAGTTCAATAGTGCCGCTTCAGATTTACCCTTGACAATCGCATTCTCAAGGGAGCGTACACTCATCTCACGGCGAACCATCGTGATCAACTTTTTGAAAGATATCTCTGCACCCCTATCTTCAGTAAAAATCTCTCTATATGTAAAATTTTTGATGGGTTGGTTCACCAGAGGAGTTCCAAGACCAACGTGCCGCCGTCTAGCGATACGTTAGAATATAACGGTGACCTATACTCGCTGACTTGCGGGGGCTGCAGTAGCTACCAGCCCGTCATCATTAGTTCTAGTTCATTAGTACACCTTCGATGGGCAGCAGTGTACAATATACTGTATACAGTATACTGTATACAGTGTATACTTGTGCAACGATCGGATTCCCTCCTTTGATCATGTGGGACACATGCTAGATGACATGAGATTGACTGGACAGCCATTCTCGGCTTGTGGACTGGTGTCATCATATGCCCTTCTAATTGAAATAATTATGTCTAGTTGGGAAGAGTCATTCCCCATGTGGCCAAGGGTCCTATAAAAAATCAGCAGAAAACACAAAGTGTCGCATATAGGGGCTGATGAAAATCTCTCATTGAACACGTACTTTTCAGCCTATAGTGGAATATATGTAGGGAAAGTTGGGAAGGTGAATGGTACCAAGAAAGTAATGAACACTAAAAATGCAAATCACTTAGAGGTCAAGGAATCGAACATCCGAACCTGTGCCTACGATGCGCCGGCACAACCACTGAGCCGCCGATCTGCTCTGTCTGGACGACGGAGCCAGACGTATTTCACCACTTTTCTTATCTCCACGTGCAACACGCAGTACGTGTCAGATGCTGACAGTGCAATACATTTCTGGGTGTTCAGCGGCCCCTAGCTCTTCGGGTTCAAGGACTTTGCAAAAATGGACCATCCATTCCTACTAATTGAAGGGTGGAGAATCTACCTGTGGTATTCGTTTTTGCCGATCAAACCTACGTGCGAGTACAAGCGATCCCATAGCAACCTTTGAGGGTCCCTAGCTCCTTGGGTTCATGGACTTTGCAAAACGGAACATCCCTTCCTACTACTTGAAGGGTGGAGAATTTCACAGTGGTATTCGTTTTCGCAGTTCAGACATACTCGTGAGAGACTTCCCTGGTAAGCTCCACCCTCTCTCCCCCCCCCCCCCCCCCCTTCACTCGAAGTAGAGCTCAGCAAGAAGGTTCCCTCCTGTGATTGAGTAATGTGTGTTTAAGGCGATTTTTTATTATTTAAAGTGAAACTATCAAAGAAAAACAACATACCGAGCAATCTAAGGCAATTCAACAACAAAAAAAAAACTAACTTACAGGTATCTCCAGGAAACTCTATAATTCGATGTTGTTTTGAGGTTTTGCGTTGTTGTGTAAACTAGTATTACTTACTTGGTCTACCATTTTTGCATGTTGAATTGTTTTTGGTCTAAATTTGTTTCTTAATTGTAATCGCGTGGCTGTCCAGAATAAATAAATTTTCTGGATCTACGCTAGCCAGCTTTCCATCGCATCGACATCGGCGAATAGATAGAAAACGTATCTCGAACGTTAATGAGCACTGAATTGTCCATTGGATGACCACTGTGAGCCATTGTATAGGACATCTACACACTCAAGTTGCCTCCTTACCATTCAGCCGAACTAGAATGCGGGTGGCGCACCTCAAGGCACTTATTAACGCCGACATTTATCTCTAGTCTTATCGTATCTTGGGCCTAATTTCAAGGCAAATAACCTTTTCGAGTGGATGAATGTTCGATCAATTGGATAGTGGATGGGAAAGCGTGTAAGGTTTCACGCAGTTCTTAGAAACCGACTTGGTTTTTAATTCTGCGCATGATCAAGGTCAACCATTCAGACGACTGTCGATTCGTTACGGAGGTAGCAGTAAAGGATCTCCCAATTGCTGTAAATTCTGAACAAAACGTCTAGCTAGCAATAAGAACGCAAGCTTATCGTTAGATCTAGGAAATGGATGGACAATTCAGCAAAAGACCTTGTAAAAATGTAATCTAAAATCAATTAGTTGACTCTCGAGAGATGGAAAGTTTTGCAGGCCTTGGCGCAAATCGAACCAGAATCGATCCTTCGAATAGGCGAAATTGGCGCTCGTTGCAGGATACCAACGTAAGTCACCACTAACAACTGCACACTAAAATACGGTCAAAAGTGGAGAATATTGAAAATAATCGGCTCACTTTCAATCGTCTTTAATCAACAAAAAAAAAATAGCATGGGTTGCGAAACTTCCCAATTCCTGGCAGGTACAAGTAAGTATATCAGACCCAAATCGACATAGTTTCTCATTGTTTCACTCATCATACTATGGTACGTAGATAGAAATATAAGGATAAAGGCAAAGGGGCCGTTAATCAATAGCTGTTTAGGATGCGTCACGCACACTACTTCTACAGGATATCGAAGAGACAAAGTAAATACGAATGTGGCTTACAGAATGACTTGTGGTGGTTAGCCGATGGATAGTTCAACATCTTACACTTCCAAGACAAGACATGGGCCGGACGTAAACCAATCAAAGAGCCTCGATTCGAGTGCACGCGACAGCCGGCACCTCCCCCAACTATGCTATCATGTGGCATATTAAAGTTATTAGGTAAAGTATTGCGTAAAGTAAAGTCATATTATTAGTCATGTTATTATTGGGTAAAGTCATATTAAAGTAAATAAGCAGAATGCCTGCGAAAGCCAGTAATACTGAAAGACTAAACGATACCAGGCTCTGAATGGAATCGCCAGCCTTCTTCAGATGATTGTTCACCCAGCGGGTGAACGTGTTCTGTTGGATTATCTTCCACTCTGCATCATCGAGCCTTATCGCCGGAATAACCTAAACATACATGACTTATCTGTTCATATAATTTTAAAAAAATGGAAGCTGGATTTTAGAGCCAGTAGAGTTAGCAAGCATGAATTATTATAAAATTAAGTTTAAATCACTAGAAATATAATATTAGGGGGGGGCAAAAGTAATGAGACAAAATGAAAAAATCTTTATCTCTTTATAACTCAATTACAACTCAACGATGTTGAGGAATGTATTTGCCATTAAGGGCAAGGACCTTGCTGCCATCGCTCAGCCAACTTCCTGATCCCATCCTTCCAGAACTGCTTGAGCCTGGTGTTGATCAACTGCTCGATATGGTTGTCAAGGACTGCTTGGGTTCTTGTGTCCCTTCCGACTAGGAAGTCCTGTAGGCTCAAGTAGTAGTGGTAGTCGCATGGAGAGATGTCCAGCGAATACGGTGGGTGAGGCACGTGAACGTAGCCCAGCTGGCCAAGCTTATCCGTGGTTACTTGTTCCCGATGGGGTGCGGCGTTGTCGAAGAGGAGAACCTTCTTGAAGCGCTGCGAATGAATAAGAGCGAGTCGCCGGCCCATCTCCTTTATTTCGTTCACCATGGCCTTGGAGTTTATCGCGGTGCTCTTGGGAAACAGCCTCCGGTAAACCGATCCATGGGCGCAGACCCAAAAGCTCCAAAGATGTTTCTCGCCGTGAACATCTCACCGAACGAAGGTCGGTAACAATTCACCAGGCCTCACCCAGACTCGCTGCTTGGCAGGGTTAAGGTAGAAGACGTACTTCTCATCCTGCGTGAATATTGAGCCCGGGCTGCTCGGGGTTGGGAATTGGGGGAGATTTGCGCGACACAGGTCGACTCGTCAGACTGGGGTTTCGGCATGAGACAGGCTGGGGTTTTTGGCATGCTTCTGGAAAGGGCGGAAGTGGTAACTACTCAGATGGGCTTCAGTAAGTAGCATACAAACATACAAGTACGACAAGTACGAATTCAGACTCCAGCCACGAGATATATGGACACGGCATGGGGTGTCTCATTAATTTTGCCCCCCCCCCCCCTAATAAGTTTCGGTAAAATGATGAACGCGACGTTGTGATGAAGATTGTCCACAACCCGAACTCTTGTTACTGTTGCTGACCAGTGTGATTGGGGAATGTCTCTGAACCCGTCATCGACACCAGCAAGGAGTTTGAGGAGCGAAGGTGTGAACAATCTTGTCGATCCAGCGCGCTGGCCACCGTTCCGGAAATTATTAAAACCATACCACTTTCACGTCTAATTGGACATTCTTTTAGGTAAGCATGACGCTTCTAGAATCAAACTAAGCACCTTTCAAATTAATACGAGCGCTTTCCAGATTAAGCTAGATAATCCTTGAAAAGATTAAAGTAATTTTCAAAATGATATTTGAAAATTACATGGATACCCATGTGTACGAATTTTTGTCCAATTTTTTTAGTGAAGGTCGCTTTTAAATTTTCCAATTCACCTGTTCCAATAAATGAACACGCCGTTTAAAATTTTATAAAATTTATATTTTCAAAGGAAAAGGCGAACTAGAGTTCCGTGTTTGACTATCGCTGAATTTGACATGTTCTTTATTTGTGCTGCAGGGTCTTGCGATTTAGAGTTCATTTTAAAATGCAGTAAGGCGACATTCTTGATGCTAAAAAAAAAAGAAATCGCCAATGCGCCACGTATTCGCAAGGGTTGTCGCGATTTTCCATTGATTGATAGCAAAAATTTGCTTGTGTGGAATTACACACTTGTCAGAAATGCAAAAAATGTTTGTAGAAAACATGCATGTCTTAACTTTGCTGTTTCAAGTAAGCAGCATTAAGATTAAACATCAACATCAATCAAATAAAAATTGTCACGAGCTAGACCAGTGCATCGCGCGACCTTTTCTCTTAATATGATAAAAAATGGCTGCCTTTCTTCATTTTAAAAGATGCCCTAAATCTACCTTGAAAGTAAAAATTTTACAAAATTTCAAACAGTGTCTTTACTCATTGGGGAGCTGAACTTAAAAATTTAAAAAAAGTCATACTAATACAGAAAGACAATGGAAAGAAAGAAGCAAAAGGGCCAATATCCGATAAATTTCCTTGAAACAAAAAATTATTCCAGCCGTCTCGTAGAGCTGTTTTAATGTGGAAAAGCCCTTTTCAACTTAGGAGATGTTCTGTTCGATTTGAAAAACGTCAAGCTTGCTTAGAAAGCTGTTCAATTTGGTTCGAAGTGTTCAATTTAATGCAAAGACGGTGTATAATAATAGCAGTGAGAATAATAACTTCACAAAATAGTGATAAAAGTAAAAAAAACAATTAAAAATAACCAAATTCAAAAAGTTAAAATTAGAATGAGCGTTAGTAATAGAGGATGATTAAAACAAACTTGAAATGATGCTTCACGAGTATGGAAGTGCTGAAAGTGAGGGTGTAAATTTAAAAAAGAAACCAACCAAAACAAAAAGAAGTCGCAAAATGAAATCTATCCTAGACGGCAGGAGCACAGTGTATTATACATCACCATCCCCTCTTCTGATATTGTTCAAGGGTTCCAGATGCCGAGCCATGATATGAAGGCTCTCAGATGGAATCAGGGAAGGCGTGATGTCCCATGGTTGCACACTATACATTGGATCCTAATGAATCATTTTCGGATACCCGATTCTGATATCCTGATCATTCGAAAATTCTGGGTCATCAAATTACCGTTATCCGTATTATCCAGTTATTCGAAGATTCTTGGTCGGTCCAATGTGTCGAATGAATCATTTTCGGACATCCTATTCGAATATTCCGATCCAAACCATCCAAAAATCAGAGGCCCGCAAAATCACCCTTACTCGAATCATCCAAAAGTTCAGGTCCGAGAAGTTAGCTCCCAGTCATCCAATTAACCGAAAATTTTCGATCGGATCCAATGTGTACTGCACACACGCAACAGCCACGTTATGGGCCCCCTCTCCAGACTAGGATAGATTCGCAAAATGCACACTTAAGTAACATAAATGCTCGTTTATACTTAGAGGACGACGTATCGAGTCACCGTGCATGTGACTCGATCGATTCGCACATCGTACATTGCACGGCAACCCGCGCCGTCGCTCGCGAGTATGTACGATCATTGGAGAAGTGAAACTGCAGTATAAACGCACCTCTTGCTCTTGGTCGTGGTCACGAGTCTTCCCGTGAGGATGAGGATCATACATTTACCGGCTATTACTGATCTCGTTCTCTACGTCCTTCACCTAAAAAAGACCAATATTTCGCGGCTTGCTTTGGGTATTGTAACGCAGTGTATAAGAGCGACGACAACAAGAAACGTGGAGATAACGATGATGACGATGAAGGAGAGAATAAGACAGATGACACAAGCCTCAACACGAGCTGCCACAGCAATGGAAGCCGGAGTTCGGTAGCGCAAGTCTGTACTTGGGTCGCGTCACGAAACCACGATACGGTATCGATCCAACACACCACACCACTCCACCCACGCCACGCCACGACTCGTTCAGAGTCGGACGTGGCGTGCCCGGACGCATCAGGGATCTGTTCCAAGCCGGCGACGATGACGGCTCACCACTCGGGCAAAGAGTACATATCGATTGCTTGGCATCAATCGATTCGTATGCTTGGTATGGGTGACATAGCAGGGACGTCTATGAACTTAGCGCAACGATTCTCAACAAAACTCATACGCTCATTGGGGATGGACGGAAACTTTGAAAAATTTCTCGGAAAATGGGAAGTCGAGTTTGTCGGAAAACAGAAAATCATAAAACAGAATTTTTAAAATTATCGATTTAGTTATCTGCCTAAATATGCATTTTTACCAATAGCCGACACTTTTTGTATCATTTCACGTCAAACTCGGCGCTTATCGACGCAGGCTAGATAAAGTTGAAATCAAAATGAACACCTCTCAACAAAAGAAAGAAGCGAAGGGGCACGTGACTAATGCTGGTCCTCTCCTTTTGAAAAGACCATAATTCACCTACCCCAGTAAATTGAATGCAGTGCTCGAAATTTTAAGAAACTTTGATTTTCACAGCTAAAATGACGAATCAAATATCATTTCACCGTGTAGTAAAGCAACAATTTTTGATTGTTTGAAAGCAACAGATCACACTGTGCCGCCGTCTGTGTCAAAACGATTTTTTTAAAAATTGATATTGTAAATGCTGCTTTGGGCCTGTTCATACTTCGCGACAAGAGCGACAAGAGCGGCGACAGCGACAAGAGCGACAAGAGCGACTGGAGCGACTGGGGCGACGGATGTAGTGTGGTGTACGCAAATAATTACGCATTTCACACTACATTCGTCGCGGACGGAGTGTGGAGTACGCAATTATTTACGTACACCACACTATGTCCGTCGCCCCAGTCGCTCTTGTCTCTCCAGTCGCTTTGTCGCTTTTGTCGCTCTTGTCGCGAAGTATTTTACTTAGAATTGCAAAAGGAATATGTGCATTTTATACAATTCTTTTTGTTGTACTGTTTACAATTGCACGCAACTACACATAGGTAAAGTTTTCGCCTTCAATCACAGGAAAATTGAGACGCTGGACAAGTGGATGGAGCCATCTATAACTATTTCTGACGCAAATAGGATCGGCGGGGGGGGGGGGGGTCACCACAAAAAAGTGTCATTAAAGGCCTGTTCATACTTCAAGCGACAAGAGCGACAAGAGCGACTGGAGCGACTGGGGCGACGGTCATAGGGTGGTGTACGTACTCAGACATTCGCGCACCACTAACCGGCGCACAAAAGCACCACTAACGACCCGCAGGAGGCCTTGCTGCACAATAGCACCACGTGCTGCAGCGTGCAGCAGTGATGCTATTGTGCTGCAAAGCGCATCGATCGATCCATGAGTGCCTTGCAGCACTGTGCGCTATTGTGCTGCAAAGTCTCTCACGGGTCGTTAGTGGTGCTATCGGTCACCAGTAGTGGTGTCCCTATTTATATTATTTATTATTTATAAATAATTACGTTCTCGACACTCCGCCTGCGACGAATGTAATGTAGAATAGTGATTATTTGCGGACACCACACTACGTCCGTCGCCCCATTCGCTCCAGTTGCTCTTGTCGCTCGAAGTATAAACAGGCCCTAACACAGAAAATAGAGGCAAGACACACTGATAGTGAAGAAAAGGAACAAACAATGCTATAGCTCTTCCGCGTCAGCGGAGGAGAGCACAGATTTGGACAGGTGGACTCCAGGATGTGGCTCGTGTGACGCGCCCGTCTTAAAATTGCCTACATCCTTGAGTTCCCTCTATTTTTCATTTATATGCGCAATGTCTGATAAAAGCCATCATGGAAACAACTTTCTTCGAGTTTGGAATAGCGTAAAAGAAGACATTTTGCTGTAGGGGCTGCGATGTTGTGATACAGATTAAATTTTAGCGGTAGGATATCTGTGGCAAAATTTCTCTGCCACGCTATTTTCTGTTTTCTGACTAATTTTCCCAGAAAACTGAAAATATCGAGTGTGAAGAATATGGGAGGCGTAATATAGTTAAATTTGTGCAATTGCACACATGCGCTGCATCCGACGCATACGGCATACTGTGTCCGTCGGAAAAGACTGATAAAGCAGCATTGTAACAGGGTTTTCGATTCTGCCTGCTTCCGGCTCGTGAGCTAAGACCGCATCGTCAGATGGTGTTGCATCGCGAGCAGACAGCTAAAGTATAAACGCAAAGAAAAGCTGAGAATTAATTGCAACTCAGACCGAATGCACGAAAACTAAAGACTAAAAAGGGAAATGTCGCAGATACTGGGACTTGTTTTAAAGAGGAGGTTCTTTTCCTTGTAAGTACCCACCAAAACTTTCCGTTGCATGAGTCACCAACGCTAACAGATAACTCACATCGCTTGCTGGGATTTAGAAAGCGAATCCAATCCAAGAGAACTGATCCAAGTGAACGAATATTCGTGTACATGTCCGCGAAACCTTGATTAGTCATTTGAAAAGTTAATTACTGTAATAAGTAGTAGAATACCGCCCTAAGGAGTCAACGACGGGACTAAACTAGCGCATACAGAACTCGGAAGAACATTGCCTCACTTGAGCTGAGGCAATAGTGGGTAATTTTCCTTGAAAACTGCTCACTGCTCCAGTAGAAGTACTCAAAACGACGACGAAAAAAGTGAAGGAGCTGAATCACCCCAGATTTCCACAAGAATTGCCGTCCAGTGGCGTTGTCTAGGAGAACTACTTGGGATGCTACACGCGTGGAATAGTAATATGACAAGGAGCAAATGTAAGGATGATGACATGTCCTCTATTTATGGAACACAAGACACCATCGCACGAGCAAGACGCCGGATGAGAATGAAATCTACCCGCTTTAGCCCGAGGAATAACGGGTTTAAACGCACACTTGACGAAAAAATCTGGCCGCTATAGTTAGCGGGTCCTCCCACGAAAAGACAGATCAGCCGGGCTTTCACCCGACCACAGCGATTTTACAAACCGTGCTCACAACTACATCTTAATTGACTGGGATGAGGTAAGCGGGAAACGTCGACAGATTGCGAGCCACCGCGAAGCGCTTGGTCGCCGGAGCGTTAAGAACGAGGGCAAACAGTTCCGATAACGGTCAGCGTGAGCGCAATGAGGAGAAAGGTATCAAACTGCACGAGTTTGAAGGACTACGGTCGCTTATTGCACTAGATGCAGCGGTAAAGTTGCAGCTGTAAGGGGGATTTATACTTCGGCGGGATTTATACTTCGGCAACGTAGCGCTGTGAAAGCTATCAATATTGATTACGCGGCAAAGGCGATCGACACCGGCGGGCTTTACAACACCGATTCGTCCACCGACTGTAGTATAAATCCATCCTAAAGGAGTGCAGGCGTTAAAACAGCAGTAAATCAATTACTAACACTCAACGTGCAGGTGATTTGTCAGAAATTTTCTGAGAAGCGATGACAGCACCGAGAGGTATCAACAGGAGACGGTAGCGACGGGAGCGACTGCAGATCGTAGTGTAACTACACCACAGTAGCCCATGGGAAAAAGATCATTGAAATCGGAACTTAATCATAATGAAAACACATCATGTGTCTACGGTAGATGAGGATCATAACGGTTTGATTCGCAGGAAACGTGTGAACAGTGCGAGTTTTCAATGAATCGGCATGAAAATCCAAAAGAACTTTGGAAATACACGTGCACATCACCTGGGCGAACGGTGCTGTTCTGTGCCTCAAGGTGAAACTCGTTGAGGATAATTTCTGAATAATAGATTGAATTGAACGAGCGTGTGCAAAATTTCGAGCACTTTCGACCTTCAGAGACGCGCTCCAACGCTAGTGCCCTCGCCACTGTTGCCAGCGATAGGTATGAACACGCGACCGCTACGACGGGAACGGCGGCGACGGCGCTCGAGTATGAAGAGGTTTCAATTGATTTGCATGTTTTCACTGGGAACAGGTCCCAAAGCCACCATATTGAGTGAGTGGCGATATGGATCAGACTGCGCTGCGGTTTAAGTATAAGGCCTATGTTATAGGTCTATGTTATACTTCGCGACGCTGTTGTCGTCGACGTCGGCGACAGTGTTGCGCGGGCTGCTACGCACTGCATAGCACCCGCTCAACACTGTCGCCGACAACAACGTCGCCAAATTATAACATAGGCCTAAACGTTGCATAGCCAAGTGAATATCGCCCTTTAACCATGGTGTTGTCCCCTTCAGATATAGGCCAGTCCGAAGAGGGGCAGCTCTGGCAACCACAACCCTCGCATCGATTTAGGGTTCGAGTCCTGGCCAGGTGAAGCGCCTTCCACCATTCCGGAGTCGGTCGATGGGTACCTTATTGCGCTTCATTTCATCGTGTTTCATTCCAGTCTTCGTTTAGCTCGCTCTAATGCAATCACTGGCGACACACTCCTCCTACTCTCACTTGATGCACTCACTTGTCATTTGCTAAGAAAAAAGACTACGCGCGGAGATGGATTGAACCACGAAGGCATCCGATTCGCGGAGACATATCACCTTCAGTTTCGGACTGCATACACGAAGGTCATCCTAAAAAGGATTGCAGTGGCTAAAAACGAATGGACTACTGAAGCATTTCCTGGTGCTAGCAAATATGTAGACCAAGTAGTCGACGTCTACTGACAGTGGTTCCGAACCTAGCGCCTAAATCAAACGTCTGCTCTAAATCCATTTCGAACCTTGCAGTGGCCATTTAGCGCTCACAATCAGGGTAACATAGAAACAACGTAGAACTTGCTGATATTCAGAAGGACAGTGCGCCTACCCGAGTGTGTGGGTCAAACGGTGAATCTAAATCGATTAAACGAAGGAAATTTTTGCACTATTGTACTTCCATTGGTCGAAGATCAGAGACGCTGTCGCGTGGGCCAAGTTGTTGAAAATTAGGTGGGTCGGCCACGTAATGCGCTTCGCAGACACCCGCTGGACGAAAGCCGTCACCGACTGGATTCCGAGGGATGTCAAGAGAACACCAGGACGCCCACCGACGCGTTGGTCGGACTTCTTCGTAAAAGCCCTGAACGAACGATATGACGCTCTTCGTCTCTTTCGAGCGAGGAGGATCCATTGGAGCACTCTGGCACGCGACAGGGACGAATGGAGACGCTGCTGGCGCCCGCTCGAGCAAGTCGATGATCAACGGGACGACAGGTGATACAGGTGATTGTACTTCCACAACTCCACGGGTCGAGGAGAGGTCGAAAAAAAAAATTACGCCAAAACTTCGTCTAGGAGGGTTATGGGGTGCTGATCACGAATATGACATCCGTTTTCGAAACTTCGGCCAATTACGGTAGGTTACGATAGGTACGGCTGACTAAGGCCATAATCATCGATTTCGCCCAACAAGAAAAAAGAACGAAAAACGGATGTCAGATGCGTGATCAGCACCCCAAATAACCCCTAAGCGAAGTTTGGACGAAATCGGTGATAATGACCTTGGCAGCCTTAAGGCCCCCACATACTTCTGCGGCAACGCCGCTGCCCTATCCTTAACCATAGGGTAGGGACGCAGAGCTCGTCGCCGGGGACGTCCCTGCCCTATCATTAACCATAGTGGCGAGTGCGGTGCCGCAGAAGTGTGTGGGAGCCTTTAGTTACCAGTACCTACCGTAACCTACCGTAATCGGGCGAAATTTCGAAAAAGGATGTCAGATGCGTGATTAGTACCCCAAACAACACCTCTATACGAAGTTTGGGGGAAGTTTTTTTTTCGAACTTTCCGACGACCCGTGGAGTTGTGAAGGTACAATAGTGTCAACATTTTTTATAAGCTCTCGAGAGACATGTGAAGAGACAATAAAATATAATGGACGAAGGTTGGAGTTAATCAATTGTGTTGCGGGATGCGCCGTGCGTTCCACTTCTGCGTGGCACCGTTGGGATAATTTGAAGGCGTACTTGTTACAAGCTTACCAACCTACTTAGAGATGGAATGATTCGAGGAAACCACCCCTCCCTTCCCCATTTATTTATTTACTTTATGCAACAAACACCAAACAAACAAATAGGAGAACCCAGCGATGGCGGCAATAAATATAAAAAACAACACAGTGAAGAATAGAAAACGATAAAGTTCTAAACATAAGACACATGCTAAAGATACCGCTCGATGAGACTCTTGTGCTCATACAGTAAGTTTGGTAATGTGTGCTTTTTTGACAACTTCGAAAATTCCGTGCCAGCTCTACAAGTGAAGAATGCCGATCTCATATTGCTCCTTAGCCTAGGAAACTGATCTTCTAGTGCCCACCCTTTGTGCAAGAAGATGAAAATGAATGAAAGTCCTCAACGGGAAGGCCAAACAAGCCAGTTATCAACTTGGTCGTTCCTTTTGCTACGATTTGTAAGTGTCTTCATACTGAATTTTTTATTCCGCTTTCTTTTCCAGTACATGTACTAATATCCAAAAAAAATTTACAGCACTAGTCGTTAATGTGGCCTACATGGAGAGGTGGGAACGCACATGACCAGCAAGGTCGCATAGAACAGAATGTGCCACCCAGGTGGGAGAGGGCGCGCACAAACAAGCTGCAGAACACTGCTGCCATTAATAAAGCAAACGCTTACGAAACTGTAGCCGATCTAGAACAAAGTTACGGCAAATTTTCTGAGCGATTCCTATCTGCTATTTAAATACACTCCTCTTCACAGGAGTTTATCGATTCCACAGCGAGAAATCACTGCAAATAGCGGTGTTCAGCCGAAAAAACCCTGACAGCTACCGGTTGTTAGCGGGCATCCAAGGCATGTTGAAGGTCAGGAACGTCGCAGTTACCCGCCCGAATTAAGGAGACATTAGCGGAGAAAGATGCACGGCTGCTAAGCGGACTACCGAGTTTGCATGGGAACAGCCCCTCTTTCCGGTCTAGTTAGAAGAAGAACTGGCTGTGGAGACCCCGGTAGGTGATGAAGATGACCTTCATGGGTAGGTGAACGCGCGCCGTCGAGAGCGCACGACGAGAGAAAACCGACGGCGGCTAAGCGACCGTTATTGTTGGCGGATAGAAATCTCGCCATCAATTTGAAAATCGAGCGGAAATCTCCCGGAAACCAGAACCGGCGCCCAGCGGATGTAAGTATTCAGCTAGGTAGCCGATCTCGAGCTGGAAAAAGACCGTAGGGTCAGACTGAGTTGAGGAAGGTCTCCAAATATCTAATAGGTTGTCAGAAGGTCCTAAGCCTTGTGAAGGATCCTCAACTTCCTGTTCTTGTTATTTGGCCGTGAAATGCCGTGCAGCAGTTGTATATCATTCTCGGTACTTCTCTGTGAATCATAGTATTTTCACGTAAATTGGAGACTTTTCAAATCAAATGGGCTATGAACTTGCAACGGTCTCAATTTCCAAATTTCGAACTGAAAATTCCACATATTCACAAAAGGATTGAAAAACACTCAAAATGAGCATATGCCATGTTCTCTAGCTTGATTTACAGTTTTTGTTTCGTTTATCATTGATGGAGCACAGCTTGTGCAATAGATAAAAAATAGGACACTTTTAAAACATCGAGTTTAATCAGTTGGCTTCCGGTATGTCCTGCGGTATCCCTTTTGGGATGCGCCACGCATTCTACTTCTATAGGATATCGGGAGGCGATTTGAATGCATATTTGGTCATATAACGAGATGAGGTGGCCGCCGATGAACATGATGGGCCAGCCTTTTATCGTTCCCAGACAAGTCTGAAACCATTTCTCTGACCCCGGAGGGATGGAGGAGTCGGTTGGTTTCAGCGAGAGATCCGAACCAAGGATCTAGTATCGGGTGCACGTAGCAGCCGGCACCTCACCCGATTGCGCTTCACAGCCCCTGATTACAAATACAGATATAAGTGTGCATCTATACCATTTCCGCATCGAACTGGACACTTTTCATATCATATTGGACACTCTTCTAAGCTAGCCTAATCGTAAGACTTCTGGATCCAAGCGAGCTCTTCTAAATCGAAATGAGCTTTCTCTACTGAAAGAGATTCTTCAAAAAGATTACAAAAAATTTTGTTGAAGGAAAATTTTAGTATAACATTCTCTGAAGCTTCAAATCACCCGTCCAATAAGTGATCACATTGCTTGAAGTTTCATAAAATATGTATGTAAAAATGTTTATGTAAAATTGTAGAATTATTATGGAAAAGTAATGGCTTAAAGTTTGTCTGAAAGAGCAAGAAGGCGACCCTTTTTAGTGCCAAAAAGAGATTGCGCCATGCTATTATATTTTCCAACACGTTGCGATTTTTGTTCGATTGATAGCAGGATATCCGTTTGCACGGAATTTGACATCTGTTATGCGATACAACAAAAACAACCGTTAAAAAACCTATCCTCATTTAGATGGTTCATGTAATTACATTCACACTACTCAATCAAATAAAAGCTACGGCGAACTCTTTGACTGCATGACGCGATCTGACCGCTTAATGCGCTGCATCATTGCTTCTTTGCTGTGCTTCAAGCCAAATTTTATTCTTTATTCTTTCCTCTAAAAATCAATATTTAAAAATTATTACACCTATTGAGAAAGGTAAATAAGGAAAGTTCAAACAAAGTTATAGAATGTTATTAATCAATCATGGAAAACGCACATATCCTTACTTTGATGCTTAATGTAAAGCAGCATTTACACTATCAATCAAATAAACACCATGACGAGCTTTTCGAGTACATGGCGCGATCCAGTGTTTTAGATTGAAGCGCAACAATGAGCACTACATGTATGCTGTCTACTGACTGCTGTCTGTTGTTTGCTTCAAAACAAAATTCAATTTATTACTTTTTCTCCAAAACATAGAAATTTTATAAAAATGTTGCAGTTGTTGGGACAGGTAAATTTTAAAAAATTCAAAGAACGCTATACCAAGTTTTCAATTATATACCGAAATGGAATATATTGTTGAGTGAACTCATAAAAAATAAAAATAAAAAATCAAACGGCTCAATACTTCCCGACCAACCCAGTAGATAGATCTTCTGAAACCCTTTCGTACACGTCTTTCCGGCTCATAAACCATAAAATCCAACAACTGTGACGACGTATTCATTGAATGGGAACCGCTCCGACGGCATCAAAAAGAGGTTGAGGCATATACGAGAAATGCTGTAGACTTCAGAGAGCCTAGACGGACATTCTTGAAGCGTCCTGGATGCACATGCAAGCATCAAAGAGTATAAGAAGTAAAAATAAGAAGCTTCACATGAATTGCTAAAAATAGCACTGAATTAAAATCCAAAGAAAAACTAAATGTAAGAAATGCTAGCAAAAGTACAGTAGAAAGCCTTGACGGCGAATAGCTAACAGTCACGTCTGAAAGGGCTTCGAAGTCAGATTTGCATTCCGTGCATAGCTGATTTCGCGTTCGACTTGCAAATGAATGCGGACCGATTGAAGGGGTTCGATAAATGTGACTACAAAATTACGCTGACGGAAAGGATTTATGGATAAAAACGACGTCTTCAGATGAATTAGGCGATAAGTTCACTTTATTCGCACTCAAGATTTCACAAAATCCTCCATGGCGTGTGTGATCTCGCTTTAGATCCCTTTGATGTGGAAAGGGATTACACTACCTATGGTAGTTCCCGCAAAATAGTGTTTCCAAAGAATTCAAATTTTGACACCATTTTTTCACGCACCGTGCAGGCTCGGACTTTGCCATGATGAGCAGGAAAGTGCGGCTTCTTTATGACTTCAAAAGTTTCATTAAATTGCTGGACAGTTACTTGATCTCCTGATTTTTTTTGCTGTATTTCGCAGATTTTCTGCACTGTTGTGCTGTTAGCTTTTTCATTTTCTTCACTCTAATGATTCATATGGCATGTTCGTGTAATAAACAAATAAATAAATAAATAAATAAATAAAGATAATTGGCGCGTGATAGCGCAGTCGGAGGAGGCATCGGCTGTCGCGTGCAGCTTGATTCAGGGTTCTTGGTTCGTGTCCCGGTTGAAGCTAACCAACCTTAGATAAGTCTGATATTAACCCTCCGCGGTTAATATCAGAATTATCTAAAAAAAAATAATACACCGACATAGGTCCGTAAGTTGACAGCCGAAGTCACTACGATAATCAGATGATAATGTTAATGTTTATTACGTCGCGAAAGGCAGACTCGAAATAGAAGTAGGACAGTACAAACAAACAAACAAACATCAGAAAAATGCACAATCAAGCAAGAATTGGGTGTGGTCGATCTCCATGACTAGAGTCCGTCAAACTTAAGCAACATTTTTGATGCGTACCGCTTGAACTGGGGTATGGAGCAAGCATTTGACAGGTTTTTCGTGATTCTTATGTAAGCGCCACCTGCTTACATAAGAATCACAAAAAATTAAGAAGAATCATCAGAATCAGATCATACATTATTAGTTATAATAAAATTAGCGATCCCTAAAAGGTATATTTGTATATTAAGCAATAGACCAAGTGTTATGACTTTTATATATGATACTATGTGTTTCAATTAAGTGAATTAGGAAGAAAATGTAATATATTTTAGTAGGGAGCGTGTAGCGCAGTCGGAGGAGGCGCCGACTGTCGCCTGCACCCGATACCAGATTCCTGGTTCGGATTTCCCGCTCAGGACAACCATCCTACTACCCCTCCAGAGTCAGTGAATTGGTACCAGACTTGTCTGGAAAGGATAAAGCGTTGACTTGCTGATCGGCTGGCCACCGCGAGTCATTGTATGGCCATATGCGCATTCAAATCGTCTCCACGACATCACGTAGGAGTAAAATGCGTGGCGCATCCCATAAGGGATTGAGTAACTTCGTGCTCTACCTCTTCTATCGTTTATTTATTCTTTATTTTTAGTAATTATAGCATTCATATAAAAATACTTATAAAACACTTATACTACAATACTTATACTTATAATACTTATAAAAATACTCCGTTCAAAAACTTCAATATGTCCCTTACTATCAATGATTATTACATAGTTATTTAATTACACAAGTCTAGAACAGAAAAATATCCACAAGAAAAAAGAATTGGATGGACTGGATACGAAATCGAGCCAAAAATGATCGATTCGCAATAATAATGATTAATTCAAAACTATGAAGAAAAAAAAACAAGCTCCATGAAGAATAAACGGATAAAGGATTGAAGCCCACAACACAATAGAAAAGAGGCGAAAGAAAAGCTTACAAATGAAAGAAAAATTGACAAAAAAAACAAATTTTACGGAGCTAAGCGAAAAGCAACGGTGAATTTGGATCCTTAGCTCAGAATAAAATAGTAAAATAAACACCAAGTGAACAAAAATGTAAAAAAATTAAGGAGCACTTCAAAAATAGAAGCCAGCCGAAGGAAAAAGAATGCAAGTGTTACATAAAGGATAAATTATAAAGGACGGCGTTGATCATCCCTACAAGGATGCGCCACGCACTCTACCAGACTTTAGTGCGTATTTCGCCTATACAATGACTCGAGGTGGCTAGACGACAGACATGTCGATGTATTTATTACCTTTCCCAGACAAGTCTGATAGTGTGGCGGATCCTGAAGGAATGAATAGCGCAGACGTGGTTGGTCTGGACAGGGAATCCGAACCAAGAATCTCAGAGAGATACAGCGAGCAGAGGAGCACACGGATAATTTGACAAAAATAAGAGACGTTTTGGAGAGAGACGTGAACATTTCTCTAAAGCAAGACTAGACTGCCTCGAAAAACTTTCCGAAGCGACAATTGAGTGCCCCGAATCGATAGTCGAAGAGCCAATTAAATAGCTGGAACGGCGAACACCAGAAAAGCAAGAGGAGGCAGCGAGGAGATGCAAAGGGGAACAGCCTCTTTCTGTGAAGGAGAAAGAAGCCTACGTTGTTCCAGCTGCAAGCAACAAGGTCATAGTCCCCTCAGAAGACCACTACAGCTCCTACATATGCGCCGAGCGGCTGCTGGTGCTTCTGCCCCGGTGGCTCCGCGTGTGTGGCGCGACGCATAATGATTCGAGCAAACATTCTCGCCCGGCGATGTGTGATGGTCATCGACCATCGATGGCCAGCGCAGAAGACCCTGTTTTATGGTGCCCCTACCCGCGCCCTTCCACCGGCGGCGACGGGCGGCGGCTACCTCTCCTCTCCGTTTCGGGTGGTCTTCGTTCGGGCTGTCCGCCGCCGCCGTCTCAGCGCTAAGCACTGGGTTCCATCCAATGCGAAGCCCAAGGGTCCTTCTGTCAGCCATGTCGGCCGGCCAAGCCAGCCGTCTCAGCGCTAAGCACGGGTGGGGCATCATGATCGGTGGGCGGGTGGCTTGGCCGGCCGACATGGCTGACAGAAGGACCCTTGGGCTTCGCATTGGATGGAACAACTGTCTTTCAGTTCTCTGTAGAACCGAGGGGAACATTACGGAATTTCTAGATTATTAAATTCTGGCCGCTAAATCTCTTTAATAATTTTTAATAGAACTTTTTCGTTGATTGCTAATTTCATGAGCACGTGTAATGCAGTAGAAGGTGGTGCAGGTTGCCACGTGCACCCGATACCAGGTTCATGGTTCGGACTTCCCGCCCAGGTCAACCAAGCCTCCCAACTCTCCGACAGGGACGATGAATTGGTACCTGACTTGTTTGGGAAGGATAATGCGCTGACTTGTTGATCGGCTGGTCACCGCAAGTCATTGTATGGTCAAATACGCATTCAAATCACCTCCACGACATACTATAGAAGTAGAATGCGTGGCGCATCCCAAAAGGGATTAAGTAACGATTTTCTTTATCCTTTTATCCTCTATTTATAATAACCTTGAAACTAAACTGCGTTTTGATGAATTTTAAAGACGCAAGTAAATTTATTGGTCTCAGTCAGTTCTTTAACCCTTCTCCAAGGAATTTTGAACCTTTCAGACGCGCTGCTGAAAAGGCTCTCCTAAAGTTCTAATAGTATGCTTATTCTTTGGACGCGATAAGGGTGTGTGTAGCGCAGTCGGAGGAAGTGTCGGTTGTCGCGTGCACCCAACAACAGGTAGCTGTTTCGGACTTCCCGCCCAGGTCAACCAACCCTCCCACCTCTCCGACGGGAACGACGAATTGGTACCTGACTTGTTTGGGAAGGATAAAGCGCTGATTTTTCCATCGGCTGGCCACCGCAAGTCACTGCATAAATACGCCAAATACGGGTTCAAATTACCTCCACGACATCCCGCAGGAGTAGAATGCGTGGCGCATCCCAAAAGGGATTGAATAACGCCGTTCTTTGTCTCTACCTAATAAGTGCCTAGTTTCATTTGGAAGACGTCCGCTCTGATTTGGAAGGTGTTCAACCTGGTCTTAATCGTATCCAGTAACGTTAAAAGGCGGCGTTACTCAATCCCTTTTGGGATGCGCCACGAATTCTACTTCTCTGGGATGTCGTAGAGAAAATTTGAATGCATATTTGGCTATACAATGCCTTCTGATAGCCACCCGATGGATAAGCCAGTTTCTTGGGCTTTCTGGACAGGTCTGGTACCATTCACCTGCCCCGGAGGTATAAAAGGCTTGACTGGCTTGGGCGAGAAGTCTGAACCAGGAGCCTGTTATCGGATGCAGATGACAGCCGGTACGTCATCCGACTACGCTATTATATGCTAAAATGCCGATCGTTAACTATTAAATGTGCATTTCTAGTCCTAAAGTCCATTCACAAACAGGGTGCATGCTGTGTGCCAGTACAAGTGACTGAAAAGTCGACCGGGTGCAGACCTTCTGGACGTTGTCACACCTTTCATATTTCTTCTCAAAGTGCACGGTGATGGGTAGTCGAAAGTGCGAAACGAAAAATCGTCGTCACCGCGTGAAGCATTGAAGAATTGAGCGACGACGTGGGTGGGTAAGGGACGGGGGCAAAGTCATAACATGACACATCTAATTATGAGATTAATCACACGAAATAATGACTGGACTTCAGCGATGAGACATGACAGCGGAAAGATCGCCCATAAGAAACGTCACTCGAGGAAGGCGAGCAGAACTGTCAGCCTTGTTAGCGGAAACCGTCACGCAGGTGGCCTTCTTCAAGACACAGACACATTCCTGAGGCAATGCGCAGGTTCCAGGTCTCATTATTTAGAGAAACTAAAGCTCTGCTGTCACAAACAGTGAGTTAGACAAACTGGTGTCGTTTAACTCCTGGCGTCAACATGAAACAGTCATATAAGTTTGCGGTACGACAACATCAGAAGGGAACGAGCGCATATTTGAACGCACGGCGCAATCCAAATCAATAGTGATTGTAGGAGGGGGGGGGGGCGGTGTCATAATATGAATACACCCATTTTCAGTTGAAGAGGCAAAAAATCAATAACCAAACTACGATGACATTTAATGAGGATATAAATAAACACTGTTTATACCATTTTCTCTTTAAACTGGACACTTTAATTTTAAACTCTACATTTCTTCATTTTCAACTGGATATTTTTATTTTCAAAACGAGACTCATCTTAGACTAAACATTTTTTCATTTTAAATCAAAATATTTTAATCAAGAATAAACAAAAACAAATTAATAAATAAACAATTAAACAAATAACAAACAAACCACCAACAAATAAATAAAGATGAAATAGATACTTTATAGAGGAGATAAAAGTATTCTTTGCCTTCGAAATTTTGCGTTGAAAAGTCGTGTAAAGCATGATCTTAGGTTCAGATGTGCAAAGCCTTCTGAATGAGCATGGAATTTCTACTCTTTTAGCTAAAACAGCATCTTAAATGTATTCCAAAGTGACCCAACACAATGCACTGTCGTGTGAAGAGATTGTGCCGTGCACCCCTCCAGAACATTGCAATGTTTAGTCGATTGATAGCATAAGTGTTATTTAAGTGAATTTATGCAATGGAGGATGGTGTATTTGTTCTTTGAATGTAAACAGACAACAATCACACTATTATTCCAGTAGACAGTGCAGGGTAAAGAACGAATGCGCGGCGTAATCTCTTTGTATAACACATCAGCAAGTTTACGGATTTTCGGCATGTCAGTATGAAGAAAGCAGTAACAATTCTAAGGCCAAATGATAAGAATTTTGCGCCTATTCCAAAGCAGTAACTTGTTTCTAAAGGCACACTGTAAAGGTAGTTTCTCAAAAATATTCTTTAAAAATATAACTTGAACTTGGCTAGACAATGTCTGTATAAAATTTAGATAAATGTGGCATGGTCTGCAAAATGTCCACATTATTATACTTCTAGAAGTTTTTTCTGCGATTTAAAACTAAAAAGTGCCAGTTTGAAATGAAAACTGCTCATCTTAAAACGAAAACTGTTCACTTTAGGATGAAAATGGTAAATATGCTAGCATCAAATTGCCCAACATATTTAAAACGGTATTTCCGTTCCAATGCGATAGAACACACACCTAGCTTATTGTGGTCACCGCAAACTTGGGTAATTGAACCAGGAATTACACTTTGCTACAGCAGATCAGCAAGTTACCAAGACAGAGAAAAATTATGTAGCAGTGGCAAAAAATATAAATGACTTAAAGATAAAAATGTATCGACACTACCCCAGTCAAATCGATAACACTTATTTTTTACTATTTTTGCAAAGCATTTCCCATTCGTTTGCGGTTACCGTTTCCAGTCTGGTTCGTTTGCTAGACATCTTGGTTTCTTTCAACCTCGTAATTGCTACTCCTACTACCGGTTTTTCAGGCGTTAACATGCTTCAAAGTCTGAATTTGCGTCTCACACACCACATTTTACGACACATCACTGTACAGGCGTGTCTAGTCGTACTACAGGAACGCCAGATTTCTGAAACTTACAGCTTGCATGGATCATCGAACAAATAGAAAAAGGTGAGCAAAATAAAACTGAGGTGGCAGTTTTTCTTAGGAGAAAACTTCTGCCGTTCACCAGCTCTCACAAAAATAAACCTAAATCTAAGGGATTTTTTTGATGGAAACATACGTGGGTACCCTAGCTTATTCCCGAAAAGAAGGAACGATGTGGAACGTTCTGGACACGTGAAAACTAACCACAAGCACTGAATGTCGAAAAGTTCGCTTCGTTCGCTAAAGCGCACCTCTGATTGCAATAAATAAATAAATAAATAAATAAATAAATAAATAAATAAATGCTCTATGCTCCACCTGGAGAGCGGGCGGCGGCGGTCACATCAAAGCCGATCAGGCGCACACTTCATGGCCTAGCGATCGGCGCCGTTCGGTGTGCGGTGGCATGGGCAGGTTCACGACAGCGATGATGATGGCGATGATGGTGATGTGCCTGTTGGCTTAGCCGTCTGATTCAACCGGCGGGAGCGCGGTCCGAAAAAACTCGCCGAAACCGAGAACGGTGTGAGCAAACACAGGCGAACACAGCGCCGTCTGGTCTAGTGCGTGGCGCAAACTGGTCAGCTGAAAAGGGCTTCTTCTCAAAGCCACTGACCTCCATTTAGAGAGGAGAGAAAGTACGAGTTCAGACGGCGAAACGGTGAAGGAACTCAGGAAACACAGTAGAGTGAAACGACTCACGAATGGGTGTGGCACAGCGCGATTGCGCCACACACACACGCACTCACTCACTCGCAGTCGTAGATTATCGATAAGATGTTATCGTTTTTTCGATAAACGCCGGGGCAGATTCGTCACGATGACCGCCGCCGTCGCAAGACGTACACCTTTATACTCATCGTTTTTTAGAAGAAAAAAGAGGAAGGAAAACCGAAAAATTGACTGATGCTCTTGTGTTTGCATCTATGTTGTCACAGTTTGAGTGTGACCGAGTGAGATCGGCGAGGTGTAGGTATTCTCCGCCTTTGCTAACAGGCATCGGTTATTCAGAAAGAATTCAAGACAGGCAGTAGAAACATTAGAATAATAAAGCGCTCTAAGGAAATATTAACAGTTATTTTTCAGATAAAATAACAATAATGACAAAATAACACACCTTCACCATTCATTTAGCCAGTAAAATGGAGATACTGTCATGAAAGCGCTCCACGCACGCCTAGCCATGACAACCCAATACACATTGTTTAAACTGTCGTGGGGTAGCACAGTCGGAGGAGGCGCTGGCAGTCGCGTGTACTCTGGATGGCGGGGTCTTTGTTTCAAGTCCCACGCGGGCCATCCAAGCCTTCGTTGCCTCCGGAGCTGTTGAATTGATACCAGGCTTGTTTAGGAACGGTAAAACGTTAGCATGATTCACAGGCTGGCTACTGCCGGTGAATGTGCATGCTAAACGTGAGTACAAATCGCATATAGAACACCTGATGTAAGTAGAATGCGAGGCGCATACCACTAAATAAAGTCGCCCTATTATAGTCGAGAATGTGGACGGCAGTTGGAGGTGGGAATGAGCAATCCAATCAGGCCGCACCGAATAAGTGGACCGCTCATAAAAGGTGAGTACGACCGACACGCTGATTGGCCGACGCGCACTCGGTCGAGGGTCTGATTGGTTATTATTGGCTGACGGGTCCTCGCCCACATTCGCGACTACGACCTATTCTTCCGTACAGTACCACGCATGTTCTTTGGTTAATTACCAAAAAAGCTGCTTTGGAGCGTTCCAGAGCGGCTTTTTTAGATAACTTTTTTTAAATCAAGTACTTGTGCCTCACCTACATTTTCGCACCGCTATAATGTCGTCTGTTTAAAAGCTACAACGTTATACTTTCGCTGACTATTCAAGCTCCCTGCTGACTAGAAACGCCTCGAGCAGCAGCTGGAAGGAATTCAATCTCGATGGAGTTACTGCGCTCCGAACAAGCCCGCGCGTGCAATTTGAGAGCTGTCGCGCCCACTCGATTGATAGGTTCGATTCTGTGTGAGTTGTTCACGGCGCACTTCAAAGACAAGCTGGACAGTCTTAGAGCAATTCCTGATTAGGACAGCTAGGAATTTCCAATAATAAGACTCCCCAAGCGCTCGCTTTACAGGTTGTCTCCCGCATCGATTGATTGTGTCGGGTCTATATGCATTGTTCAACTCTACTGAGATTTATATGTCAAAAGATAGAGCTCGAGCTGCTAAGCTCAAACATATGCTTATTTTCACAAGTACTTGACTTCAAAAAGTTATTTAAAAAAGCCGCTTTGAAACGCTCCAAAGCGGCATTTTCGGCAATTGACCAAAGGACATGCGTGGTACTGTAGTTTGTGAGCTCAAATGACTTACTTATTGGTAAATAACCAACAAAAATTCTCTTCAGTCACTTTTGGCAGAGATATCCCAAAAGCAGATGCCTTTGACCACACATAAAATTATTAACTATGAACACAACAAGTTGATTGTGATTGTTTAAGTTTGGGGCTATAAATCGCAAAAAAAAAACAGCCAGTTCCATTCGATAGCAACCAGCTGGAATAAGAATTGATAGATTGGATCGAAAATAGAGAATGGAGGGATCTATCTAGTCGGAGGGAGGCATCGCTAGAAAAGCGAAGAAGGTGTAAACAGTGAAGCAATTCCCGGCTAGAAAATTGCGAAGAAATGTACTGCCATTAGGTCAGTTCACGGTATAGTCTCTGTAAACTTATCTGCTTTCAGTTTTGCTGCCGTTGCCCAAGAGTCAGAGTGGATCAGTGGATTGCCCTTCTCCCTACTAGGATATATCCGAATGAAGATAAGCCCGTATCGGCGTTGCACCAGGGCTTGATTTCAAAATCTAGATAGATAGACGCTAGACACGTTCCAGTAGCGGCGAACGGGAAGCCGGCAACGACGACACACTTCCACAAAACGAGAAAATAACGCTAAATCATTCTATTTCGCCTGGAAGATCCTGTGCCAGTCTGCGGAATGAACGCATGTACGCGTGGTATGGCTCGTTCAAGTCGTTCTACGTAGTTGGGGTGCAATCGCGCTCCATCGCGAAAATCTGACCCAGTTCGGTGCCCAGGGAGGTGTTTTTACGTAAGACCCTACGTCTTCATACGCGAATGAAGTGAAAGAAACTCGTGCGCTCATCGCTTCGGCAAATTATTTATCCCCCCCCCCTTTTCTCAGCGAAATGAAGCAAAGTAAAAGCGAGAAGCAGAAATATAAAGTTTTCTTTCTTCGGAAGTGGTTTGTTCCACCGTCTATCTCCAGACGCATCCCTTTTGTTATAACACCTACCCGGTGGCTCATCAGTCAAGAGGAAGGTGTTTTATTTCTTATTTCTTTAATCCTATATTCTATGTTTGGTTTACATTCTACGTTTTATACTTTATACATTTATATATAATTTAGTTGAGTTCTTCTAAAGTCACGTTGGAATTACGGAAGACATTGAGACTTACAGTATGAGCATTCGCTGACCCTCTCGTCTTCGTTTTATTCCAAGAATTTTTGCCCCTTTTGGCTATAATTTATCATTTTTATGTCTAAAAGATTGTGTTTAATTTTTCAATTAATTGATATTCAAACGATTACTATTTTTTAAAAATTTATTAGTTATGTTTTCAAAGTTTAAAGGGTCACCATACTGATGGCGATACCGCAGTCAGAGGAGGTGCCGGCTGTCGCATGCACCCGATGATAGGCTCTTGGTTCTGGTCCCGCCAAGGCTAGTCACCCCCTTCATCCCTCCGGGGTCGGTGAATTCATACCCGACTTGTCTGGGAAGCATAAAGCGCTGACATCGACTGGAAACTGCAAGTCATTGTATGGCCAAATACGCATTCAACCCGTAGAAGTAGAATGCGTGGCGCATCCGAAAATGGATCAAGTCACGCCGTCCTTTGTCCTTTTTTATCCTTTTATCTATTAAGAGATTAGGTTGAAAAGTTTTATTCGCCTTTTTTTCGCGTTGTTCTGAACACCTTCATCTCACCGACTAGCTCTTAGACACTAACTGTTCTGGAAAGATCACTTCTAAGAGAATCTCAGAGCACAATTTATAGTCGGCTTACCCTGCCTTCAAGGAAGAAGCTCCTAATCTCGATGATAAGCCGGCGACTGAAAAAGCTCTGGAGAAGGATCGGAAGCGCCGTACAACAGCACCGCCGTCCTGGGGAGACACTGTGATAACAACGACCGAACTGTGTGAGGGCGGCGGCGGAGGTGGCGGCCGGCGATAAGCCGTTCTTAATGTCAAAACGATACGAAAAGCTGGAAATGCAACTATGGACACGGCGCTTAGTCACGCCGACGACCGACTAAGAATCTGCTGCTAAAGGTCGACGACTACGGTAGCGGCAACAGTGGCAGTTGGTAGACTGATTGGGAAAGGTCGCATTCCTGTGGAACGCCGGCGAGCAACAGAAAGCGAATTGGTGGCAGCTGGAGTGATAAGGGACGCCGGTGCTTCTGTAGTCCTTTTGGTTTTATGTGCATAACGACTGCACTTAATGGTCAAGGAAAACCGCACAGTAGTCAAGGCCGGTAACAAAGACAACCGAACAGGTCTTGAGTGCCCCGCACTTCTTTAGGTAGAGTTCAATGCATGGTGCACTCTAGTAACTCGCTAGGTGGCACTCACCATCAGGTTCCACCAGTCAAATCAGGGCTGGATTCACCAACGACTTACAGAGACTTAACGGAGAAATTACAGCCGAAATTCCTGAAGAAGAAAAAAACGCGAACTAACGAGGCTTATCAACAGGTGATATGGTGAAATGTTGGCGTTATCAGGAATGTCAGCTAAAAAAATTTCAATCCCGTTAAACCTCTGTAAGTAGTCATAACGATGTTTTGTTGCGATCAAAACTTCTAGCGTCAGGCGGGACTCGAACCTGCACCTCCCTCTGACCCAGCGGGAATGCTCTACGCCTTTACACCACTGGCGCCGTTTGATCGGACGCAACATCCATACCTCGTGGGACCGATCAGCACCCACCCGTATCCGGGATGTCCGCTGATATCAGCATGGAGCCAGTTAAGTTGACAGCTTACAACCTCGATACCAGCCACTTGAGGCCCAAAGAAACCGATTTAAACCCTCTGTAAGTCGTTGATTAGTCTGGCCCCTGGACGGGATCTGATCGCAGGTGAGCAACTTCTACACAGTAATGCACAAATGGTGCATGGTAGCGCAGTGGCAGGAGGCGCCGGAAAGTTGCTTGCAGCCGATTGCAAGATCTTGGTTCGGATTTCACCCCAAGCTATGCTTCCGTGGTCGATGAATAGGGTATCAGACTTGTATAAGAAGGATAGCGCACTGACCGGCTGGCCGCTGCAAGTCACTGTATAGGCTACATACGCATTCAAAACGCCTCCACGACATCCTGTAGAAGTAGAATGCGTGTCGCATCCCAAAATGGATTGATCAACGTCGTCATCTATCCTATATTTGTATTTGTATCAAAACACTAATCGAACATGCGGGTCCATTTTAACACAAACGGCCGGTTCTAAACTCTTCGTGTTCCCCAAAAATCCTCGCAAAACCAATGTAATAGGCTCATTGGTAGTTATTTCAAGAGTGGATAATTTATCGTTTCTTCCACCTTCGTGTTTATTATCACTGTGTTTTATCGCTAATTGTGCTTCTTTTGTCACGTGTTGTTATCCACGTATAATTAAATGAATAAATATTCGGACTAGTAGGTTGTTGCATTAAGCGAGACCCAACAGGATTTGTCGAATATTGAAGATTGGTTGAAAATTGCAGGATTTTTCCTACAACCTATGACGAAAATCTAACAAGGAATGGTTCCCAACTCAGGTGAGCTTTTGCGATGCTATTTTGACAGGATACAGGGCCATCTGAGCGAAGTCCAAAATTACAGTTGGTTTTTGCAGAACGCCTTTTTAAAGACCTGAAAAGAAAGTGTGAAAGCGTGTGCGCAACAATTATCAACCCCTATGACACCTCAAGAGATGTGTCTCGGGGCGTAGTCGGTAGAAGTGCCGCATCATAGAAGGCCACCGACAGGGTTTTGAGTTCGATTCCGTGCACCGCAAGTGTTTTGCACATATTAATTTGTTGTTATTGCGCTTTCTCATGATCACAGGAGCCAATTCTAGACCACCAATGCTTATAACAAACCAAGGCTGTATATTTGCGCCTTCATACGTGCTAGTTTTTCAACGCACCACTACCATATCATACCATAACACCAATGAGACCGCAACTGCACACATATTCGCATACCATACGGTTAAATATTATGAATCCGGGTCATACCGGTAAACAATTGAACTAAAAATGTCACTCTCACCTGAACCTGTTATCGACTGATTACTTTCCACATTCACCGAATTTCAAAGGTACAGAGTATTGCGAAAATGGGACCTTGGTGAAGATGGAAAAGATTGTTCCCCAATGGGTTTTGTAAGGTGCTGCAGGTGTGAGAAACACTTGTGTTTACTTGTTTCATAGCTTTGAACCGTAGCTGTTGACTAGAAGGGAAGAGCAATAGGACCTTCTATTTCCCAGAAATGATATGATGCAGATAGGCATCGTTGAAAAACTAGCACATATGAAGACGCAAATAGACAGTCTTGGTTTGTTGTAGACATTGATCGCCTACAATTGACTCCTGTGATCATGAGAAAGCGCAATAACAACAAACCAATGTGTGCAAAAACATTTGCAGTACACGGACTCGAACGGAAAACCCCGTCGGTGCACTTCTATGAGGCGGCACTCCTATCGACTGCGCCACCGAGACACATCTCTTGGGGTGTCATAGGTGTTGATAATTGTTGCGAACACGATTTCCCTCCTCTTTTTTCAGGTCTTTAGAAAAGCGTTCAGCAAAAACTGACTGTGGTTCTGGGTTCCGCTCACAGGGCCCTACCTGCACCCTGTCAAGATAGCATCGCAAATGCTCACCATGAGATGGGAACCTTTCCGTGTAAGACCGTTTAGTGCATCATAGGATGAAGTTGCGCCATGTACTAACTCAGTACGAGATGTTATTGAACTACATGCACGGCTGCTGTCTTCCCGAGTTAATAAGCGGTGAAATGATTTTTAAGCTTTTTTGTTCTGATAGTGCCTTTTTACTATTGCTTGTGCTAAATCCTAGATAGGAAAGGTTGGAAATTTAACGACCATTCAAGCGGTGAAAGCTTTTTGTTGAAGCACCATGCAAAGGTTAAGGTAAGTGAACGAATTGTATCATAATTGTTCCGACTTTCTTAAAACGTGTAGAGTTTGAATTGAAAGGTGTCTTACCAGAAATAAATAGAAAAATAAAAGGGGAAAGTTTGGCTGAAGAATACGCGAAAAATAAATCCCGTATCACCTTGTACTAACAGCAGAGAAAGCTAAAAAAATCCAGTTTTAATGCACTAGACGTCGTACATAACTCTTTCGATTTACGAGATTTCGAATTTCATATGCACATCCCTGTACGCCAGTTCAATATTGTCTGATTGGTCCAACCCCTCACGTAGGCAGGTCACATTACCGATCTGTACCGGTTAATGGACACAGGTCGCACTTAATCAACCCCTTTCTTGGGAACTGCCACGCACTTTGCTTCTATGGAACGTCGCTAAGGGATTGATAGAGAACAACATCGAAAGGTATGTACGTGACCTCTTGTCGCCAAACTAGGCGAAATTTCAACAAGAAAGCGATAGTTAAGACGAGTCATTGCTACATGGTTCTGAATCACCATTTTCTCATAAACAGTATTGTTTGCGGTTCAGTTTCGAGTCTAAGTGTCTCCTGCGCTGAATGTCGTAAACACCTTTATTGTTCTCTAGGACTATGAACATTGCACTATCAGGCGATAGCGTAGCGGCAGCCTTTGATGACGTTCAGATTGTTTCAGCCATCATCACTAGTAAGTTCCTGTGAGGGAGCTTTGTAGTGCTGATAGGGATTCGCACTGGTGCCTCTGCACTTGATAAAAAGCCACGGATTTATCGCTAGGGGTGGCATAAGTACATAGTATTAAACTGATAGGTCACCGATATTTTCGAGGGTCTTCACTCAAGAAGATCCGCTACTATGTTGAATGCTTCAAAAGTTGAAGAAACACGTCGACAGTGAAAAAATCTAGAAAGCCGCCCCGAACAGAAGAATTGTTCCATGTCGCGAATGTGGGCAGCATTAGGAACGTGTTGGATCTGTTGGGTCACGTCAACCAATCATAGACAATCAGAGAGCATCGGCGGAAAACACGCGAGTAACTCATATGACCGCGCAAGCTTTGCCTGAATGCCATTCCCATTCGACGCGGCCTGATTGTTTGCCACGTTCCCCACCCCCCCCCCCTCAATGCTGGCAATATTCGCGACCAGGGATGTGCGGAAAACTTTCTGGAAAAAGCGGAAGACGAAAGAGGGAACGGAAACGCTCAAATATGGCCGGAAACCGGAATACGAAACGCGGAAAAAGAAATGACACATGTTCGCTCATCCTCATCATAACATAACATAGCGAAGCAAGAATTCATAATATTGTTATGAGAAACTTGTAGCTATGGCTAGAGCAATAGATGAAAACAAATGTCAAGGTCTTATCTCACTACTTGTCACCATTTCAGCATGCAGTCCTTCCATATCTAGTTCCTGCGACGGGTTTTTCGCTGACTTATTTGATGCTGATATTTTTTGAACGGTAGACTTAACCGACTTAACCAATTGAGGTTACTTACAGCCTCGCATTAAAAAGAAAGTGACTCGAGTGAAGTCTAAAACTAGAGTAGCCACCTAGATCATTTCCCGACCAGAAAAGAGATTCCTCTCAACACTTAGGAAACCAGTGGCATCATGGATGACGTGGTGACTGCACAGATATCTGCACATTCAACATTGGCTGTTACATTGTGATCACCAAAACTAGTACTCAAAATTCATTCTGAGATCTAAGATGATAATAAGATGACTGATTAGTCGTGGTGGGTCCACACTTCCACAGGAATATTCAGTCTGTCAGCCTAGAAATCCTACGCCCAAAGTGACACAGCTGGACAGTTCCTAGATGGTTCTCAAAGCAATACTTTTGTGTCAGAAATCAATAAGCTACCATAGTCAGTTAAAATAACAGCTCATGGTAGATATTCGTGATGCTTCATTGAAAAATGAATCGCATAACTCCATATGGATATCACACCTAACGAAATTAAACATTGAAATTTGCACCTTTGGTCAGGAACACTGATGTAATCTTGAAGCAGACAACTGAATGCCACAACGTTCACTGAACCCTTTGTTTCATGACACTGTGCTTTTCATGACACTATGCTATATGCTTACAAAGTTTTTGTAGCTATTTGTAACTAATGGATCAAGAATTTTATGATCATTCAAATGCTGAGTGCATTTTCTTACCATACAATGCATGTACATATAGCCTTTGTGGCACATTAGTTTTGCCGTGCACACAGCCGTTGCCATTTCTGAGTTTTTTGGTAGCCTAACCAATTACAAGAATATTAATATTATACAAAGTTGTCAGACAGTACTTCTCCCACAATTATATGGAGGTGAACTTTTTTCAATTAATGAGCTGATTATGTTCAAATCAATAGAAAACTAGTGTGGAACAGTGCTCATTTCCGTTTCCGCCTTCCGGCCTAAAAACAGGCGGAACATGGAACGGAACGGAAGAGCCCAAAATGGACGGAAACCGGAATTCGGAACACGGAAACGGAAATTCCGCACATCCCTGTTCGCGACTAGGGCCGAAAAATCGGAAATGCGGCAAACGAATAGCGAACATCGGCAATAGTCAACCCTCTATTGGATACACCATGCACTCTACTTTTATGGGGTAACTTCGGTGCTATGTACAGTGGGTAGCCGATGGATGAGTCAGTGTTTTATCATTCCCGAATAGTCTTGTGGGAAGCCATATACCCTCAAGACACGTAAGACTTGGATGGCTCTAGCGAAACCCGAAACGAGAACCTCAATTTATTGCCCTGCTTGGGTAGCACAAGTACAGAGACTGCCTGGGTATAGTAAGTATACCTATATAGATAAGTACAAAGGTTTAGGTTGATAAGTAATTCGATTTTTTCGAGGTTCTTCACTCTCAAAAAGAATATTTCCGCTACAGTGAACAGTGGCTCGAAAGTTAAAGAAACACGTAGATAGTGAAAAAATCTAGAAAACCGTCTCTACAAAAAAAACTGGCCCATGTCGCTAATCTGGACAGCATTGGGAACGTGTTGGATCTGTTGGGTCACGTCCACCAATCATGGACAATCAGAGAGCATCGTCGGAACACACGCGAGTAAATCAGGTGACCGCGCAAGCCCTGTCTCAATGGGACTCCCGTTCGATGCGGCTTGATTGGCTGCCGTGTTCTCATCTTCCAGTGCTGCCGACATTCGCGACCAGGATCGAAAATTTCGAAACGCGGCAAACAAAAATGCGAAGATCGGCGACAATCAACCCTCTATGGGAAACACCATGCACTCTACCTAAAAAATATAAGCAGGAAAAGCTGAAGAAAAAGAACCACAGTCGTCCGACTTCAAACGGGACAAAAACCACTTCTTCAACATGCCGCTACACGGATTCTGCACATCCTTCAATGATACGAGGTGAGTTCTGGGTCAGTTGGCTAGAACATCAACCTGAGAATGACCTTAGCAATTGCTCAAACCTGCAGTTGGTAGGCTAATTGCCCTACGAGCAGCTTCTATTAAGGGGGGGGGGGTGGATTCTCGGTGTTTTTCACGGAAGTGACGCGACACACAGATGCGGTCGACGGCGGTCGAGAGGGCGACGTTTTGCACTGTCGGGCCTGTGTGTGTGCGTACAGACGGGGGCTGTTTCCGAGTGCAATTTCGGTTGTTACGACGAGCACACATGTCTCGTTCGAGCCTTTGTTCTCCGCGAACGCGCTAACGTCTCCAACAGGCTATTCCAGCAAAACACGGCAACTCGCGTCAGCAGTTCAGGCTCGGCGAACGACGCCCAAAGGATGAAAGTGTGCCTCTGACAACAGCACTTACGCCAAAAACCGTTTTTTGACGCGTCGGGGGCCACGTGCGGAAGCGATAAATCGTGAGAGCCGGTTCCGCCGGTTTGTGGTAGCGGGTCACTCCCGTACTATCGTGGTGGCGCAGTCGGAAAAGGCGCGACGGGCGCGTGCTAACAAGGTTGTTGGGACGAGCCTCGCCCAGGCCATCTATCCGAAGTCGTTGAATTGGTACTGGGTTTGTCCGAGAACGATCAAATGTTGACTTCTCCATCGGCTGGCTAACGCGAGTCATTGTATAGGCTAACTACTCATTCAAATTAGCTCCGCGACATCCCGTAGAAGTAGAATGCATAGCGCATCCGAAATGTAGATAGAATAACGCCGTCCCTTATCCTTGTATGCTTTACTCAAATTTCTTTAAAGAGATACAAGTAGAGGCATCGAGTGGATTAATTAGGATGCGCCACGCATTCTGCAAAAGATTCAATAATTAAATGTTAAGCAAGTCCCCTTCAAACGCGATTATTTCAGTTTTTTCCAACTTCATACCAGAAATGAGCCATACGTAGTTTCGTGGTACGTGAACTGCTACGAGACTTTCCCATAAAGGATAAAGGATATAGGGCGGCGTTACTGAACTCCGATTGGAATGCGCCACACAGTTTACTTATGCGGGATGTCCTGGAAGCGATTAAAATTTGAATTTGGCCATACAATGACTTGCGATGGCTAGCCGATGATTAACTCAGCGTTTTTATCCTTCCCAGACATATCTGGTTCCAACTCTCCGACCTCGGACTGGTGGAAGGGTTGGTTGGCCTGAGCGGGAAATCCAAACCAGCAACCTGGTACATATATGCTGCACGCGACCAACCGGCTCCTCCTTCGACTGCGCTACACTCGCCCTATACTAGTCCATAAGTAAATAAATAAATTAATAAATATTGCTTAGACTCCCTCACAATGCAAAAGTTTCGGTCAGTTTCCAACTTCATGCCGAAAGTCGCTAGCGGTAACGCTGTCAGACGAGGCTCCGGCTGTCGCTGCACCACGACGAATCGACACTGTCAGTTCGCATTCAGATTGCCTTCACGAGATCACGTGAAATTAGAATGCATGGCGCTTCGTGCACAGTATTGATTAGCCCTTCGTTCTATACTTTGTCCTACAAGCCCTTAGTTTGTCCTAAAAGCACAATGCAAGCAAGCGTCATAATAGGGGAATATGAGTCTCCATGTCCCTCCAGTGAAGAAGCGGACTAACTGGGCTGCTCTGGCACGCAGCAGATATCAGTGAGGACGTTAAGAGCCGCTAACCATTGCAAATCGATGCTCCAACGGCATCAAAAAGGCTTAGGAAATAAAGTCGTACAGAATATGATTCTGTAGATAGACTGGAAGATTAGAAACTTGGGTGAGTCAAATAAATGGAAGAATGGGACCACCATTATGGCGCAGATTGGTGACAACGTATATTTGAGCAGCTCCAACAGCGCAAAAATAGCCACCACTTTTTGCAATGCATGACTCACCTTCTAGCCGCAGGGTTTCGAATATGCGTCATTCTAATCCTCGTCCCAAGACGCGAATGAGCGCCCCGAGCGTGTGACACAGTTGCTTGCCGCAAGGTGATCCTCCGCCGAGTGTGATGGTGGTGTTCTCCAGCACTAGTAGGAGCTTGAAGCAATCCGTTCCGACAAATTACGGCATTTTTCAAGCAAATGAGTCAGCAACAATCTACAAGGTCAGCTCTGAACCCACTCAATCCATTCATTCCTACAGCGCCCTCCTAGGAAGTCTTCAGCGCTGACACAACTGCCTGTCAATGTGGATGAAGTACGTTTGAGAAATACGAAATTATTTCCGCGCCGAATGCGCTACCAGAAGTAGCCTTCAGATAATCAATTCCCACTGGCTGATAGCCGATGGAAGAGGAAAGAGACTGGAATCAGGAGCAGTTCCAGCTTTTGACACAACTTTCATCAGCTGCTACCTAAACATTCGAGCAGCGGCCATTATTTTCGCGCCGTAAGGATCTAATACTCTCGAACTTCGTACCAGAGCTTCTCAGTGGTGAACGACTTGAGAGCACTGATTGCTGTGGAAATATGGGCAGAACAACTTAAAGGAGATGACAACGGTCATTATTTTTGCGCAGAATGGAGTACCAAAAGTCTTCAGATATACATCTGGCGTGGATGTTGCGATCCATGAAACAGCGCTGGTGGTGCAATGGCGTGGAGCGTTCCTGCACGGTCAGCATGAGGTATGAGTTCGAGTCGTGCCTGGCGCTAGAGTTTTGGTCGCAACAAGACATCATCGTAACAGCTTGCAACCTCGATACCAGCCACTTGAGGCTCAACGAAATTGACTTGAGTCTTCAGATATCCAATTCACCTTTTGTGATAGCGAAAATGCTCAATAATTTGTGGTCAAAAGCGCAGAAACGGCAATTATATTCGCAACTGATGGGTAGCAAAAGAAGTAGGAGCTTTAAGCGGTCGGCCCTAAACTAAACGTCTTTTAGATTGTAGGTCTATGGCGTCATCAAGACTTCTGATCCCTAGAGATCTTGGAAAGATGATGTCTTTGCTTCATGCTCGATAACCACTGAAAGAGTGCGGGTTGTGCAGTCGGAGGAGGTGCTTACCCCACCTGCAACCCCAATCGATTCGATTGGGGTTGATTCGGGTCCTGCTCCAGCCAGCTAAGCCTCAAGAAGTCCACCTTCAGAGTGATGAACTGGTACCAGGCTACTCTGGGAAGGATAGGGCACTCCTATGTCTACCGGTTGACCCCCGTCACTTTTCATTTAGACCAAATACGCATTCGAATTTCCTTCATAATATGCAGTAATAGTAGGGAGCGTGGCGCATCCCGCAAAATACCACCTTTATCCTGTTGTCGTTTGAAAAGGAATAAACATTGGAAGCAATAGAAAAGAAGTGAAGATAGTGAAACCGGCCATTATTTTCGCGAGCAGCACTACCGGTCATCAATGAGCTTTTCGTGAAATGAAACGCTCTGAAAAAAGGTTTTCCCGGCTTCTACAGCGGATCGTTCAAAAACTTGAGTCACTCGATGGTGAACTTGGAATCACCTCGAGGATGGTTCACCCGTTGCGAAAATAGCAGCCGCTTTTCAGTGATTTCACACCGTGTTACATGCTGGCCTATTTACCTTACCATAGTTTGAAAAGGCGCTAGCACCTTATTTGGTGATGAAGCAAGTGCATCATAAAGTGCAGAAACTAAGTGACCCACTCATGGGTCACAGCAGAGATAAGTTGGTGAAGGGCATCCGTCTATCTTACGGGACCAGCTTCCCGGGGCATCTGGCACCTTAACTCTAATACTGGCCGATAAGAACCATTTTTGCAAAAATGTCCGTTAACAGTCGTGGAACTATGAGCGGGCCAAGGTCAGGCAATTATTTAGGAGCGGCCTTTATTTTCGCAACAATAGGACGGCAGAAACCCCGTCAATGCATCCATGAGCTGACTCTAGTCCGAACCGTCGGTCCTATTACCGCAAGGCAACAAATGAAACGAAGGAACACGGCCGATGCTAATCGTTCCGTAGTGAGTGGGGGCGTTGCGAAGATAGCTGCCGGTTTTTCGTGATTTTATACCGGAAAGTACTTAATGAAGTGAGGAGGCTAAATGACCTATCCATGGGTCATAGCAGACATAATGTGTTGAAAGGCATCCGGTCAATCCTACACGACCCAATCCCTGAAGCTCCTGGCAATGATACCTAGTCTCCTCCAGTGGCTGATAAGAGCCACTTTTAAGAAGTGTTCGGTCATCGATGAGAATATGGGCGGCCATTATCTTCGCAAACCCATCTGCATCCAGGGTTTAATTTCCTACCGAATCATTGGTCCAATTACCACGAGGCAACAAATCAAACGCAAGAACACTGCCGCTGCCGAACGTTCGGGGGTAGTGGGAGGGCACGGTGATGAATGAATAGGACGGTTTTTGTGAAGTGTCCGGATAGCGGCCGTCAGAGATGTGCGCCGACGGGTGAAACGGGATACAGGGTGTATGCATCTCGTCGCGTGCCTGCCGCCGGCGCCACTGCCGCCGCCGCCGCCGGAGGCGCTGGCTGACGATGTTCGTGGGCGACGACGACGCCAACGACGGCGACGAGGCGAGCAGCAGCAGCAGCAGCGGCCCTCGAGCTCGACCGACGAACCGACCGACCGACCGATGGCGACAGCTGACAGCTCAAGCATCGATCGCATGCTTCGGGTAAATCATCCGAGGCGACTTTGAAAGAGCCTGGGGCTCCGAAATATCGGTGGTCGACTGCCCGTGTGAATGGGATGGAAGTACATAGCACCAGGCCTGTGTCTGCCTCTCTGATCAGCAGCTCAATCCGTCACGGCTTTTCCAAAGGCGACAAGGGATAAAGGACGGCGTTAATCAGTCCAATAAGGACGCGCCATGCATTCCACTTCTACGGGGCAGTTTGAATGCGTATTTGGTTTATACAACAAATTGCGGCGGCTAGCCGATAGGCAAGTCAGTGTTTTATCCTTCCCAGACAGGTATGGTGCCAAATAACCTACACCAGACGAATTCTGGAGAGATTGGAAGATGTGGTAGTTCTCGTCCTGGAGAGACCGGAAGATATGGTAGTCACATGGCGAGATATCCGAGCTATATGGTGGGCGGGGTAGGGTTTCAATTCCGAGATCCTCTAGGAATGCCTGAGTGATTGAAGACTTGTGAGGTCTGGCGTTGTCCCACAATACATAGAAGAGGTTGAGGACAGAAGAGCGTAGGACTTCACCCCTCGCAGTGCTTCAGATGCTGTTCGGGAACAACTGCGGTGTTCTCCGGCATCAGGTAACGCATCGAGTACTGCGCCGTCATTCATAGAAAATGGTCGACTCGACCTCGGGCGGTCTTCGATGTTAAAGTCTCCGTTCTTGAAGCGGCTCCACCACTTTGTCACCCAGTTGCAGAAAGTAACGTCCTAGACCAACTGCCTGTGCATCAGTTCTGTCGCCCACCTTCTCGTGTTCCCAGCACGGTAGAAGATCAAATCCACACGAACTTTTGGGTCATCCTAATATTAAGAAGTAGTAAAAATTTACCAAGTTCTTACTCGAAAATTTATGACTCAACTGCCCCAAAAGGTTCAGATACGCATTCAAACTGCCTTCACGACATACCGCAAAAGTAAAATGTGTGGCGCATACCACAGATACAGATTAACAGCGTCGATTTTTAAGATGTGCCTCCGGTGCGAAGCTCCAGTCTGACATATTTATAAACTACATAACGTGTTGAAAAGTCTGTCCATACACCAGCGCAAAATTAATTGAAACTCGAGATTTCTCCTTATAAATACGCGAACCAACTAGCACTATTTGCAAGTTTTAAACATTCGCTTAAGCCTGGAGCGGCTGATAGAGAGGCTATATGTTGTTACAGGATGTTTTGTTGCGATCAAAATTCTTGCGCCAGGCGGGACTCGAAGCCGCATCTTCTGCTTTTCAAGTAGCGATGCTACGCCTCACACCACCGGCGCTGTTTTACCGCAGGTAACGTCTGCGATACTGGCAGGCCTCGAGGATATCGTGGATGTTGCAGGAGTAAGACGGCGGTGGTGGTGTAGGGCGTAGCACCGCTGCTTGGAAAACAGAAGGTGAGTGGTTCGAGTCCCGCGTGGTGCAAGAATTTTGACGACAACAAAACATCCGATAACAACTGTTTCGCAGTTTAATGCTAACACAAATCTAAAGTGCTAGACTCCTCAGAGAACGACGCGTCCCCATCTCGATCTAACTTCTACGTTACTACGATCTTTAGAAAGCTTCCAATAGCCTTTCCGAGACTGATGTTTGGCGAAAGAAATGATGGAAAGGACGCACCCGATCAAACTGCCTCTCTCACATGAACATCGTATGAAAGCAGAATGCGTGGCGTATCCAAACATGACTCCTAAGCTCTTCTCCTTCAGTTGTTTACTGAGCACAGACTTCTTTGGCTTTCGACACTGCTTCTATTGCTGAGAAAAACCTCCAGCTGTTTATCGCTGCATAAACTTGACTGAGAAAGGCAACTGCATCGGTCGAAGTGACTAATCCAATGATGTATAGCCGTATTCAAGAAGAAGAGTGGTGACAAGGGATCCATTGGTCCCGCTGCTTAGGAAATTATAGTACTTTGCGCTCCTAGTCGCGAATGCGGGCAGCTTTAGAAGGCGGGAACGAATAAGCGAAACAAGCCGCTGCATAGAGTGGAATCATCGAACGTGTACACATAAAGTCGGAACCCTGATTGGAGGGCGCGTATTTGACCGCCACTCTGATTGGTTATGATTAACTGGCGTGCTCTCACTCCGTTCCCAATGTTGCTCAACATGGGCCTATGTTCCTTAACTCTTTACGGACTCCGTTCAAATATCATACATTCATTTCGAATAGATATGGGTAAATATATCGTTCTCTAAGAACTCTCTCTTTCTCTTCCAAGAAATAATACAAGTTGAGGAAAATGACTGAATTGGCAGAAGTTAGTAGTTCAGTCGAAAATTCCGGATCATGTTCACGCTATTTTGTTGCTACTCTTATTAAACATTTAAAACAGCCAACGTCTGTCTGTCCGTGCGTCTGTCGGTTCGTCCGACCAAGTCTAACGCTCTTCTGACCGGTTTTCACATCTACATCGACAGTGTCGATCTCTGCTGTCAATGACTGAACTGACTGAATGGTGCCTGTTTATGGTGCACCGATCGGATGTCGACCCGTCAATCAATTTTACCCATATTTATCTGCAGTTGAGCGTTTGAAAGCCACGTGAATATCGACGAACAGGCTTCACAGCTAGCAAACATTATCGATCGATGGAATAGTTCCAGGCATTGATTAGCACCGGGCTTCATGCTTCAGTTTTGACAAAAAATACTTTTGGAATGGAATTAATATGATAATAGCATATCCCTTTATATAATAATCCGCTAGGCGATGAGTCATAAAATAAGAAGAGAAAATCGGGAGGAAATTAGTCGCAAATAAGCGGAAAATATCCAGACGTCTTCTACGTGCCTGAGGATTCAGAAGACGTGCCGAAGACGTCGTCGCAACGCCTTGGAGATTAAGATGATCATCGACGGAAAGCCTTCATGACAGGGGAAGGCAATCGATATCGATCAATATCGTCGATTCTCTCTCAGATCTAACCGATCAGAGTGGGAAACACTCGAGTGTTGTGGCCGGAGGATGAGCCTCACATCAGGTGGAAATTTTTAATGGTGAGTCCAATATCGATCGTTGTCATCGATCACCTGACCGGTTATTTCGGTTTTTTCCCAGATATAGCCAATCATGGTGGGAGACACACGAGTGTTATTGACGTGTGCAGCAATGTGTGTGCTTCACATCAGGTGGAAAGCTTCAATGGGGGGGGGGCAATATTCGATCGATGTTGACGATGGTGATGGCACTGCAACATCGCGCGAAGCGCGCAATTGCGAGGCACGCCGATTGGCGTGGCGGAGCACTTGTATTTTATGGCCCACAGCTCACCACAACTATATATCTAACTAATTGACTAACTAACTGCTAAATAAATAAATAAATCTGCAGCTTTTGCCCTATTTTCCTTTAAAAATTCAGACATAGCCGGAAAATAGTGAGTGAAGAACAAAAAGGGAACAAAAAGGAGTAAAGGCCGTTGTCGCCCTCGGAATGCAACATGCATTCCGCGTCTATGGATACGACAGCTAAAATCATACTAAAATGAAAATGTGATAAAAAATGATGACGGCCGGCATTAATCAACAATCGCTTTGTGGGACGCGCCACGCATTCTAATCTTGCTGGATGTCAGTTCCGATGCGTATTTGGGCTATACAATTGTTTTGGGTGGCCACTTAATGGATAACGCAGTGGTTCATCCCTCACTGACGAGTCTGGCACCAATTCGCCGACTCCGGAGGGATGGAGGACTTGGTTCGTTCGGATGGGATCCGAATCATGAATATCTGTTCGGAGTGCACGCTACAGCCGGCCCCTCTCCCGACCGCTCTACCAGACTCCCATTCTGTTAATAGCACCCTATTACTGTTACTAAGAGAAAGAGTAACCTTGTGCTTCTGCAAATCCGGCCAAAGATCATGTGCCAAGAAATTGTTTCGGCAACTAAGAATACAGGAAGAAGAGGTTGAAGGAATCGTTTACAAAGGTTGTGATCTATTTTGAAATTTACAACAGGGCGATGCAAAAATTACAAAATAGAAAAAATAAGACGATGTGGGCGGTATGAAGGTGCACACAGCAATGATCGACCAGCGGATGAGTCAAAGAGATCAGCATCGGTGGTCTCGTGATAAGAACTTCTGGCGGTCACCGGAGGAGAAAGCCAAAACTGGATCGGGTTCGAGATCGAGATCGGCTACGGGACCCAGAATGGTCTATGTAGTCGTCTAGAAAAAAAATTATGCGACATTCCTTCTCCTGCTTCCTCCCTTCATTCATTCATTCTTCTTTCCCATTGTCTTTCTAGCCCTACCATTTCCACTTTTGGAGTGGAGGACCCGAATAGGGAACTTATTCTTTCGTGGGATATGAGGCCGCAGATGCGAAGCGCTTTCTTTACCCTCAGATCATGCCTAAAAGCCAATCAGTCAGTTTGGTCGAATATGAGTCTGTACGCGCTTCCACGCAAAATTAACGGCCCGTCGACGAGCCGTTCAGTATCTACAATAAAATCAAAGAAACGATCAATGTCGATCGTTGCGGTTTTGGCGATATAAATATTGATTGATGTTATCGGCGTTCGCCCAGATTTGAGATTTTGAGGTTATTTAGACCACAACAAGTAAACATCCTCGAGCAGCCAATCAGTCTCGATCGATATCATCGATCTTCCCCTAGAGCCAACGTTTGAACGAAAAGGTGGCTGCTGGTAGAGTACTACAATCGGCTAGAATCGATAAACCGATCAATATTGATTTCTAGCGCCAGGCGGGACTCGAACCCGCACCTCCCTCTGACCGGACGGGAATGCTCTACACCATTACACCACCGGCGCTGTTTGATCGAACGCAACATCCGGCTTAAAGAAACTGATTTGGATCATTTCTATCTAGACCTACAGCATAACTGGTTCCATGCTGATATCAGCGGCCAGCTCATCCTGGATACCTGAATACGGGAGAGTGCTGATCGGTCCCACGAGGTGTGGATGTTGCGTTCGATCGAACAGCACCGGTGGTGTAATGGCGTAGAGCATTCCCGCCCGGTCAGAGGGAAGTGCGGGTTCGAGTCCCGCCTGGCGCTAGAAGTTTTGATCGCAACAAAACATCGTTGTAACAGCTTACATATTCGGCACCAGCCAATTGAGGCTTAAAGAAACTGATTTGAATATTGATTTCGTTTCAAATTCTGAGACGATGTGATAATACAGCCTGTGCTGTGGCGCAACCCAAGGAATAGTCGCCGAGTCAATATTAACCATGATAAGGGAGACACAGAATGTAACAAAAATAATGAAGAAGCAGTGGAAACAAGTCACGTATCAAACTCAAGCTGATTTTCTTTGTTTTGAAAAAAATATTTTTAATGAAAAAGGCTGAAATTTCAAAAAAAAAATTCGAGTCCAATGATGATTGAGGTTTTCCATATGTTTGGCTCTATTTTTGAAAGAATTATAAAGGCACAGTTCAAAAATTGTTTATGTTCATCTCAACTGGTACCCAAACTTATGGAACGACTGATTGATTAAGATCAGTATTGGTAATTCATCGAGTCACTACTGACGTTTTCATCTCGATTATAAACTAGACACTTTCGATCAACTTCAGATCGATACTGTTTAGACACAGCTAACCCGTATGGATGAAGTCGTTCTGTGGCGACGTGAGCTGAGGGCCTGTTCATACTTTGCGATGGGAGCGAATGATCGGCCAGGCAAATCATACGTATCGATCTCTTTTGGGCGATCGCGCGGCAAAAATCGATACGCATGACTTGCCAGGCCTATCAACCTCCCACATGGCGAAGCATGAACAAGCTGCAGAGCTAGACACCTTGACTGTAATACTCAGACTGGAAATTGAGGTGGGCGAGAGGTTAAGTACGAAGATTGAGACGGAGATTTTTTTGCGAAAAAAAAAACAACAACAGCGAAGAACGGGTTATCATCAGCAAATCGAAAATTGAAGTTAATGGCGAAAAAGCACTGCGAAATGAATAGAACTAGCGACTAGCTTTCTCTAGAAGAAACTGAAACCCGCTGCTGCTAGCGTGTGCAGAGAGAAATTCAATCAAGTTTTTTCGACAGTTTCCACGTCGTTCTATTCTCTTCTGTAATTGGAAACATTTTTGTGCTTCGAAATGAAAGCATGGAGACTCATCGACTGAGGTATAGAATGAGAAGGGAAGAGGAACCCACATATAGGTTTCGTCCGTGACTCTTGGTTCTACGTTTGATCGTGCTCTTTGACATACTCCATGCTGTCTTCTATGATAATTTTTCCCTTTCCAGTTTACCATAGATTATGGGCAAAATTTTATTATTTACTTGTTATATTATTTTTTTCCCCTTCATGTGCCACCTCACCGCGGTGAAGGGGTGAACATCACGTTGTGATGGCTAACGGCACAAACGGTCACGCAGTACGCGACGCTTTTGTCGTGTATGGGCGGCTCTCCTGTATCCCTGGCCAGGAACATGTGAGTAACCAGACCACCGCTACGGCTCAAACAACTAAACCCGCGCCCCAGTCCTCCGCGCGCCGGAGGTGGACTTCTACGACGTCGGTTGCATCCACCTCCGGCGAGGGGCCATCTAACCTCGGAATTAAACTATCAGGACGTCATTGGAATCGGACTACCGGAAACTCCCTCCCACCACGACACGGAAACTGCCTATTCGTCTGCACTTATAACTGTCGTTCGATCGCATCTGAGCAGCATCTTCGGGCACTGCTTTACAGAAGCCGCAATATCAAATACGACGTTATCGCCCTGCAGGAAACGAAAGGCAGAACGGAAACCATAAGAAGGACCGACCACAACGAGCTTCTCATTATCGGAGCAAAGGTGGACAGAAAGAATATTGGCGGAGTTGGATTTCTCGTCAATTCGACAGTGCACCACCTAGTAGACTCTTACAAGATCATCAGTCCGCGAGTAGCTGTTCTTCGTCTGCAAACCAAAGATCAAGGAACCATCTCCATCATAAATGGATATGCTCCAACATCTGCGGCCACAGATGAAGAAAAGGAGGAATTCTACAAGCTGTTCGAAAGGATTGTCAACGACGAGAAGAGCTACTACAAAGTTGTCGTTGGTGACTTTAACGCTATCGTCGGTACGAATGATCACGACGAATGGAGGCTAGGACCACATGGAACTTCCTCAAGGAACGAAAACGGAGAACGCCTGATAGACTTCCTATCCGCGTGCCGTCTCTTCCATGGAAATTCTATGTTTAAGAAGCCTTCAAACCGACGATGGACCTGGGAAGCCCAAATGGAGAAACACGTTCGGAGATCGACCATGTTCTTACAAACAGACGCTGGAGTCTGTTCGACGTCTCCGTGCTGCCTTCATTTGACACCGGCTCGGATCACCGTCTTGTCCGTGCGAAGCTGACTCTCAAAAAGAGGATGTTCAAGCGTGACACTCATAAACCGGCACCGGTGAGGATCCCCACATTCAAGTCTGAGGAGTTGGAATGTGCAATAAAGTCGTATGATTGGAATCTTCTTGAAGATCCATCGGAAGACTACGACCTTCTCTCCAAAGGGCTGTTGAAATGTGCTAGCAGCTCTTGCGAAACCACGTCACCGTCTGCTAGACTCAACGCACATGCGATTAAACTCTTGGAGCAAAGAAGAGCTGTTAAACTGGATCCTAATGCTTCCCATCTCGAAAAAGTCACCATCTCGAAGGCCTGTTGAATTGCAGTGAAGGAGTCCATTCAAGCCTACAGAAGATTGAAGCTGTTAGAAGCCGCTGGGAAAGGTTCAAGCATAAAGCGCTGCAAACGAGATCCCTGCGACCAGAAGGCAATAATGTCAGCCCTTGTGGATAAGGATGGAACAACGCAGACGTCTCGAAGAGCGATGGAGGCCATCGTTCAAGAATTCTACACAGATCTGTTCCGTTCTTCCATCACTGTCCCGAAATGCTTGATGCCACCAGCTGAGGAAGTACCTCCCATTCTGGAATCAGAAGTTGCTCATGCCATCAGAAGGATGAAGCCGGGCACTGCTCCCGGACCGGACGGCATTTCTGCTGATCTCCTTCGTGCGGGTGGCAGTGCCCTCTACTCACTTCTTGCCAAGCACTTCAACACTACCTTCGACTTGGTAGGATTCCGGACTCATGGAAGGAGTCGAAAACAATTTTAATCTTCAAAAAAGGTCAGCAGGAGGATATCAACAACTATAGACCCATCAGTCTTCTCTCGGTTGTATACAAGATCTTTATCAAGATATTGCTTAACCGCATGGAGCGTTGCTTGGATGAATATCAACCAGTGGAGCGAGCAGGGTTTCGCAAGGATTTCTCCTGCATGGACCATATTCAGACTGTCTCACAGCTCATCGAGAGGAGCCGCGAATACCAACTCCCACTTGTCCTTGTCTTCGTAGATTACCGGAAAGCGTTCGACTCTGTGGAAATCAACGCCATTCTGAACGCGCTTGTGCATGCTGGTATACCATCGTCCCACATCGGACTTCTCGACGAATGCTTTTCGAACACATCGACCACCATCCAGCTGTTCGATCGAAAGCTTAAAATTCCTATCGGGAAAGGAGTACGGCAGGGAGACACGATTTCTCCCAAGCTATTCACAGCGGCACTCCAGGATGCCATGAAAGACTTGAACTGGGACGATAAAGGCTACCTTGTCGACGGTAAACGGATCAGCAACCTTCGCTTCGCCGACGATATTGTTCTCATCTCTACCAGCACGGCAGAAGTCGAGGAAATGCTGAACGAGCTCAATGTGGCAGGTATGAAGATTGGATTGGACATGAATATGTCCAAAACACAATTTATGGTCAACCAGTGGTGTAACACGGGACTCGTAAAGTTAAATGGAGTCGCTCTAACAGGTCGACTCCTACGTCTATCTGGGAAGAGAGCTGAACATGGATAACGACCTCGCTCCTGAAATCGCCCGCAGGAGACGCGCAGCATGGGCAACCTTCAGTTCGATTCGCGAAGTCACCGATCAGGTCAAGGATCCCGGCCTCAGGGCCTCGATATTCAACGCCTCTGTACTGCCTGCGATGTGTTACGCGACGGAAACCTGGCCCGACAACAAGACAATCGCCAGAGCGATGCAAACCACGCATCGTGCACTGGAGAGATGTTTTCTAAGGACAAGCCTTCGTCAGCAATGGCAAGAAGGCCTACGAAGCTCGGAGCTACGGGATAAGTCGCAATTAGCCGACCCGCTGCAGTACATGAAGAAGTCCAAATATCGCTGTGCCGGGCACCTGCTTCGACGAAAGGACGACAGATGGAGTCTCCGTGTCACAGAATGGCTCCCGAGAGACCATAAGAGACCACTGGGACGACCGCCAACGCGATGGGCAGACTCATTCTCAAGATCTTTCAGAGAGCGGAGTCTGCCTCACTGGATGCAAGCAGCCAGAGATCGAGCGGTCTGGAAGAGTTGTGGTCCCGTCCAGCAGACAAAAGGACCATCAAAGTATCAAAGTAAGTAAGTATTATTTTTTTTGGGCATGTGTAGCGAAGTCGGAGGAGGTGCCGGCTGTGGCGTGCAGCAGGTACCAGGTTGCTGGTTCGAATTTTCCGCCCAGGCCAACTAAGCTTTCCATCCCTCTGGGGTTGGTGAATTGGTACCAGACGTATCTGGATCGCGTAAAGCGGTGACTTGTTCAGCGGCTGGTCACCACAACTCATTGTATGGCCAAGTATGCATTCATATCGCCTCCACGACATCCCGTAGAACTAGAATGCGCGGCGCATCCCAAGAAAGGTTCAGTAACGCCATCTTCTATCCCTATTACCTTTTATTATTTCTTACTTTATTTTAATATTGGGTATATTTTTCGGTAATCTTGACCAGGTTCGACTGTCCGTAAGTCTTGACATGATGATTGAAATTGTTGTTGCTGTATTGATTGTAGCCAAAGCCAAGACGGCAATCCTCTATTCGGCTAACGTTTCGGCTATTCGCCTTCGTCAGAGCCTGGAAAAATCAAAGACCTAAGTGATCCAACTGGTCTCAACTGCCTTTTTAGGCTACAGTATAAGACAAAGGCGGCCACTCAGTACCAAGTGGTGTGGAACACGTAGACGGAGGAAATGTCCAATGAGATGGAAAGGACCTGATGGCAACGTGCAGTGGGTAGTCTGATAGACCGGCGAGAGGCCCTCCTGACTTGAAGACGTTGCAATCAAAGTCTACAGAGGTCAAAGAAGGCTGAGAGCTCATTAGTGATGGCAAGACATTCATCCTTTCGATTCAGTTTTGAACTTTTCGCAGTAATCCAAAACGCCTCTAACGTCTTGCCTGCTGAAGTCTTGGGTTCTCGTGCCAGTATCTTTATCGAAGCCCTAAAACCCTTCTCCAGAATGACCCTCCATCCTGTGCGCACCAAGTGGGGTTTTGGTAATCGTTCGAGCGTGGTTGGTGGAGGTACTAGCCACGGTATCCATTCAAGTTTCAAGCCACGCCAGGTCAACCAAACGTTTCTTCCCTCTGGGTTCGGTTACCTGGTGCCAGATTTGTCTAAAAAGAATAAAACAGGCGGCCAGAATTTAAATACCTTGTTTTCTCGGTCTCCACATGAGTTCGGTATTAGTCGTTAATATGTTCCACATAGAAAAGACAGGGACGTTGCGGACGATCACAACTAATCAGAGCGCTGACCGAATATGCGATATCCAATCAGAGCAGCGAAGATACGCTTCCCTTTCGCATGCTCGCTTGTTCGCTCTGACCTGATTGGACTACTATGTACGCCTTGCTTCGCATATAAGCCACACTAACGACTAGTATCAATAAAATACAGAAGCCGCAACATTAAATACGACGTTATCGCATAGCAGTAGACGAAAGGTAAAACGGAAATCATAAGAAGAACCGACCACAACGAGCTTCTCATCGGAGCATAGGTGGTGAGAAAGAATATTGGCGGAGTTGGATTTCTCGTCAACTCGACAGTGCACCACCTAGTAGTCTCTTACAAGATCATCATTCCGCGAATGGCTGTTCTACGTTTCGAAACCAAAGATCAAGGAACCATCTCCATCATAAACGGATATGCTCCAACATCTGCGGCCACAGACGAAGAAAACGAGGAACTCTACAAGTTATTCGAAGGGACTGTCAACGACGAGAAGAGCTGCTACAAAGTTGTTGTTGGGGACTTCAACGCTACTGCCGGTACGAAGATCACGACGAAAGGAGGCTAGGACCATCAGAATGATGAAGCCAGGCACTGCTCCCGGACCGGACGGCATTTCTGCTGACCTCCTTCGTGCGGGTGGCAGTGCCCTCTGCTCACTTCTTGCCAAGCACTTCAACCACTACCTTCGACTTGGTAGGATTCCGGATTCATGGAAGGAGTCGAAAACAGTTCTAATCTTCAAAAAAGGTCAGCAGGAGGATATCAACAACTATAGACCCATCAGTCTTCTCTCAGTTGTATACAAGATCTTCACCAAGATACTGCTTAACCGCATGGAGCGTTGCTTGGATGAATATCAGCCAGTGGAGCAAGCAGGGTTTCGCAAGGATTACTCCTGCATGGACCATATTCAGACTGTCTCACAGCTCATCTAGAGGGGCCGCGAATACCACCTCCCACTTGTCCTTGTCTTCGTGAATTACAGGAAAGCGTTCGACTCTGTGGAAATCAACGCCGTTTTGAACGCACTTGTGCACGCTGGTACACCATCGCCCTACATCCGACTTCTCGACGAACGATTCTCGAACACATCGACTACCATCCATTGTTCGACCGAAAGCTTAGAATCCCTATCGGGAAAGGGATACGACAGGGAGACACGATTGTAAGTGGGTACCGAAATTCATTGTAGAGGCCGAGAAGGAGATAAAATACGATATTATTCTATTTTATTGCGCGGCGCGTGACACATTCTACTTTTGTGGAGTATTGTGAGGGTATTTGCAGGTGGACAATTTGAAAGCAAAAATAGAATTCTTGGTGCTACTCCTTAATGTGGTCTACATAGGGAGGGGAAGATGCACCAGAGTCAACAGGTCCTATTGAACGATGTGCCAGCTAGACGGAACCGCTGACGCGCGTTCGGTGAATGCTTTGAGTGACTGCGATTAGCTAGCGCGTACCTGCCTCCTGATGTAGGCCACACTAACGACGAGTACCTGAGCCGATCTTTTTAGGGAAGATCTTATGCTCCTTCTTAGTCAAATTGTGATGCGCTGAACTACGTTCCGGCCAAAGGAATTCCACGACAAGATGAGCTGTAAGCACTCGGAGGAAACCCGGCGAAAAAGCGCCTCTCATCACTGAACAACATCGTCTGTCGGTGTAGTAACAGCTATCTTGACACGGAGTTTTTCAGTGACTTGTTTAAAATGACCCACTGCCCTGTCCTGGACACCTGTCCGCCGTCCGTTTGCGTGGAGCATCTGGAAATAACACGCCGCTATTATTCCGCTCAACCGAGATCCGCAACATTAGGGGCAGGGGATAAGGGTTAAGAAGCAAGAAGGCCGATAACCTTGAAGCCTTATGAATCTTGTTAGTCCTTTCATTAGAGGGGAGCGATTCTGCCAACGGTTTTCACCCAAGCTGCTCGTGTAAGCAATGTGACGTGTGTATTCAACATCCTTCCACATGAAGAAGAGCTAATTCGTCCGTCCGTCCTTCTCTGCGTGCGTCCGTCCGCGCAAAATTAATTGCAGCTCAAAGGCCTACAAAGCAACGCAGTCATTGTAATAGAATAGAGCTCAGTGTTTGCCGTTTAACCAGCGCTGGTACGTTCGTAAGACTCGTTTCTTAATGGATAGACTTCATAATTTCGGTGTTGTCGATATTTGGTGAGGTAGAATGGGGATCACGCGGTCGAGATGGCCGATGCTAGACTTTGCAAGAAACAAGCAATATCGATCGTGCCAACAGCTTTTATCGATCGATTTTATCGATTTTTCCGGAAAGAACCGTTTAAGTGAGATAGGTGCCGTGCAAAAGTGGTAGCCAACGCAAGGCTCCACAAATGCTTGATCAAACGGTCGATATCGATCGATCTTGTTGACTTCTGGAAAGAATTGATCGGTTGGAGTCGTAATCCCGTAATCCACGATCTGTTATCGTTCGTACGTCGTACTAACTGTGTGAACAGGGTGAATGGGAATTTCCCTGTACATTTGCATTTTACAGTAGCTGTAAATTAGATACACGACGACCGACTATATCGCGGGCAGATGACGGTCCTTGGGTCATTCCTAGTCGGAGGGGCAGAAGCAATACAAACGCAAACAGGGTGGTCTATCCTCGATAGGAAGTTACATAGAAAGGTCTTCTCGAAAAATAGCGGAGTGTGTAGTTTTCGTGGAGTAGCGCACTTTCAATTTTACATTCGTTTTCAAAACTTCTACGTGAAGTGCCCCCTCCCCCCCCCCCCGCCTCCGATAGATACCAGTCATTTTTCCTCCTCCACCTTAAAGAACTCCACCGAAGTACAGGTGGCTTCACCTTCAAGCAAACAGTTCGATGACACAAACGTCTAGAATCAAAACGCGGTACTAGTAGTCACTGTAACCTACACGGGGGGAGCAACATATTCTAAGGTAAATGAGGCTTGCTCTTTTAGAAGCTACCATTCGTTGAATTGTTAGCTTGCAAGTTTACATGAAATGGCTTGGCAAATCTCAGAGGAGCATATTCGGCATTGCATGCTGTTCGAATTTCGGAAGGGTAGTAACGCAACGGTTGCTACCAAAAGCATCTACGTTATATATCCAGATGCACTGGTCGTTCGCAAATGCCGGCGTGGTTTTCCAAGTTCAAATCCGGTAATTTTGACCTCTCTGCTCCTCTCGATCAGGAAGACCCGTAACATTTGACATCTCCACTGCTGATGGTAGAACTGGAGGCTCCTCCAGTTCTGCCATCAGCAGTGGAGATGTCCTTGTCAAATCCTTGTCGAACAGTGGAGGAACTTTCGCGTGCTCTCAACGAACCTAAATCAACCATACATTTCCATCCACGCCAAATTGGCAGGGTGTGCAGAGCAGGTGTCTGGGTACCGCACGATTTATCCGCCGAGAACCGTGCCAACCGATCAACGCTTTGCAACGCACAGCTTTAGCGGCACCGTACATACCCATTTTCGATCGACTGATCACAGGAGACGAAAAATGGATCTTCTACGATAATCTGAAGCGCAAAAAGCAGTGGCTTTCCAAAAATGAACAACCAAGAAGTGCGAAGCCGAATATTCATCTCAGAAAGGCACTCCTGTGTGTTTGGTGGATGGAATTGTCCACTTTGAAGTGCTTAAATCTGGACAGGCCATTGACGCGGACCTTTGCCGTGAGCAATTGTATCGAGTGAACCAAGCTTTACTGGAAAAGTATCCGGCGATCGTCAACAGAAAGGGAGCAACTCTCCACCACGACAATGCAAGACCGCGCTGTGCAAAACGGACGCTGGAAAAGTCATCGAATTAGGATGGGAGGTTTTGCCCCATCCACCGTCTTTCCCCGATCTCCTACCTTCGGATTATCCACATATTCTGGTCTCTACAGCATTTTGTTAGCGGCAAGAAATTTGAAAGTTTGGAGGATATTCAAAATGCTATGTCCACATATTTTGCTCAAAAACCACAACAGCTTTATTGCTCAGGTATTGAAGATATGCTCGTAAGATGGAGAAAGGATGCTGATAATTATGGCGTTTACGTTGCAGGCTGAAGTAAAGATTTGTCGGTTGAAAATTCGTTCAATTGAAGTCAAGGTTGAAAAACAACATGACTTATTGGATGACCTAATATTTTCAGTGAATCTTGCCATGAAGATTGTAGACTATTGCTTGTCTTCTTTAGCTGTCAACCAAGGTTGATATGGGCTTTTATTGAGGCCGACGTTTCGGCGTCTTCGCCTTCTTCAGAGCCTGGAAAGGTCGGAATCATTTACGACGGTACTCCGCCAAACACCATGAATCGAACTGAAGGCTGCCCATGCTCCTTCGGGCGATTTCAGGATCGAGCTCGTTACCCATGTTCAGCTCTCTTCCCAGATAGACGTAGGAGTTTTCCTATTGTGGAACGACTCCATTTAACCTTACGAGTCCCGTGTCACACCACTGGTTGACCATAAATCGCGCTTTGGACATATTCATGTCCAATCCAATCTTCATACCTGCCACATTGAGCTCGTTCAGCATCTCGTCGACTTCTGGTAAAGATGAGAACAATATCGTCGGTGAAACGAAGATTGCTGACCCGTTTACTCTCTACAAGGTATATTCCATGTTCGACGGTAGTCTATGTGTTCGAGAAGCATTCGTCCAGAAGTCGGATGTACATTGGGCGATGGTATACCAGCATTCACAAGCGCGTTCAGAATGGCGTTGATTTCAACAGAGTCGAACGCTTTCCGATAATCCACGAAAACAAGTGGGATGTGGTCCATGCGGGAGAAATCCTTGCGAAACTCTGTTTGCTCCACTGGCTAATACTCATCCAAGCAACGCTCCATGCGGTTAAGCGATATCTCGGTGAAGATCTGTACACAACCACCAAGAAGGCTGTTGGGTCGATAGTTGTTAATATCCTCCTGCTGACATTTTTGAAGATTAGAGCTGTTTCCTTTCATGAATACGGAGTCCTACCAAGACGAAGGTAGTGGTTGAAGTGCTTGGCAAGAAGTGAGCAAAGAGCAGTGCCACCCGCACGAAGGAGGTCAGCAGAAATTCCGTCCAGCCCGGGAGCAGTGCATGACTTCGTCGTTCTGATGGCATGAGCATTCTGATTCCAGAATGGGAGGTGCTACCCCAGCTGGTGGCATCAAGCATTTCGGGACAGTGATGGAAGAACGAGACAGATCTGTGTAGAATTCTTGAACGATGGTCTCCATCGCTCTTCGAGACGTTTGCGTTGTTCCATCCATATCCACAAGGGCTGACATTATTGCCTTCTGATCGCAGAGATCTCGTTTGCAGCGCTTTATGCTTGAACCTTTCCCAGCCGCTTCTAACAGCTTCAATCTTCTGCAGGCTTCTATAGACTCCTTCACTGCAATTCGACAGGCCTTCGAGATGGTGACTTTTTCTAGATGGGAGGTATTATGCAGTTTGACAGCTCTTCTTTCCTCCAAGAGTTTAATCGCATGTGCGTTAAGTCTTGAGGCAGACGGTGATGTGGCTTCACAAGAGCTGCTAGCACATTTCAACAGTCCTTTGGAGAGAAGGTCGTAGTCTTCGCCGGTTTGAAGGCTTTTTGAACACAGAATTTCCATGGAAGAGACGGCATGCGGATATAAAGTCTATCAGTCGCTATCCGTTTTCGTTCCTTGAAGAAGTTCCATGTGATCCTAGGCTTTATTCGTCATCGTCATTCGTACCGACGATAGCGTTAAAGTCCCCAACAACAACTTTGTAGTAGCTACTACAAAAGCTGGACGTAACGTGTGTAAATTAGCCTCAGCCTCGGACCGCCCGCATTAAATACTCTGAAGGTCAGAGCAAATAGGTCACAACCTACATAGCTCTAGGAAGGGTGCCGATTCTTGGGTTATCGCTAGACAATCCTCCTTCCGGTTTACTTGGGGGTTCCTAGCCGTGATCCAAAGCGCTTCAAGTGTTCTACGTGACGGCATATCCCTTTCGGCGCTGACACCTGCAACATCGCGCCTTCATGGCCTCGAACCCTGCGCTCTCCCCAAGGGATCAGGACCTTGCCTTTCTATCCAAGTGCTTCCTGACCCTAACACATAGGGGCCTGCCCCTTTCCCACTCCTTCCCACACTCATTGCATGACATGAGATAGACCACGCCAGCTGTCATGCAATCCCCCTCTGTCCCATTGGGGCAAACTATGCAGGACGGGGTGGGACGCGTCCTATCATAGACCCGATTCCGAACCAGTTGTCCCTTCAGGGACCTGGGAGCGACATCGATAACTGCATCCTGAAGATCAACCAAACGTAGACAAGGTCTACGTATCTCCGCACTCATATCGTCCGAAATGAACGGCACGTAGAAGGGTACTTTTCGGCGCGCTTCTTTGTGGCGTACAGGGGCAGTGGCTTCCACTCTTCGTTCCTTATGCCAATGTTGCGTTGGCTACCCGCTTGCTTCCGCAATACTAAGTGCAACTTCCCGAGAAAACGACTTTTGCTCACTGTCGGACGAGACAAATTTGGCTGTTCGGAACATGTTTTTAGTAATACGCCTCTTGGTCCACTTCGGCAAGCCGCCTCAACGGTTAGTCATCTCTTGCAACTCCCATCCCTGATCTAGACTTTGTGTCCACACCTCGTGGGACCCGTCACCTCTCATCCATATATAGGGATGAGCCAGCTGGAAGGTGCTGACAGGTCCCACGAGGTGTGGATTTTGCGTTCGATCGAACAGCGCCGGTAGTGTAGTGGCGTAGAGCATTCCCGCCCGGTCAGCAGGAGGTGCCGGTTCAAATCCCGCCTGGCGCTAGCATTTTGATCGCAACGAAACAGCTTACAACCTCAACACCAGCCACTTGAGGCTTGAAGAAACTGACTGGAATCACTTTGCGTCTATTAATAAAAACCGGAATCCAACCTAAAGGAAGCGATGTCGCTCGACCTCACATCGAAGAAGCAGTCATGAGCGACTTGAAGGAGATGGCACATCGCAGATGACTTAGGTATGTCCGTAACGGGTGCAGCATAGTCGAAGAAAGTGCTGACTCTCCAGAAACTTCAAATTGAACCAGGGTTCATCTACTCAAATTCACCTGTAGAAGGATGAATTAGTGCCACACTTGTTTGGGAAAAGTGGAACACTAACTTTTCCATTGGCTGACCAATGCAAGTCGTTGTGTAGGTGCCCGGCCTATACAATATTCCCGTAGAAGTAAAATGCGTGAAGCTTTCCAAAGGGATTGCTTAGGACCACATAGAATCTAAAAATTAGGAACTTCTGCCGTTGGAGGAAAAAGATAAAGGCCAGGGTTAATGAATCACTACTGCATACGTCAAACATTCTATCCTTATGGGGTACCCGCTGAGGCAATCTGAATGCGTAATTAATGGCATGTGGTTGTCATGGCTAAGTGGAAGTGTTTCATCATTCCCTACTAGGTACCAATTCACCGGCTTCGAGGAATGGAATCCTGGCTGAGACCCGAACCATGGATCAATCCGGAGTGCACGCGCCAGCCGCATCGCCTAACAGCTGCGCTTCCTGTGCCACTTAGCACCGAGATATTTAAGGGCAACTACAACTATTGGCATAACACCTCTATTCAAAAAGTCGCTCGGCTCCGTCGATCGTGTTAGGAACCTAGTTTAGTGCGCTGCTTTTTCGCTTAGCCGGAAGCCGGAGAACACACCGACAAGAAGTCGAGGAATGCAGTGGCAATTACTGGCGGAGAAAAAAAAACGATCAGAAAAAGAAGACGAAAAAACAAGGCGAAGATGGATGACGAGCGATATGAAGCAGCGGGCTGTTGCAGCAGACCCGTTGATGTGAAGCCAGATCAGCTTCAGTAGTGGCTGGTCTCACCGGGGAAGGAGAAACGATGAGAATCGTCCCAATTTCGGAGAATTATTAGATACGCACGCAAAAGAGCTAAAATCACAAAAATTTTGATTTTTGCACAGTTGAAAGTTTAGCTCCAGGCGGGATTCTGACCCAAATTCTGCCCAGATCTACACTTCCTTTTGCTGCTCTATGATAAACTTTGTAAGAATATTAATGTGTTCATAAAAAATGTTGAGATAATATTGTAGTTAGAACCCTTCCTCTTCAAGAAGAGTAAAGAAGCCACGATTTGCTTCGAAAAATCGGGATTACTTGCTTAGGATCTATCCTAGTCGGAGAGGGGCAGCCCTAACGTGCCAATTGCCTAGGTCATCGCATGTCCACAACCATATCCACTAAATTTAAATGAAAGCCAAGCATTATGGGAAACAGCTAAAGCTCTGGTAAAGCTCAAAGTAGGGAATGGAAACAAAGAACAGTGTATGCCCCCTTCGATTAGGATACATTCCTTAAATATTGGACATAAAGAGGTTTTTTTTTCAAGAAGCGCTAAGGAGGTGGGACATTATGAAAGGAAGCGTGATGCTCTCGGTGTCAAAAGATAGCGGTCCGCATTAATAAATTCATGGGAGAGGTTCGCCACGCATTCCACTTCTACGGGAGGTCGTGAAGGTGATTTAAATGCGTATATTCAATGACTTCTTTTGGCCAGCCGATGGACAAGCTAGTATTTTATCCTTTACATTCACGTCGGGAACCAGACCGCTGACCCCGGGGAGATGAAATTTTTCTTTGAAGAGGGCAGGATACGAACGATGGACCAGTTCATGGTGCATGCGTCAATCACTGCCTCCCGGCTGCATCTACATGTCGCTAGAACACAGTATACTTATGGATGTTCGCATAGTTTAGGTTTATAGAGAGTTCCAGTCAAAGAAGAGCATGTATCTGCTAATTCTGCAAAGAATGCAGGGGTTTCTGCAATGCTCTTTCACTTAAGGCCCGAAGGAGAGGATGTCGGCAAGAAGTCGAAGAATGCGATGGTAATTACTGGCGGAAAGAAAAAAAAAACGAACAGAGCAGGGGGAAAACGAGGTGAAGACGGATGGCAAGCGATATGATGCAGCGGGCTGTTCTGGCAGACCCGTAGAGGTGGAGTCAGATCAGCCTCAGTAGAGCTTGGTCTCACAGGAGAAGGAGGAACGATCCGGATCGTCTCCGTTTCGGGGAATTATTACCAATCAGCTGCGGCAAGTTAGCGATGAGACACATTCCTGAGATGGATGACAGGGTGACGACTTCAGCTTCTAAGAAAAATCTTAGGCCACCGAAAGGCCCGTCGTCGGCCTTCTTCATGCCAGTGGAGCGGAAGAGCACTTCTGCATTGGAACTGCACATCTGTATGCAGTCCAGCCGGATCGATAGAAGAACGTTCTACTGGTGGCACGTGGGCCTACGGGTAGCGCTCCAGCATGCATCTGGACAAAGCACCGACAACAGTGGAACGGGAGGAGGGGCTGAAGCGTGGCCGTCAGCACCATGTGGAACAAATCCACCGGGAACGGCTAGCCGGTTCGCACACTCATAAAGGAGAGGGTTTTCTGAACACCATCGACACCAGTGGAGAAAGCACGGAACACGCCCACAGCTTATTTGGAATGCGCCGCGAAGTCATTTTTCCCTGATGAATCTCTAGGGCGATTGAAAGGTCCACGAGCGGTTTTCATTCTTACGAGCCTGTGGTTGCATGAAGTCAGAGAATCTGTTCGCATATGGAATATTTTTCCTTTTCTGTACAACACATTAACATCTCTGGCACTTGTAGAATTGTCCCAAAGTCCGCTTCATTATTTTCAAACAAGAAGTAATAATGATATAATAATTTTACGTTTTAGCTCAAGCCCCTCTTTTTTTTTTTCTAAAATTAAAAATGTTATAAAAATGTTATTATAACAAGCATTTGAGCAGTTAAAATAAAAAATTTCAAAGCAAGTTGTACCAAATTTTCCTTGAACAAAAATATTTTAATCGCCTACGCCTATATCTTAAAGCGAAATCTTTCTGCAATAGTATTAGAGATAACTGACCCTATTCTGTCATCCTCCTTACATTCGCCATTTCATATATCATGCTCTCATGTTTTTATTTTACTCTGTAATTATTGTACAAATAGAAATAAAGTTTAATAACCCAAGTTAGAGGTGTCCGCGTTACCAAAAACTCATTCCATGCAAAGCAAACAATGTGGTACTGCTATTATAAGTTTGTTCTCTCATGAGATCTTTACCAGAATATGAAATTCTGTACAGTTGCGGCGTTGCATGAATCGCAATTCAGTCTTTTAAAATCTAATCTATCCTAATCGGAGGGAGTCACATATTGATTCGTGTCTCCAATTACTTCATTGAGTTTCTACAAGACCTTCATCAGTCCACGATGCGAAGGTTTTATTCTAAATCAGGGATGTGGTTGTATGACATGGGACGATGTACACAGTTGACACTTTAACACGTTGACGACCGTGTGACATGACGTCAGGCCACAGTCTTATAATTTATTTTTCTAGTTTTATTCAGATATTTCCAAGGAACTTTTTTGTGTTATGTGCCCTTCATCTTTAACATTGCTGTAAAAAGCGTGGTCCCCAAAAACAATTTTCGGTTACTGATTTGTTAAGCTTTTCGTAAAGTAATTGCTTCAATTAACAATTTGTCCTTGAAAAATAATCGATAATAATCGATCGGTCTAACGCAGTCGAACACATCACTATGAAAGCCGGACTCCGTCGCAAAGTTCCACCAAGTAGGGGTTTCAAAACCGCTCTTCCAAACTTCTTCACCCTCATTTTCTGCTTCGGATTCTATTATTTCACTTTCTGAGCCATCATCATCGTCAGCTGGTAGCGCAAGGATATCGGCCTCAGCATCAACATCGTCCTGGACCACCTCGTCATCCTCATCATCGCTTTCTTCCAAGAGACGAATTTTGCGGTCGCGTTAGACCGTGCGACATGATGTCATGTCACGCTGTCGGCGTTGCAAAAAATCGATTGGTCCCACGCGCCAAACACGCGAAAAAGGCGCAGTCGTCAACGTGTTAAGGCTGCTCCCCACCGATTACGATAGCTCCTTAAAACGCTTCACAGTTCTTTAGCACAGCTCTTTAGAAGGAGACTCGTCGCAATGCGCGTTAGCCCTAGTTTATACTTGCGCCGCCACGCGGCGCGGCACCACTATCGCCATAGATATCGATTTTTCGCGTCGCCCAGTCGATATCTATCCCGACCATGGTGCCGCGCCGCGCAGCGACGCAAGTATAAACTAGGGCTTAGGGGAGAGTAGAATGTAATCTTGCAAGATGACAAGCTAGCGCTTCTAGAAAAACCGAAACAGTACAACATAGAACACTAAGAGTGAGGAACGTGCCAGATATAAAACAAGAAGTCATAAAACTAAAAAAAATTAAAAATTAAAAACGTAAAAATTTAAAAAATAAACCTACCTAGGAAAAACTCCCTTGCGTATATTTCGCCGTACCACGTCTCACGAACGTATGTGTGTGTGTGTGTGTGTGTGTGTGTGTGTGTGTGTGTGTGTGTGTGTGTGTGTGTGTGTGTGTGTGTGTGTGTGTGTGTGTGTGTGTGTGTGTGTGTGTGTGTGTGTGTGTGTGTGTGTGTGTGTGTGTGTGTGTGTGTGTGTGTGTGTGTGTGTGTGTGTGTGTGTGTGTGTGTGTGTGTGTGTGTGTGTGTGTGTGTGTGTGTGTGTGTGTGTGTGTGTGTGTGTGTGTGTGTGTGTGTGTGTGTGTGTGTGTGTGTGTGTGTGTGTGTGTGTGTGTGTGTGTGTGTGTGTGTGTGTGTGTGTGTGTGTGTGTGTGTGTGTGTGTGTGTGTGTGTGTGTGTGTGTGTGTGTGTGTGTGACGAGTTGCCACGTGTCACTGACCGTTTGTTCACTAACAATGTTTCTCATACTGACCCACTCCATCTTAGACGTTACCAGATCTATCTTAGGATCTATCCTAGTCAGGGTGAGGTGAGGGAAGATAATTACAAATTATGTAACCAATTGACTTGAGAATCACGAAGCGGCTTGAAGTGAACAAAATAGGACCCCAAATAACAAACGGACGAACGAATAAACACACAAAAAATAAATAAACCGCCGCGGTTGTAAACAGCCTCGGCGGGCAAAGCGCATTCAAACACAGCTGACTGCAGCCTGACATGTTCTAACCCGGGTCCATCATAGCGAGGGGAGGCATATAACTTTGTCTGTTTACAACCGCACTAAACCGATTTTTTGTGAATTTTGCCGGTTCAGGTTCTATTTTGTTATCTAGAAGCCGTTATCTTCAACTTTTCTAGTTATGTCCGCTTTCCCCTCCCACCCCCCCCCCCCGACTCGGATAGATCCACTTTACCTATTAGTATTTTTTCTTTGATGATTTTGGTCTAATGTTCTTGTTTGTGCTCACGTTAACATATACTCGAGTTTTCTGTTCACCTGTAATAAGCTACATTCTGACCCTAACCTCCTATCACACATTGTGCCGCAGTCTCTTCTTTAAAGCTCCATTAAAGCTCTTTACGAGCCATTTATTTCAAGCTCTCTAGAACTCGTTAGAAACTGTTCAGAATTCTAACTCTATCAAACCCTTCAGAACTGGTTAACGCCTTCGATTCAGTGACCGTGCGAGGCAGCTATTGAAAACTCCTTTTTCTGAGGTTGTTCTACCAGTTCCTCAAGCGAAACTTTGCTTCGAGAAAGGCTTCGGAAGGTCGCTTTAATAAACTGAGAGGATAAGAGAAAGAATTAAACGAAGTGAGGTTTACTTTCCGTTTCGCACGGGCCCTTAGGGCCGTTTTATACCTCGACGCCGAACGACGCGACGCCACGTATAGTGGACGTACTGATTGAGTGACGCGATCGATCAATTTAGCCACTGTACATACATGCCATAACGTCGCTCGGCACTGGAAGTATAAACGGACCCTTAGACGAAGACCAATCAGATGGAATTCTCCTCCCCTCTGTGCTCATCAGTAAACGAAGAGGAGGAGATGTCTATATCTATGATCTAGGAATTGAACGTATAACTCTCCTGAAAACAGCTTGTCGTCGAAGAATCACTCCAGGTTGTGTAATAATTAGTGAAGATGCTTCCAGTAGTAACGTACGACAGTTAAACGAATAAAGAGGCATTAAGCTCATGTCGTGCAAATTCCCACTGAAAGACGCAGCCATGCTGCAATTAGACAGCGAATCCTCCCGTGTTTTTCTTGGCCTGTACGTTTCGTTGTACATCACAAGGGTTGTCGAACAATGAAGCAGCAGTTTAATTGAACTGCACGGCAACCACAAGCGAATATTGGCGAGCTATCAAGCGACTATGAGATGACTGATTGATGCCTCTTTCTGGGGATCTATTCTGCATGCACTTTTAAGTGTTGCCAATCCCTCGTTTCGCAACATAGCCATGGAGAGCGCTCTGAAAATAGTCATAGTCATCAATCGACCATCTCGCGTTTTTTGCAGTCGCAATTTGGCTCTGGACCGCTCGGCTCGGTTCAATTCAGTTCTGCAGGTTTGCAGCGCTCCTAAATTGTTGTAGCCTCCAGGCCGATGGGAAGCTGTCGTGTGCAGACGTCATCTAGTGCCTTTCATAAAAGTTGCTCCAGAAACATGTCAATTGCTCCGGAGGCGGTGATGCTGACTCTGCCTGTAGAGACCTCGATAAAGAGGAGTCAGGAGCTATGCGGGTTGGCGGAGCACTCCCTTCAACGTACAGTTCATGCATGGTAGGGTAGCATGTTGCGTTTTCCGTGGCGTAGTTCGCCATAGCAGTATGATTCCGCTGGGCATGAAACTACAGGGAACGACGTTCAAATTCGAACAAACTACATTTTTTTCCTTTCAGACAAATTTGTTAACACAAGACGTTAATGAAATAGAAAATATTCTTGCACGAGCACGATCGGCAGGCAACTACCAACTGACGGTGCTTGATAAACTTACAACCGGAAAAAACCCGTCTGAGTTGTCCACCGTAGTTTCGGAGTGAAATTCAAGGAAACCGTTACGGGATCGAGTTGCTTAATCCCTCTGCTAATCAATCATAATCCCTCTGCTAAGCAAACATCACTAGCTGCAGCGTTGCACAACGGGCAACTCGGACGAGTTTTTTTTCCGGTTGTAAGTGTATCGGCGAGTCCAACTGACGTCCGAAATTACGAAGCTCTGCAGAGCGGCGATAAAGGAGGATATTAAGGAGAGAAGGACGGAAGTGTTGGCTGAATCTGCAGAGGCAGGCTTGAGCATCCAATGCCCGCCGGAGCTTCGACAATTTCAAGACAAAGATGACCGTTCTCCGACGTCCTGACGGAGCCGCTTCTTCCAGAAGAGGGGCGATGGAAGGTCAAATACGACTTCTACTCCGACCTCTTCGACAGCCATGTCCACCTGCCCCATCTCATCTTCCACAAGATTTGCGGATGCGTCGTCCTCGTCGGTGAAGGAACGTAGAGCACCCGATCCCGACAGGATCAGATCCGAACATCTGAAGAGCCTCCCGCCAGCGCTCATCAACACCCTGGCGCGGCTCTTCACGCGCTACCTGTCGGAGTGCAAAGTTCCATCTCAGTGGAAGACCAGCAGGACCGTCTCGCTGTACAAGAAGGGAGACGTGCACAACATTGGCAACTATCGCGCGATCTGCCTGCTGTCCGTAGTCTACAAGCTGTTCACTCGAGAATGGGATCAGCAGAACGCTGGACGAAGGAGGGCCATGCGAGCAAGCAGGATTTCGGAGAGGATTCAGCACGATCGACCACATACTCGCCATTACGAAGCTCATCGAAGTGTCGCGAGAGTACAAGCTGCCGCTATGCCTTACGTTCATCGGTCTGAAGAAGGCATTCGACTCCTTCGAAACTGAAGCTGTTATCGAAGCCGTGCTCACTCAGGGCGTGCTACTCAGTACATCGGAGTCCTTCAAGAGCTGTACAGTGGATTGTACGACCAAGATTCCACCATTCTATTATACAACGACGTCGTCATCAACATGTAGAGAGGGTTTTTTTGCTGGCTTCGATCGTGTATGTGGGAACTTTAAACTGCAGCTGAATCTTACGAAGACGATGTTTATGAGGAACGGACTAGTTTCTGATGTCCCATTTTCGCTCAACGGAACGAACATCCCCGAGTACTCCGAATAAGGCCCCGAATAAGTGTATCTGGGTCGCGAAGTCAACATGTCAAGGAGCTATCGCTAGAGCTGGGCAGGAGGAAACGAGCGGCTTGGGGAGCTGTCAAAAGCGCCGAAGAAGTAGTGATGAAGAGAAGAACGTCCGACTCCGTGCCCACCTACTCGGCTACACTGTTCTGCCAGGGCTAAAGTACACCTCAGAGACCTACACGAAAGCAGGATGAGCACGCGACCAGAGTCGCGCAGCGTGGAATCGAGAAGACGATGCTCGGAGTTGACACGACTCAAGTGAGAGAAGGCCTCCGGAGTTCACAGCTTCGCCGACGTTCGAAGATCAGAGACGCTGCCAGCGGGCCAAGTTGTCGAAAATTAGGTGCACTTCGCAGCCAGCCGCTGGACGAGAGCCGTCACCGACAGGGTTCGCGGGATGTCAAGAGAACACTAGGACACCCACCAACGTGTTGGTCGGACTTCTTCTTTAGAGCCTGAGCGAGCGATATGACGCTCTTCGTGTCCCTGGAGCGAAGAGGATCCATTGAAGCACTCTGGCACGCAGCATGGACAAACGAAGACATTGTTGACGCCCACTCAAGCAACTCGATGCTCAACTGGCCACAGGTGATCAAAATAGCACGGGGATGTCTAGTAATGCACTGATCAGACTTTTTGAATATCTGAACGGAAGATGTATGCAGCGCCGTTTGAGGTTCGCAAGCAGCTAGGACTCACTGAGTCACTCTGGCACACAGCAGGAATGGATGGAGGCATAAAAATAGCCAACGTCAACACAAAGAGAGATGAACCGATTCGGCTAGATTTCTCGACTTAGAGAAGGCAATAGCAACTAGCGCTGTTTTTTGAAGGAAGGACGAAATGAACTTCAACCGCAGACTGAGTCTGACGATGGGCAATGGCAAAGCTGACCGAATAGGAATGAAGCTACAACTAACAGTGGCGGAAATTGGACACCACGCCAGGGCTGACTCAGTGGCCGGCGCCTGTACCATGCTTCTGGCTTCCGGAGATGCGGTGTGACTCATGCTCATTGGGCGCAAATGAGAAAACGACGGCTATTTGCCGCTAACGATTCGAAGGCGGACGAAAAGAGCAGCTCGGCGGGGTGGAGACGTCTGAAGGCGCACTGCCGAGCAGGTTCATGCGACTGAGGAGGTCGCATCGTCATCGTAATGACAATGGGAATAATGGAAGCCGGCCCGAAGAGTCTGTTGAGCGTCATTCTCGCCGCCTCTCCTCTTCTTTTCTCTCGGATGATTCAGACACTCATTTCGGGCTGAAAACACTCGGAAATGGCAGGCAGCATTTGAGGAATGTTGCTCGGTCGCCAGGTCGAAACAGCTGGCAAAATGCTACTGGGATTGAAAACTGCTAGTGTTCTTTTGAAGCTTCGGTGCGTTTTAGCTTCTAGCCCACACATTGTGATCAGCTTCTGTTCTAGCTCCCACCGACATTGTACATTTCACGAGTGTTTAAAGACAGATAGGAAACGTCATTATGGAGACCGGCTTTAGAAGCACCTTGGTCCAACTTATCTCTGAAGGGAAGGCATGGAATGGGACGGCATTCATCTGCGGAACACCGTCCCCGAAAGAATGTAGCGAGATCATGTGTTAGGTTGAAAACTGAGTGCACGTTTTTCATTTTAGTTCCGAATATTGCTAAAAAAAATTTGCATAACGTTATACGTACATAAACCATTCGCAAGGAAATAATTTCCTCTATCAGAAATTATTCTTCGCATTATTGTTATTTTATCTAATACTGTTAAAATTTAATATTGTTTATTTATGCAATTGGTGGCGATGTCCGTTCCTCCACGTGGTGCCACTGGAAACTACTCGCTCTGCGAGTTAAGCCGAACACGGACACTCGATTGCAGGCGACAGGCCCTTGTGACAGGCCGGCCTACGAAGACCCATGTCACATCACATGGTGTATGACAGCTCAAGTGTTTCGAGATAGTGCTACGGCGTCCGCGGGAGCCGACGCGCACTCGCAGAGCCCGGCGAGTGTGAGAAGTATGCGAGGGTCCCTGATGCGAGGACGGCATCGGGGGGCAACTGAGCTAGTCCGAAAGTCCCGTAACGTAAGCAGGACCCGCGTGGCTACGCTGAATGTGGGTACGTTGACGGGCCGCTCGTGCGAGTTGGTTGAAGCACTGGAGCGTAGAAGAGTTGAATTCTGTGCGGTGCAGGAGACGAGGTGGTCCTGCCGCAAGTCAAGGGATATAGGACGTGGCTTTAAGGCCGTTCTATGTGGAAGTCCCAGGACCACCAGTGGTGTCGGAATAATCGTCTCCGAACGATTTCGTGACTCGATTGTAAGCGTCGAGCGCTTTGACGATCGATTGATGAAGATCGTTGTCGCCGCTAAGGAGCGACTCTATCACTTCTTCTCTGCGTATGCTCCGCAGACTGGCTGCTCGGATCAAGCCAAGGAAGAGTTTTGGAGCCTGCTTGATGAGAAGACAGCAGTGGTACCGTCGAAAGATGTCATCATAGTCGCTGGTGACCTTAATGGGCACGTTGGTGCTACGAAAGACGGGTACAGCTGTCATGGTGGGTTCGGATACGGATCACGTAACGCCGATGGTGAGCGCATTCTTGAGTATGCGGAATCGCATAATCTCACCATTGTGAACACCGTTTTCCGAAAACGCGACTCCCACCTCATCTCATACTATAGTGGGAGCTCCAAGTCTCAGATAGACTTTGTCCTTGTGAGAGATCGCGACCGGAGTCTTGTCACAGACGCGAAGATCGTGCCGTATGAGACGGTCGCCCCACAGCATCGACCGCTGATCTGCACTTTGAAGATCGCCCCTCCGAGGCTGAAGCAGGTTGAGCGATGCGGTGCAGCTAGAATTAAGTGGTGGCGAATCAGAGAGAAGGAAGCAGCTGTGATTTCTCGCGTGCGGTTACCGACAGTCACGACTGTCGACGAAACTTGGAAGAAGGCGACCGACGCGATTCGTCAAGCTGCACAGTCAGAACTCGGCATTACGAAGCCTGGGCGACGGAAGGTCGACAAGCAGACATGGCTGTGGACGAACGACGTGAAAGCGAAGGTTCGAGAGAAGAAGTCGCTCTATCACGTGTTTCTCGGCGAAAAGACAGCCGATAACTGGCAGAAGTACCAAGAAGCGAAGAAAGCTGCAAAGAAGGCCGTGGCTGTTGCGAAAGCCACTCATTATGGAGACGTCAACGAGAAGCTCGAGTCTCGTGATGGTGAGCGGTATCTGTACCGACTTGCAAAGAATCGCCATCGCCAGACCGAGGACATCGAGAAGTTCTTCGGCATCAATGATGAGAACGGCCATCTTCTTACGGACCGCAAGAAGGCATTGAAGCGATGGCGCGATTACTTTGAGGAAATCTCTACGGTAGAATTTCCTCATCCAGCCATCCCTTCAACGGCTCCAACCCACGGCCCCGTTCAGAAGATCACCGTGGAGGAGACTGAAGCGGCTTTGAAGAAGATGAGGCCAGGCAAAGCGACTGGGCCCGATGACGTGGCAGCTGATTTGTGGAAGTCCAAGTACTGGTACCCTGCTGAGTGGTTGGCGAAGTTCTTTAATCAGGTTGTGGCGGAGAAGAAAGTGCCTGAGTGTTGGCGCCAAAGTACGACGATCCCGATTTGGAAGAAGAAGGGCAGTCCTGCAGACTGCTCCAATTACCGTCCGATTCGCTTGCTTCCGCACAGCATGAAGATCTTTGAGCGAATTGTCGATGGACGAATTCGGGACATCGTCCAGCTGTCCAGCAATCAGTGCGGCTTCGTGGCTGGTTGTGGCACCGTTGATGCCATACACGCCACTCGCCTCCTGATAGAAAAGCATCGCGAGAAACAGAAGGCAGTGCATATCGCCTTCCTCGACTTGGAGAAGGCCTTTGACCGCGTACCGCGTGAAGTGATATGGTACGCCTTGCGACATCATGGAGTTCCCGAAGAGCTCATAGAGTGGGTGCGAATTCTCTACTCTTGTCCAAAGAGTCGAGTTCAAGCTGCAGCTGGAACCTCGATGGAGTTCCCCATCTCTGTCGGGGTACACCAGGGTTCTGCGCTTTCCCCACTCCTCTTTGTTGTCGTCATGGATGCCATCACACGAGATCTTCAGAAGCCCGTCCCTTGGACGTTGCTTTATGCCGATGATGTGATGCTCGCTAGCGAAGATAAAGGAGAACTCGAGCGAGAGTTGCAAGCTTGGTGTGATCGCTTGGAGCGGTTTGGACTCAGATTGAACGTGAAGAAGACCGAGTATTTAACGACGGACGTTACCGAGTCCACCTCCATCAAGGTTAACGGCATCGAGCTTCCACGCACTGCGGTCTTTAAGTACCTGGGATCAGCAGTCGCGTCTGACGGCAAACTGATGGTCGAAGTGAATTCACGCGTGAGTGCAGCTTGGTCCAAGTGGCGCTCGTTGACTGGCGTGCTCTGCGACAAGAAGATACCAGAGCGCTTTGAGTCGAAGATCTACAGAGCAGTCGTCCAGCCGGTAGCAATGTACGGCGCTGAGTGTAGGCCTGCGACGAAGGAGACGGAAAGTCGCCTCAGCGTCATGGAGACGAAGATGCTGCGCTGGACGGCAGGAGTCACGCGCATGGACCGCATCCGAAACGATGCTATTCGGCAGAAGTTCGGTGTCGCGCCGATAACTGAAAAGATGCGCGAAGTTCGCTTACGATGGTACGGCCACGTTCTGCGTGGAGAAGAAGACAGCGTCCGCAAGATAGGCCTTAACTTCGAGGTAACAGGAAAGCGGCCTAGAGGGCGCCCGAAGCAGCGCTGGGCTGATACGTTACATACGGACTTGAAAGCGGCTGGTGTCCACCCTGATCTAGCGCTGGATCGGGAAAGGTGGCGTCATGACACCAGAATAGCGGACGCCGCTACGAAGCGGGACAGACGCTGAAGAAGAAGAAGAAGAAGAAGTTTATTTATGCAATTACTTTGTTTTTATTTAATTATTTCGCATTATTTTTATTTTTTTATTTTTCGTATATTATTTATTTTTATTTTTACTCTATTGTTCTACTAAGATTTTATTTGTTTAGCATTGTTATTTACTTCTCGCACATTCTAGGTCAATACAGTGGAAGGTTAGAAAAAGAAAAATGATTTTTTTGCCGATAGCTCATTCACTCTGCGTACGTTTGAGTTTTTTGCACATTATTATAGACCATTCGGAAGGCAATGATAGTTCCACGAAAAGATTTCTTGGGTACTTTGTTTGTTTTGATTTTCGTTAATTTTCAGGGTATTAGTGTGGAGTGGGCAGAAGGCATAAAACTTTTTATTCGCAGTTCCTACTCTTTGCTTAATTTTTTTAAACAGTGTCATACGTCTTTCAAAAAAGTGCCTTACTCTATTAAAGTGTTTGTTATTACATTATTTCTTCATGCAGGCTCTTGTCAGTTTTTAGTGAAGTGTTTGAAAAAGAGAAAAATTAGCTTTACCAATTTTTATTTCATGTAAGCAGCATTTACACTATCAATCAAATAAAAACCGCATCGAGGCAGTCGAGTGCCTGAAGTGATCTAGTCTTGTACTACATCTAATGGTAGTTGCTTTGCTGTGCTTCAAAACAAAATTTATACTAATATTTGTCATCGAAAAATAAAAATTTAACAAAAGTATTACACTTACTGGGGCAGGTGAACTATAAAAAAGTTTCAAAGATATTTCTACCAATTTTTAAACAAAAATTATTCTAACCATCTTAGCGAGTCTGTAGTTTAAGCTGCATGAAGGTCACTTCAATTTGGATTCATTTTGATTTCAAAATTCTTAGGCTAGCTTAGAAAAGTGTCCAATCTGACGTAAAAAGTGTCATCTTGATTTAGAAGGTGTCCAGTTTAATTTGAAAAGTATCCGATTTGATTCAAAAATGTCCAATTAAAATTGAAAGGTGTCCAATTCAACACTAAAATAGTCTATAGGTAGGAGCTTGGTCTACAAGAGAGAGAGCAATTTCAGGGCAGCAAATATTATTACTTATTACCTTGGAGAGTCCCAACTCAGCAGCACGGACATCGTTCGTGATCTAGGTTTTCTTATTGACCCCAAGCTCTCGTTTAATTCTCACTGTGATGATGTATCCAGTAAGGCTAATAGAACTATCCACAACATATTCAAGTCCTTGAGAACTAATTCAGTGAAACATCTAGTTTCAACGTATAAGTCCTATGTACGACCACAACTTGAATATGGTGCAACCGTATGTACAATGACCCTTTTTGTACAATGACTCTTTTTGACTATTATGTATTATGTACAAATACAACTTTATGTACAATGACTCTTTTTGACCGCGCGACGCGGGCGGTATTGTAATTCGTCCTCACGTCGTAACATAATGAAACTTGAAGCAGTTCAGAACAATCTTACTAGAAAGTTGTGGATAAGGCTTCATGGGTATGAGTACTCCAGCATACCTCCTGCTCCTGCACGCAATAAAATATTTGATATCCATCGCTTGCTATTTGAAGAAAAAGGAACAACTTCATCATGATCTACAAAATTCTAAATTCAATGACGGGTCTATCTGTAGAACGGTTTCACACGACTTTACCTTCCTCCACTCAAGGTGCGTAGGTAAAGCTCCATTTTCCAAGATCAAGGACTTTCCTGCGCGCCACGTTCTTTACACAAAGGTCCGGTTCCGAATTCGTCAAATTATCAAAAACATCTCCTATTCCTGACTCATTGAGTAAATTCAAAAAGCCTTTAGACAGTCATTTCCGAAGCGCTTAATTGCTTATCTTTTTATAATTGTAGAAATCTATGTTCAATCAATCTTCTTGTTCACCACATTCTCTTTCTGAGATTTTTTTGTTAACATTTCTCTTAGTATCCTCATGAATTGTTTATGTTTAAGTTTTTTTTGTGAATTTCACGTATAAATAAATAAACAATTAGTGTTTATATGAATTCCTGCCACGTACTTACTATCGATTCAACAAATCCTATTTATAAAAGACCTGGAATCTACTACGGAGGAATTGCGCGTGATAGTAACATATACATACACCACCAATCAAACGAATCAGACAAGTGCATGGCGCGATTTCTAATGAAAGCCATCGCACAAACAGCTTTTCGAGTTTGAAAAAGCCTAAGAACATACAGCAGAACAAAGATTGCAATGTCATGATACAGATTAAATTCAAATCAATCCGGATACCTATCGCAGCGCTTCTATGCCATGCTATTTTCTGTCTTCTGACATTTTCCCAAGAAATACAATAGAAAACAGAAAAAACTTCCCCAAAATGCCCAAAAAATTAGAAACCAGAAAACAGAAATTCTGCCCATCCCTGGTGGTCACTGCAACTGAACCGGTCAAATATCAGCATAGAAATAGAAAAGTGGGTTCTTTTCAAAAACATTCTACGCCAGGTTAGAAAATTTTCTTAAACAAAGGATGTTTCTGAAGTTGACTACAAAATCGTTTTTCGTAAAAGTAGATAGTATTTTCTTTGAATATATAATACATAGAGTAGCTTTTTAGTGAATGGACTACTCTGAGAAATGAGAACTTTCCATGTTGCGCAAATCTTCGAAGAAATCGCTTTTTCAATATTCAAAAAGCCAACTTTTGCTGTAATCTTTTGAGCAGAGCCGATTATGCATCACATTTGGTTCAATAAAAGTGATGTTCTGTTCTGAAAAGGCGTGTTTTTCCATCAGCCATTAATTTTGCGAGGTAAGATGGAGGACTCTTGGAGCAAAGAAGAACTGTTAAGCTGGACCCTAATGCTTCCCATCTGGAAAAAGTCACCATCTCGAAGGCCTGGCGAATTGCAGTGAAGGAGTCCATTCAAGCCTACAGAAGATTGAAGCTGTTAGAAGCCGCTGGGAAAGGTTCAAGCATAAAGCGCTGCAAACGAGATCTCTGCGATCAGAAGGCAATAATGTCAGCCCTTGTGGATAAGGATGGAACAACGCAAACGTCTCGAAGAGCGATGGAGGCCATTGTTCAAGAATTCTACACAGATCTGTTCCGTTCTTCCATCACTGTTCCGAAATGCTTGATGCCACCAGCTGAGGAAGTACCTCCCATTCTGGAATCAGAAGTTGCTCATGCCATCAGAAGGATGAAGCCGGGCACTGCTCCCGGACCGGACGGCATTTCTGCTGATATCCTTCGTGCGGGTGGCAGTGTCCTCTGCTCACTTCTTGCCAAGCACTTCAACCACTACCTTCGACTTGGTAGGATTCCGGACTCATGGAAGGAGTCGAAAACAGTTTTAATCTTAAAAAAAGGTCAGCAGGAGGATATTAACAACTATCGACCCATCAGTCTTCTCTCGGTTGTGTACAAGATCCTCACCAAGATACTGCTTAACCGCAAACCTGCTTAACTTGCTTGGATGAATACCAGCCAGTGGAACAAGCAGGGTTTCGCAAGGATTCCTCCTGCATGGACCATATTCAGACTGTCTCACAGCTCATCGAGAGGAGCCGCGAATACCACCTCTCACTTGTCCTTGTCTTCATGGATTACCGGAAAGCGTTCGACTCTGTGGAAATCAACGCCGTCTTGAACGCACTTGTGCACGCTGGTATACCATCGCCCTACATCCGACTTCTCGACGAATGCTTCTCGAACACATCGACTACCATCCAGCTGTTCGATCGAAAGCTTAAAATTCCTATCGGGAAGGGAGTACGGCAGGGAGACACGATTTCTCCCAAGCTATTCACAGCGGCACTCCAGGATGCCATGAAAGACTTGAACTGGGACGATAAAGGCTTCCTTGTCGACGGTAAACGGATCAGCAACCTTCGCTTCGCCGACGATATTGTTCTCATCTCTAGCAGCACGGCAGAAGTCGAGGAAATGCTGAACGAGCTCAATGTGGCAGGTATGAAGATTGGATTGGACATGAATATGTCCAAAACACAATTTATGGTCAACCAGTGGTGTGACACGGGACTCGTAAGGTTAAATGGAGTCGCTCTACAACAGGTCGACTCCTACGTCTATCTGGGAAGAGAGCTGAACATGGATAACGACTTCGCTCCTGAAATCGCCCGCAGGAGACGCGCAGCATGGGCAGCCTTCAGTTCGATTCGCGAAGTCACCGATCAGGTCAAGGATCCCGGCCTCAGGGCCTCGATATTCAACGCCTCTGTACTGCCTGCGATGTGTTACGCGACGGAAACCTGGCCCGACAACAAGACAATCGCTAGAGCAATGCAAACTACGCATCGTGCACTGGAGAGATGTCTTCTGAGGACAAGCCTTCGTCAGCAATGGCAAGAAGGCCTACGAAGCTCGGAGCTACGGGAGATGTCGCAATTAGTCGCAATAGTTAGACCCGCTGCAGTACATGAAGAAGTCCAAATATCGCTGGGCCGGACACCTGCTTCGACGAAGGGACGATAGATGGAGTCTCAGTGTCACAGAATGGCTCCCGAGAGACCATAAGGGACCACTGGGACGACCGCCAACGCGATGGGCAGATTCATTCTCAAGATCTTTCAGAGAGCGGAGTCTGCCTCACTGGATGCAAACAGCCAGAGATCGAGCGGTCTGGAAGAGTTGTGGTCCCCGCTGAGAAGACCTCCAGCCGACAAAAGGACCATCAAAGCATCAAAGTAAAGTAAGTAAGATGGAGGACGGACAAGCATCGAGGATAGCCGGGCAGGTTAGCTGTCCTGTCGATGTGTAGGATCGCAAGAATAGTCAGGAAAGCGGAGAATGGAACAAACCACGAATCTCGAGCATTCTTAAAGCATCTTGAAAAATAATTCGAGAAAGCCGTCGTAGAAGAAAAGCAGGCCTTTCGCAAGAGATGAAAAACTCGAGTAGCCAAAGCTAGAGCGCGAGCATCCGAGTCCTTCTTCATGAACAGAATTCTGAAGCTCATGGCAAGTTTATAGTAGAGACAGCATCAGAAACAAATGGCTTGGCAACTCGTGTAGTAGACCTCGAATCGGATTTGTAGATTTATCAAGTTCTTCACTTTGTATTTCTTGTATCAATAGTAGCTGCTAGAAGGACGTTTAGTTGCGATCAAAACTCTTGCGCCAGGTGGGATCGAACACGCAGCTTCTGCTTTCCGGGCAGCGAGGCCTTCGCTTATCCTGGGTGAGCGCTCTTTTCTTAGCTTGCTCTTTGCTATAGTTAAGAAGATATCGTCGATGTTCCGTTCAATCAAACAGCGCTAGTGGCCTAAGGCGTAACATCGCTGCCCGGAAAGTAGACGTTGCGGGTTCGAATCCTGTCGGACTCTACAGCCTTGAACGCTACTAAGCATTTTCCTAACAGTTTCCATCTTCTATTACATGCGCCAAAGGTTTAAGCGAAAGTGTGAAACTTCTATCAATGCTCTCTAAGTTCGACGTTCTTGAAACCTGGCCATCTTGGAAGTAAGTTTTTTTTCAATCCTCCTTGTCCACCAGGTTTGATATAAAATTGTTTATTGCGGCCAACGTTTTGGCGAACCATTCTTTCTCAATGACTGAAAAAAGTTCGAAATGTTTTTTGACTCTGTGAAACTCAAACTCAAAAAAAAGTTCACCTCGTTACCAGGAACAACCGTGCTCCCAGGAGTTTTTGGAAACGATACTACACGTTTATATGACAAACTTGAGTAGACAAGCATAAAGATATTAAAAAATTTTGTCAGGACTACTTGTGGTTGTCCATAACTATCTTAACTTAACTATCTCTAACTTCATATGCTTTTTAAGCTCTATACTCTGCAGTTTAGCTAACTTTTATTTATATGACACACCTGCTACTCTATAGGATCATTTATTATTATTTCCTTGGGGTAGTGGATCCAACTCTTTATCTTAGGCAAAAACCACATCTATTTTCACTGTTTTGGGATACTCCTCGCTGAGTATCAAACCTCACAACTTCGTGGCCGCCCATTTCTCAGGATATCCCCCAGAATATCTATCCTACCCTTTTCGCTCCCATTCCCCTTCTTTCCGACCTATCCATATCCTGATAGGCTTTCCCTTTGTTGTGTTGTTTAGACTTCTGCGTTCTTTCTTGTCATTCTCTTCCATATGCAATTCTTATACTTAGGAAGAATGTTGGTGGACCAGATTCAATTCCAATTTTTACAGTTTTCAGGTACCTTTCCGTGCGTATCGGGCAAATTTCGTGAGATGAGCCACTGGGAAGATGCTGCATCAAAAGGTTCGTATGGAGTAGCGGAAACGAACCTGATTGAAACTTTTTAATTTTATGCAGATTGAGAAAGATACGTCTGTCGACAGGTCAGTAGCGATAAAGAATTTTATATCAAACATGGTATTTAAAGAGGATTGAAAATTCTATCAATAGCACCTAACTTGATAAATTTTTAAAGCAGTTTTCAACAGCTGATAATGGATCTATCAAGAGTGTTTTCTATAATGTTTGTATGTATTTCTTGTCAATTTGTTTCTTCAATGGTATTCGAGAGAATACATTGTATGGCTACTTCTACAGCACTGACCATTTCGACATTATGGCTTTTAACCAGCATTTAAAAAAATCCGACTGCGTTGCTTTAAATTCTCGCGTAACAAACATCAGGGAGATGTGCTGGTTAGGTAAGATTGGATATGCATGTTATGGAAAGCGCCATCCAAAAAAATTTACAAGAAAAGTCACGAATGGCGGAAACTGCGTCAACGCTTTGAAGCAAGGCTTAATATTAGGTTGTAACGAAATAAATGGCACTGAACCACTCTAAATTTAAACAGTTAATATCTCGGCTTGTAGGCAAGTTTATTAATCGAAATAAAAACTTTCTGATTCTACACGTCTTTGCCAACGTGACACAAGCTTTTTTATCCCAGTAGCATAAAAATCAGAAGTTCTGGAATTGACGAAATTTTCGAAGGCACTTTCGGCATCCTGTTGGTATTTGAATATTTTCCCTACCAAGAAGTCGCCAAGATGCTTGAAGAAACGGTAGTCTGTTGGGGAGAGGTCGGGAGAAAACGGAGGATGTGGTAGAGTTTCAATGCTCAGCTCATTCAATTTCTGCAACGTCATTCGTGCTACATGGGGGCGAGCATTGTCGTGCAGAAGGAGAACTCGCCTTCGGTTTACCAAGGCCGGCCGGATATCCTTCAACTTTTCATCATTTCTTCAATTTCAATGCAGTACTTCTCTGCCGTGATGGATTCACCGGGAGGGAGGAGGCTGTGGTGAATAATTCCCAGCGAACACCACCATACTGTCACCATTACTTTCTTTTGGTGCAATTCCGGCTTCGCAACAACCTTGGGGCTCTCATCGCTGTCCGCCCACTGTGCCGATCGTCGCCTGTTGTCGTACATTATCCATTTCTCGTCACAGGTTACGATGCGATCAAGGAATGGGTCCGTTTCGTTCCGTAGAAGCAGTGCGGACGAGATCTCATATCGTCGGTTTCTTTGCTCCTCAGACAGCTCGTGAGGCACCCATCATTCCAGCTTTTTGGTCTTTCCAATTTCCTTCAGATGCCGGGCAGCTGTGTTGGACTGACGCCAAGAACCTTCGCTATCTCCCTGGTACCTTTGTGTGGATCCTCCTCTACCACATCTCTCAGCTTGTCCTCATCAACATCACTATGCCTCCCACGACCTTCATGTTCTTCCAAGCTCTCATCTCCATTCCGGAATTTCTGATACCAACGATACGCCATCCGAATTGTGTAACATCCTTGACCGAATGCGGCGTTGATCTTCTCGTCCGCCTCCTTAGCTGTAGTGCCCAGCTTGAATTCATACAAGTAAATGCCTCGGATTAGGCTTTTGTCCATCTGCAAAAAAGTCAATAAAACTCCAAAGTTTTCCCACTTTTACATAGAAAATTTGGTACTCTCCGGTAGAGCAAAGTTTGCGCTTCTAAATGATATTCCACATGTTACAGTTTGTTCTTGATCAAACGCGTAAAGACGCGCCAAAAAATGGCGCGAGCCAGTGCCATTTAATTCGTTACAACCTAATAGAATGAGCTCAGGACGGTCTACATATAACGACTAAAGACTATTTTCGGCCTTTCAGTTCAGTCAGCACAAAACAAATTTTTTTTTAGATTCCAATAGGGAGAAGGGTTACATAATACCAACATTTTCTTTGAAGCAGCTGAGTCAGCATCGAGTACAGACAAAGAGTTCACATGGTTGTCGATAACAGAACTACCTGTTCGACACAGGTCGAGCTTTGGAGATCGTGCTGAACTCCTAAACACTTCATTTTCTAAAGCTGATGTAGGAGTGAAATTACATAAGCGCATTCTTATATGCTAATAAATAAATGAATAAATAGTAGATAAATAAACGCTCATTGCTCGTTTTGCCATTTACAAGGCCAGGTTGTATACTCTCAAGGACATAACACTTCGTCAAGTTGTTGTAAAACATCATCTAACCATGTAATTCTAAAAAGACTCTGCACTCTATATACAAGGATAATGAATAAAGGGCTCATTTCTCATTTGGGGCGAGCCACGCATTTTACTTCTCCGGAATATCGTGGAGGAAATTTAGATGCTTATTTGGCCTATACAGTGATTTGCGGTAGCCAGCCGATAGGCAAGTGTTCTTTCCTTTCAAGACAAATTTGCGACACGAAGTCGACCCGAGTGAGATGGAAACTAGTTGGCCTGGGCGGGATCCGAACCAGGAACCCATTATTCGGGAGCGAATGACGCGCGACTTTCGCAACTACGCCTCCACACGCTCCCGAACCGTGTATTTCATAAGACGTTAAGACTACAGAATTGACGCAACGATTGTTCTACTTCACTTAGTAATTCGCCCACATCGGTGAAAAGGCAAAAAGCAGAAAGTCAAAAGATCGGGCTGAGCCGGGGATCGATCCCGGGACCTCTCGCACCCTAAGCGAGAATCATACCACTAGACCACTCAGCCATACTACGTTGCCACGGAGCAACCCTTTTCTCTTCCCATTTCTCCGCAACGGCCGTTGAAGACATCGAGAAATCCATCAGCGGGTGCCCGCTGTTCACCTATCTCTCGCGAGATCTCACCATCAATAGCCTTTCTTCCACTCCTTCACAAGGCTGTCTCAAAATCTACTGCCATGCTTGTTGCGCGTTTATCTTGCAGCATTTTTCTTCTACTCTTGGCCAATTTCGCTTGGCAATGTTGCAATTTAAACGATAAAGGACGGCGTTACTTACTCTCTTTTGGAATGCGCGAGGCATTGTACCTCTTATGGGATATTGTGGAGGCGATTTGGATGTGTATTCGGGCATTCAAATCTTTGGACTTTCGGTGGCCGGCCGATGAACAACTACGTGTTTTACCCTTCCTATACACTATTCTCATAACAAAATAGCATTCTGCATGCCGTTTATCTCCGATGAGGTAAGCAAAGGCGTAAGGCTTTGCCTGAGGAGATGTGTCTTAGACAAGCTTGTCTCGCTGGTAGAAATGCCACCTGATATTTTGAGGAAGCAGCTGATCACGAACCGCATACACGACCAAGTGCGTGACCCGAATTAATTTGCTCCTAGGGGAAACCAAGTGGGACCATCTACTTAATCTCTTGGTGCGCCTGTGGCGACCAATACGTTGGAGAGACGGCGCGACCCTCTACGTTCGGATCAAGGAAGACCTGCAGGGCAAAATCCAAGTTGCGCCTCTCCACCCCACACTGGGCACCCATCGGGTTCAAAGGCATGCAAGGGTGGTTGGTTGAAGCCTGTTGTCTCTAAGGCTAGGTTGAAACTCAGGTCAATTTTTTTCATCAACAGGGCTACTTCCAGCTCTGTTGAATTTATTAAAAATCGCACTCTTCCATGCTCAGTGATTTCGTTTAAAAACACGGTCAACAAGTACCTGGATTCATTTTGTTACACTGTTAATCTTTTTTACGGTGTCTGAGCTTTTTACCTAGTTTTTCCTTCCTTTTTCCTTTTTTGTTTGTTCACTGTTTCGTTGCTTTTAATAGGTTCACTCTTTACTGGACATTCCTCATATAAGGTTGTGTTGTTGTTACATGAGTTCTCATGTAATAAATAAATAAATAATATATATATGCAGGGGAAGACTTCGAGGTTGCGATCAAAATTCTGGGTCTGGAATCCGACATCATTGCGTAAAAGACACTGGAGGTCTTTTGGATCCGTTCTAACAACACAAAAATTGACCGGAAAGAGGAATGTCTTGCGATAACCAGCGAATTTTCCCCGTTTTTGGGACTCTGTTGGCAGACCTAGGTCTGTACCACGGTGTGTCCTGAAGGAGTGCAAGGGTAGCTACTGCCCTCTATACACCACAGCCTCCAAAATACAGCTAGGCATGACCTAAAATACCGACTGCCTAGCTTGTGGTCTCTTCAACCATCCACTTCTGTGGACCCACCTAAGATCGGTTCTTTGCACTTGATCTCTTTGGTTTGCTGAGTAGTACTTCATCGACTTTCCTGTAAGACTTTGTCGAGGCATTTAGTCGTTCAACTTTGTGAATGTTCTGTCACATTTAGGCCCTTGAAGAAGACGATTTTGCCGAAACGTCGGCCAACAAACGGATTTACCAATCTCGGATGGCTAATCAACCTCTGCAACAGCAATTTCATCTCACAAATGAAGAAAAATATCGAGCTTCTCCCCTTCTTCTTCTTCTCGAGATTTCAAGTTTCATTAAAATAACAACGAATTACTTTCAATTTTCAGTACATTTCAGAATTTACAATCTGCCTAGTTTGCTGCTGAGACACACAGCTCAACATTCCAACTGGCAAGCACCACTCTATTGTTGGGTTGTCCTCTCTTACATGATTGAGCTAATCTGTGAGTCACGTCATGAGTCCGTCCAGAGCTAAAGGCGGCTGAAGGGCTTCACAGAATTCTGCACGCAGTTGGCCTTTTGAGGTAGGAGTAAATTCGCTGCAAAACACACACATAAACGTTGTCGATCAATTAATCGCAAGATTGACCATTATAGCAGATAATATTGATCGATAGCGGTCGATAAATTGATAGCATCAATCGATGTTATTGATTTCTGAGCGCAGCTGAGCGTTTGAGGAGGGTTTCACGTGTATATTTACGCCGACGACATTCATTTCGGCTTCACAATAAGTGGACCTCCAGACTCACAAGAAGTAAACAATAACAATCGATTAGCAGTTATCGATCGATTTTATCAACAGAACCGCGCTACCACAGAGGTAGCCTCTCGATTATGGTGGCCTTCGAAAAGCTTTCTTTGCAAGTCGTCCAATATCGATCGATTTAATCGATTTTTCGCTGATTAGACAGTTCTTTTTTGGAATCACATGAATGCGATGGAGCGCGACGAATCCTCACGACAATAGTTTAGTTTTTTGCCCTACCCGATCCCTATACTCCGTCTAGGATAATAGGCAGGACCAGTGTGCCTATCTTCTTGATTAGGTTCTTTTGTTGAAGGTCTAAATAAGAAGAAGAAATCCATGTTAGGGTTATTTTAAGGGATTAGGGAAGAAGCTCCCAACCAGGCTTTTCGCGGCTGTTTCTCCTTCAGCTATTAGTGTCACGATAAAGGATCAAGGACTGCCAATCCGCTTTGGGATGTGCCGCGCAGTCTGCTTACGAGATATCGTGGAGGTGATTTGAATCCGTATTCAGCCCATACAATGACTTGCGGTGGAAGCCGATGAACATTTCAGCGCGTTATCCTTCCCAAACAAGTCTGCTACCAATTCACCGAACCCGGAGAGATGGAAGGCTCGGGGGCCTGGGCGGGAAATCCGAACCATGAACCCGGCATCGGGTCCGCGCGACATCCGGCACCTCCTCCGACTGCGCTACACGCGGTCACACCCAGTCGCACAAAGTATAACGATAAGTTACATTTATTTATCAGTTTTGGTTGGAGATGTGCCACACTTTTGACCTCTATTGATATTGTGGTGGCAATTTCAATTCGTATTTGGTCTGCACAATGACATGCAGTGGCCAGGATGAACAAGTAACTAGATCTCCTCTCTCAGCCGAGTCGGTACCAAATAAAGGATAAAGGATAAAGGACGGCGTTACTCAATCCCTTTTGGGATGCGCCAGCGCATTCTACTTCTACGGGATGTCGTGGAGGCGACATGAACGCGTATTTGGCCATACAATGACTTGCAGTGGCCAGCCGATGAACAAGTCAGCGCTTTATCCTTCCCAGACAAGTCTGGTACCAACACACCGACCCCGGAAGGATGGAAGGCTTAGTTGGCCTGGGCGGGAAATCTGAACCAGGAACCTGGTATCGGGCGCACGCGCCAGTCGCGCCTCCTCCGACTGCGCTACACGCGCCCAAATAGCAGAAAAATTTCGAATCTATTACGGAACTTCGAATCGGGGTGAGCTCGGCAGAGCCTCCTCCGACTGCACTGCCACACGCCTTTGGATATATAATTACGTTTATTCTCCAACCAGTTATATACAACTAAAGAAGAACATAGTGGCAACAGTTACACACTAGTCAATCTGGAAGGCATAGCACCACGTGCCGTCGTGTCCATCCAAGCAGTACTGGTGACTTTGCGTGACGAATGACACTGGCTCCGGAGCGCATACGACCACCCAGTTTCCTCCGAGCTTGTTACGAACCTGAAAATGATCGTCAGCAGCCAGCTTAAGAGATGATTCGCATACCAGTGTATGGTGGTTGAAATTTTGGAGGCGTTTGAAACATTAATTAGTATGGCATTTAGAATTTTGGAAATTTTAAACCTCCAGAGAACAATTGTATGTAATTCCTAAAAACCACACTACAATGCAAAATATTTAACCAAGTCTTTTTCTTCCTGTCTATGTACATATGTAGAAGGAAGACATATGTATGAACTGCTGAAATGGGTAACACTGTGAGAATCTCCACGCTTCAACTATGAAAAATGTGTTTGATTTTTGCGAAGTCCTTGAACCTACCTAAGTGGGGTCTGCGAAAGTCATCCATTGAATCCTTCGTAAAAAGCAATACCTCTCAAAGATCGAAAACACAAAAAATGCAAAAATATTACTTCAAAATTGGGAGATCAGGTGTCCTATTCCTTGGGACATACCATGCTATTTTTCAAAGGGTGGAGTTCTCCCAGTAATATCCGTGTTGGCCGTTCAGACTTACACCAGATACCCTACCCTGGTAAACTTGTCGCCTATTATAAAGAGCCAAGAACACATCCGTCTCCCGATCAGTCATGGACAGTTACACTTTTCCTGGAATTTCAAGGGTGTCGAAACTATATTTTCACAATAGCGGTGGCTCCTAAACTATGGCGGTTATCTGTCTTCTGTGGGAGCGTCCATAGCTTTTCCTTGTTCTGATGAACGTCCAAACGAGTGAATACTATTGGAAACAATAATGTGGTAATCTCAGAAGCTTCTGCAGCTGTGATCGATGCAGTTATCGACTGAGTCAAAGCAGCCTAAGCTTTCCTCACATTTAGTCGCGCCTCTGACCTTCCACAGCATGCAACAGAAAAATCTGCAGGAACGGCCTGAAAACTGTCGGGACGTCAGGGCCCTTCAAATCTCAGCCGACTAGTGGAAATGCAAAAGTGCTGAAAGACACGAGGACCGAACCCTCGACCTCCACTCCGTGAAACAACGCCACTGCCCACTGTTTCAGAACCACATGCAGAATCGGCCATCGAACGCGTACAAGTAAGCGCTTTGAACGCCACCGGCCCGACTCCATGGTAGTTACGGAGACTCCCCTCTTTGGTTTAGGATTTGGTGAACACGAGACACACTTTATACTAATTGAGGGTGGAGATTGTTCCTATATGACTCGTTTTCCAGTTCAGACATACGCTTCAGACCCTTCCCTTGTGGGGCATTTAAAAGCAAAGATCCGACCATAAGAACCTGTTTTTCTGTCTGTCTGTCTGTCTGTCTCCCATCCGTCCGGCAGAATATCACAGCGGCCGAGAGGCTCTACATCTCGATCATCATTGAAGCCCGGTCAGACTTAGCCTTCCATAATATGAGTCACGTTGAAAATGTAGGCCGGTGGAAGGGTGAGGGACGGGGTTATCGTTTATTTCGGCAATTCCAATTAGTAGTCATGCCACCCGTCAGTGGGCCTTTTGACTGGCTTAATGGTTGCGTTAAAAACCTTGAATATCATTGCTTTTTTTCTCCTTGCAAAGAATCACTCCACCTACCTCTGAGTGAATTTCTGACTTGGCTTGGCTTTGATTTTTCTTGATTCCCTGAAACGAAGACAATACTGCTCTGAAGCTAGAAGTTCTAAGAAAAGAACGAAGGTGTACTCGGCCGGAAGACGTACATTGAGAATAATCTCCCTCAACTGCTCGTTGTTGCACTTCCGATCGTCACTACCAACTATTTCCGCTGGTGGCCTCACGGCTTGACGCCTCTTTCGACCGCAGCCCTAAAGAGAAGAAATTGGAATTAATAGGAAACATCAGTTAGAACCTTTAGATAGCGATTCAATGGATGAGTGGCTTGGTTAGGCTAGCTTACGTCATCTTTAGAGGGGTTAACCGGCCTAGTGTACATTCAAAAAGCGTTTTAAGAACACCGCCTCAAAATAATCAGTTTTTCCTCTTTTTCACAAGGCCATAGGATGCAGCAGTGGGGCTATTCGTATTCTTATTCAAATACCTAAATTTCTTCAAATTTTTAGCTACACTGGCACTACTAGCACACTATTGAAAAATGACTAATAATAAAAAAATGAATAATACGTAATGAAATGGTACTGTGGAATAGTTAACGAATTATAGTTTTAGGATTGATTGCAAACATCGTCGGAGTCAGAGCTCAGCATATTGTAATGCTTGTCTAACATTATAGATCAGACATATGTAGATTAAATAGCCAACAGAAACAAAAAGAAGAAAATACGGTGTTAATCGGCCTCCATTTGAAATGCGCAACGCATTCTACTTCCGTGGAAGATGGGGGCAATTTGAAGGCGTATTTCGCCCATAGAATCACCTGTGATCTCCAGTCGACAGAAAACCTATTTTTTTCATTTCCAGGCTCGCCCTGTACCAATTTACCAACACCGGGTGATTGAGGACCTGGTTGGATTTAACAAGGTCTGAACCAAGAACCTCTATTCCGGGTACAAACGACAACCGCCTCTTCCTCCGACTGCGCTGCCACGCGCCCCAAAAGTCAATACCTAAGCCTAATTCCAGCATTTGTTAATGAGTGGAAATGCACACAAGCCGGTGTCAGGATGTGCTTCATTTCGCTTTAGATCGTATTCTAGTTGGAGGGGCCCACCGCATGAAAGTAGTTTCGAAAACACACGGTGTGTAGAGTCCAAGAAAACAACAAGGTTTGTGCTCGCTCCCATGTGACTATTGTGAATATTAGGGTAATTATTTTGTAAAATAGTTTTTTTAAATATTTATTTATTTATTTGTTGCCAAGTTATTTGGTTTATTTTCAATATTTATTTATTGCCGAAGTGAAGAGAGTTAAACACACCCTCTCTCTCACCACGATATACTTCGTTACTTCTCAGAGTTAGGCAAGACATCATTTTTTGGTTAGCAACCGCATTCTATTTCTAGGAGATGTCGTGGAGGCGATTTGAATACGTATTTGGCCACACAGACACTTGCGGTGGCCAGCCGATGTACAAGTCCGTTTATCCTTTATCCTTCCCAAACAAGTCTGGCACCAAATCACCGACCCTGGAGGGATGGAAGGCCTGGTTGGCCTGAGCGGGAAATCTTAACCAAGAACTGGCATCGTGTGCACGCGACAGACGGCACCTCCTACGACTGCGCTTCACGTACCCCTGGTAACAACCATACCACTTTCTATGACAGCAAATTTCGGGATAATACTCGTTGTCATAAGAGTGGGTATCGCAGTCAGAGGACCTCTTACGTGTACCCCGCTGCAGGGCCTGGGTTCGAACCAATTCCATTTTCTGAATCAGAATATACCTTCAAAGCTTGTGAATTGACAGCAGACTTGTCTGAAAAGGCGGTGATTTATCGGAGCAAGTACATTCTATCTGCTTATACAACAGTTCACAAAACTACATAGGAACCGTAACACCTACTACCCAAGAATTGGCCAGCGTCAGACACTATTATTTTGTTCATTATTAGACGTAAGTTTGTAAAAAAAATAGGTAGCGTAGGCGGACAATGCGAGTTGCGTGCACCCGATTCCATGACCCTGGTTCGGATTTCCCGCCCAGGCCTATCAAACTTTCCATCCCTCCAGGGTCAGTCGATTGGTACGGGACATGTCTGAGAAGGAAAAAGCACTGAGTTGTCCATCGTATTGTCATTGTATAGACCCAATACACATTCAAGTGCTGCCACGACATCCAGTAAGAGCAGAATGCGTGGGGCATCCCAAAAGGGATTGAGTAACGCCGTACTTTATTCTTTATGTTTATAAAAAATGTATCGACTTCGATTGGAAGACTGAAATAAGGCTGCGACACATTTCCTCACAGAACAATACCAGCGCAACTGAAGGGTAATTCAGTCGAGAAGTCAATCGGTTGTGGACTTGTTGGTTTCTCCATGCTTTATTAGTGCACTTAGCCACCCTATAGTCGATTTTTTGCCGCAAACCATACCATGTGTACTAAAAATAATTCTTACGGAACTCTTACGAATGAGACTCACTTCAGTCAGTTTTTCTGCCCTACAACTTAAGGTTCCACTATCTAACTCCTACGACATCATTAACAAAATGACTGTAATAAAGTGTAGACGTCTTCCAGCGAGAGGCTGTCGCAGTCGTGTCTTCAAAAAGTGTCACACTTCAACTTGAAACCGCTTCTGCAGCGCTTTTCATCAAGCACGACCAGCAGACCTAGCATCGATGCGCCGTCTCTAAGAACAGCCTCGTCTCACTGCTTTCACTTTATGTACGGTCTTCTTCAGAAAAAGAATGAGAAGCTCTTCCGATGGAGAACCGCGAGCAAGAAATGGAACGTTCCCACACATTAGCGACCTACTTGCTTCTAGCTTCTACTGGAAACATATATCCTCTTGATAGCTTCTGGGAAGGAAGGAATCTGAGCGTTCAAATAGTTTAGAAACAGTACACAAGAACGGTAAAATTTGTGCAGAAGAAAAAAAATCGCACAAAGTTTGAGGAAAAGTAAAGAAGTGTGTGAGTAGTGCGTAAAGAATAAAGAGTGGCGCTACTCAATCCCTCTTGGGATGCGCCACGCATTCTACTTCTACGGAATGTCGCGGAGGCAATTTGAATGAGTATTTGGCCATACAATGACTTGCGGTGGCCAGTCGATGAACTAGTCAGCGCTTTATCCCACCCAAACAAGTCTGGTACCACTTTACCGACCCCGGAGAGGTGGAAAGCTTGGTTGGACTGGGCGGAAAATCCGAACCAGGAACGTGGTATAGGATGCACGCGACAGCCGGCACCTTCTCCGACGGCGCTACACGCGCCCATTTGCGGAAAAGTAATTCGTAAAAATAAACTTTCTGAAACGATTTGCCTTTCAATGCCATTTTGAGATGTTACGTTTGTCCTTTCAAATGCTGCTAGCCATACCGTACCACACTGGGAATCCGCCTTGTTCAAACATGAATGTGCTGAATTTGCTGAATGCTGAATTTTGTTGTGAAAAGTACAAAATTTTGCCTGCTCTCTTGTGTTCTATAGGAGATTATTATCATACTTCTTTACGCAGGAAGGCAAATCTGGAAATTTTTCGACAAGTAGTTTCCCAACTGCTGTAAATCCACTTCTTTCTGTAGATTTTCCCAAAAAAATGTTAGATGACGGAAAATGCGAAGTGAAGCTGGTTGATTTGAAAGGGATGATGCGACTAACAGGAACGAGATCCGTTATTAAATCAAATCCTTCGGTCTAGGTTCAGCTACGTTAGCTACGTCCCACCAGCAATTGGCGGGAAAGTCACCTATTAAATTGCTTGTGAATAGTGGGGCTTTGGAGTCACTCTTGCGGTCAGATCAATGACAGAAAGTTTGGCATCTGCCTATGTATTTTCTCTAACCATGAGGTGGTCGTCCGTAGAAAACTAGCAAAATTGGTCAAGGAATTTCAGATGTTACACGATTTAGTTTGCAATTTCCTTCAACATTTTTTGCCAAAAATACTGTATTTATTTATTTATTTGAAATGCCCTCAAGGGTGCACTACAGTGTCAACAAAATCTTTGAACAAACAAAATAACCATCTTTGAACAAACAAAAGCAATAATAAAATAACTTTCAATTACATTAAAACTACAAACCGCACTAATTTAGTAATTACCATCTGGCTACACCCACCCTGTGGCAACCCCCTTCTCAATGCCCTATACTAAGTAACTTTTAATTTAAATTTTTTTTGTAGAAGGGTAGGAGCCCAAATGGAAGTAAGGATAAAGGATAAAGGACGGCGTTATTCAATCCTCTTTGGGATGTGCCACGCATTCTACTTCTACGGGATGTCGTGGAGGCGAGTTGAATGCGTATTTGGCCATACAATGACTTGCGGTGGCCAGCCGATGAACAAGTCATCCTTTCCAGACGAGTCTTTTACCAATTCACCGACCCCGGAGGGATAAAAGGCTTGGTTGGCCTGGGCGGGAAATCCGAACCAGGAACCTGGTATCGGGTGCATGCGACAGCCGGCGCCTCCTCCGACTGCGCTCCACGCGCCCTATACTGCAATGCCCTATACTTAGTAATTTTTAATTTTATTTTTTGTAGAAGGGTAGGAGCCGAAATGGAAGTAAATTAAAGGAATTATAAAAACTATCTTAAACCTGTCCAAGCTCTTGCATAGCTCATCGTGGGTTGGGCATTTCAAATGGTAGTGAAAATATCAGAAGGAGAAGTGTTTTTCAGGTTATCAGAGCAGCGTTGAGGTAGGAGAGGTCAGCCCTATATACTAGACTATAAAGAATGCACCACGCATTCTACTTCTGCGGGATGTCGTGGAGGCGATTTGAATACGTATTTGGCCACACGGAAACTTGCGGTGGCCAGCTGATGAACAAATCAGCGATTTGTCCTTCCCAGTCAAGTCTTACACCAAATCACCGACCCCGGAGGGATGGAAGTGCAGCTACTCCGACTGAGCTTCACGCGCCCGTACTGAACTATAGCAGCGGCTATTGCTAACGAAGGAATGAAAAACGATAAGGGAAATTCTCATTGTTAGTTGTAGGTCGCCAGGTAAGGTTCATATTCTACACCGCATAACTCGGCTCAGAAAGCACCATTTCATTCATTCTAAGTACTATTCTATGCGCCACTCCTTCGCAAACTTCATAGATATAAAAGATAGCACCAAAGGTCTGCTAAAGGTCACGCGAACCCAAAGGTTGGCCGCCAAAGGCTAGGCCATACCTTAAAGGTTTCAGATATACATTAACTAGAACAATGTATCTTACGCTGACGAAAAGTATGCCAAAAATCTTTGCAAAAATTCAATTTAAGCGCTTTGCCTGCGATACATTACTTATGCATTTTCAGAAGTGAAACGTCAAACAACTCACAGGCGTACAGGGTGCTGGAGGGCATAGAGACGGCATCTGAATCGGTGGCAGACATGGAGCTGGTGCCGGCGGAGCACATCCACATGCGCCTGAAATTCGACTGATACCATGAAGATGAAGACTATCAGTGGGATGACTAAACTACAGCGTTTGTCTGAATTTCTCGTCTATCATGAGTAGAGTCCTGGTAGGATAAATGATAAAGGACAGCGCTATTTAATGTCAGTATGGGATGGGCCACGCATTCTACTTCTACGGGATGCAGCGGAGTGAACTTGAATGCGGATTTGGCCTACGGAATAGCTTGCAATCACCAACCGACTGACAAGACAGTGTTCTGTCCTTGCCAGGCAAGTGTTGTACCAGTTCACTTCTGGAAGGTTTAGCTTCCCTGGGCAGGAAATCCTACCCAACAACTTAGGTCCGGATTCACGAACGACTTAATGGCCGGTAAGTGTAAACTCTACCGCCACTCCCACTTATCAGCCATTTATGAACGTTCGGCGGGAAAAATCAGCGGTAAGGCCTATGTTATACTTTGGCGACGCTGTTGTCGGCGACGTCGGCGACAGTGTTGTGCGGGCTGCTACGCACTGCGTAGCTCCCATTCAACACTGTCGCCGACGTGGCTGATAAGAGCGTATAACGCCGAAGTATAACATGGACTTAAGGCCTATGTTATACTTCGGCGACGCGTCGGCGACGCTGTGTTGCGCGGGTTGCTACGCACTACGTAGCAGCCCGCGTAACACTGTCGCCGACGTCGCCGACAACAGCGTCGCCGAAGTATAACATAGGCCTAAGTTTCGAGGTAAATGCTACCTCGCCAGCCCGTACGAGAACACTTACCGCCAGAGCAAGGGTTTCGCTTCCTTGCTAATTTCTGACCCAACGCAACGACCCTGGCCCGTTGCCAACTCACCGGCCAACTCAATATTCGACACGGGCGCCTTCTAGGGTTTTTAGAGTCATGAATCAGAAACAGAAGTAAGTTCCCGGAAAGTGGCCGGTAAGTAGCCTTCGAGATAAATCGAGCTAGGATTTACCGCCGGCCGCGTACATGAATCCGGGTCCTGGAATCGGGTCAAGATTTCACGAGACAGTCGGCGCCTCCTTCAACTGCACTATCGCGACACTATGGATTACTGTTCTCCTACCGTATACGTCTTCATTGCGTTACACAAAAGCTGTACAGCAATTGCTGCCATGGTGAGGCTCTAAGCATCAATTAAGGCCTTATCAGAGAGCAGTAGATAAGAATTCTATCCTGTAAAGCTCCTAACACTCGACAAAAAAGGGACGAAAATGTATAAACAACGTGTGAAAGGTCCTACCAACCTCCGCCTAGTAGTCCGAATCCTATTCCACTGACGGAGATCGGGAGAAGCAGCAACGGTATAAGGGAATAGAGCATCTTGGAAGTCTGACGACGAAACAACGACCAGACGCGGATTTATAGTAGTGGGTCGGTACCGGGCCTGTCCGGACGAACCAAGTCCACCGAGCGACCGCCCACCATGCGCCGTCAACGACGTCCGCCTGGCAGAAAGAGATGCGCATTACGGTGCTTAAAAAGAAACAGGAACAGCCGCAGCGACGCAACTGGCCTGCTTTGGAGTTGCTCTGAATCTGAAGATAATCTGAGCACACGTATAATTCGCAGTAAATCATGGCAGTGGTATGGCTCTCATCACGATTTTGTTGATTGATCTTTGTACGGTTTGTCAATTTCTTTAGAACTTGAAGGAACCAAATTAGTAGTGGAGAAGCTGTCGCTTCCTAAAGAAAGATGTATTCAGAGAGCAAAAAGATCGCCGCTTAGTTGAGAATAGCGCTGAATTTATAGAGGAAATGTCCTTTGTCAGTCTCAGCTGGATGCTATCATATGTAGCAGCGCTACAAACTTTGTGACCGCTGCTCGTAGTAGTGTGACTGTCGCAACTTTAAGGAAGGAGTAAATACTATTGGAGGGTGGACAAACTCAACAAAATTCATCGAGAATAACTGCATTGCGAGGCGACTAACACTCTCCCGCTTGAATGCTTACTATGTTGCTCGAAAGTGCTCCAGCATGGTAGCGCAACAACGTTACAAGATTTGGGTTCCTTTTAGGCACAAAATATCCTTTCAAGGAACACTGGAGGATAATATCAAAAAGGCTGATCGCATTGTGCACAGCCTTCCCAGATCTCTGCTAACAAATCTGAACCAAACGTGAGCCTGTGAACAATTTGATTCTCTGTTTTAACACATTTGCTTAAGCCTGGAGTGGCTGGTAGAGAGGATATATATTGTTACAGTATGTTTTGTTGCGATCAAAACTTTTGCGCCAGTCAGGACTCGAACCCGAATCTTCTGCTTTCCGGGCAGCGATGTTCCCGCATCACCGTGTGGGTGCTGACAGACCTGGAGGATATCGCGGATGTTACGTGCGATCAACCAGCGCCGGTGGTGTAAGGCGAACATCGCTGCCCGAAAAGCAGAAGATTCGGGTTCTAGCCCCGCCTGGCGCAAGAGTTTTGATCGCAACAAAACATCCTGTAACAATTTGGTTATCGCTTTCAAGTGCTATATGAGACCCATACTAAGTAGGGTACGGTACCGCTGTACTGTATTCTTGCGCTTTCTTCTCAGAGTGACAATGCATAGAATAGTGGTATGTGTCCCGCGGTAGTTGTTGCACGTGACGTTTTACAAAATTTGATTTTGCATCCATAAGATAAAAATTTCTTCTAGTTTTCTGAATGCTGCCCGCATTTGCACATTCGCCGAAAAGAGAAATTGCTAGACTGGAAGCCGTTCAAAACAGTTTCTCAAGAAAACTGTGGGTAAGGATGCATCGATACGATAACAACAGTTTGAATTTTCGTAAAGCTGTGCACCGAGATTGTTACAGCACTTTATTCGGCTTACGTTTCGGCGGTTTCGCCTTCTTCGTTCGAGTCTACTTACAACTGTACTTGTTAGAGGTTACACCGGGGTTCCTTTGGCTATTATTAGGTTGTCCGGAAAGTTCTCTGTGTTTCATGTTACTATTTTTCATTCATCCATTATTAAGTAAGAATTAAACATGCGTGGCGCATTAATGCTACCTTCTGTAGAGAATTTTTCGCTCTATCTGACTAAATAATTTACATTTTAATGTTGTTTTATACTTCTGTTCTTGAAGGATTTATTGAAGTATGGTCAAGGGAGCAATTCCGAATGATATTTTATTAGGTTGCATAAGTCCTTGCAGTTTTTCAACGATTCACTGCAGATTCCGCCGGCGGTCTCTTGCATAGCGCTGCATAGCTTTCGAAAGAGAATGACTTGCTCTATCAGAAAGTGTATTGCATTTTTTTTCGTCATGAATTTTGTCAATTTTTAGGTCGTTGAAATGAAACGTGAAAAAGTGAAAAAGTAGCCATTTGCGCACTTGTTCTCTCCGCTTAGGTTTGTAATCTTTTGCGCAGCTTCTTACAGCATTTGAAAGACAATGTTCTGTACTACAAGGATATGTGTTAGTGCTGTTTGCTCATTTGTCCTTTATTGATTTTTAGGCCATCAAATTGGGACGTCCGAAGGAGGATGGTTATTTTTGCCGACAGCTCCTGCTCTGTGGTTGGACTTTTTCGGTAGGTGTTATATGTCATTCAAAAGAAAATGTCTTGCTCTATATGAATGTGTGCCGCGTTTATTGATTTCTAGTGAATATCAACAAAATGCCAAAAAGAGAAAAATCGCCTCCACCAACAACTCCTTCTCCTTCTTCAGTTGTTGATATTCGACAGAAATCAGCGTGAGCCAATAAACGCGACACAAATTTTTACTGAACAAGGCATCCTCTTCCAAACGACATATGACACCAAGCAAAAAAGTCCAACCACAGAACCGGAGTTTTGGCAAAAATTCGGACGGGAAAGTCGGAATTCCCAATTTGATGACCTAAAAATCAATAAAGGACAAATGAGGAAATAGCACTAACACATATCCTTGTAGCACAGAACATTGTCTTCCAAACGCTATAAAAAACTGTGCAAAAAATTACAATCCTAAGCGGAAAGAACAAGTGCGCAAATGGCTACTTTTTCACTTTCCACTTCAACGACCGAAAAATTGACAAAATTCATGATGAAAAAGAAATTCAATACATTTTCTGATGGAGCAAATCATTCTCTTTCGAAAGCTATGCAGCGCTATGCAAGAGACCGCCGGCGGAATCTGCAGTGAATCGTTGAAAAACTGCAAGGACTTATGCAACCTAATAAAATATCTTTCGGAATTGCTCCCTTGACCATACTTCAATAAATCCTTCAAGAACAGAAGTATAAAACAACATTAAAATGTAAATTATTTAGTCAGATAGAGCGAAAAATTCTCTACAGAAGGTAGCATTAATGCGCCATGCATGTTGAATTCTTACTTAATAATGGATGAATGAAAAATAGTAACATGAAACACAGAGAACTTTCCGGACAACCTAATAATAGCCAAAGGAACCCCGGTGTAACCTCTAACAAGTACAGTTGTAAGTAGACTCGAACGAAGAAGGCGAAACCGCCGAAACGTAAGCCGAATAAAGTGCTGTAACAATCTCGGTGCACAGCTTTACGAAAATTCAAACTGTTGTTTTGCTAGGTAATTTGTAGTGGCTCTGGCTCCAGTCGACCGGGCAGCCTCGGAGAGGGCCACGGGAGGAGCTGCATTGTCTAAAGTTCAGCGAGAAATAAACGCGATCAGTCTAGACTCGAAAGCTCAAACTGTTGTTATCGTATCGATGCATCCTTACCCACAGTTTTCTTGAGAAACTGTTTTGAACGGCTTCCAGTCTAGCAATTTCTCTTTTCGGCGAATGTGCAAATGCGTGCAGCATTCAGAAAACTAGAGGAAATTTCTATCTTATGAATGCAAAATCAAATTTGTAAAACATCACGTGCAACAGCTACCGCGGGACACATACATAGTACTATTCTATGCACTGTCGCTCTGACAAGAAAGCGCAAGAATTTGAACAGCGGTACCGTTAGTATGGGTCTCAGATAGCACTTGAAAGCGAGAATCAGAAATCAGAAATCTAGAAGAAATTTTCTATCTTATGGCTGCAAAAAAAAAATCTAAAAAATTGTTCACATGCTCGCTACAGAAGCACAACTTCGATTCCACTTCGGACATGCACAATGGAACATCTAAGTATGCTGTTCCAGCTCATGATTTATATGTGAGTCCTCTAATATTAGGTTGTAGGAAAAGAAATGTCGTTTTTATTCAAAAAGCAGTTTTATTATAAGAACAGAATGACGAAACTTTAATATTACAACAGGTAATCTTATCATCAATGACATGTGACCAAAGTCCTTGCAAAGAATGGATGCCCTTCATGAAGAATTCCGATGGCTGCGATTCGAAGAAGTTGGACACCCAAATTTCGACTTCCTCACGATTCTTTTCTCCGCCAAGGCGTGCTGCCGTGGTCACCATGTGAAGATTTATTGCTTGGTGCAGGAGTGAACGATAGGAAGAAGAATGAAACACACCTCTCTCGTGCTGGCTTTTATACAACGAGAAATCGACAAATGAACTGATAATAAACTGGTGAGTATTATCGTTCAGATAAACGTGCTGCATCAGCGGTTAGAGATGGTAGTCTGATGGCGCAAGGTCTGGGCTATAAGGCGGGTGAGGCAAAAGTTCCCAGCCCAACTTCTCAATTTTCTGCAACGTAATACTTGCGACGTGCGACCGAGCGTTGTCATGGAGGAATTTCGCAGTTGCTGTGTTCACTACTTGATCATGCAGTGCTTGGTAAAGTTCTGTCGTAACTGTTTGGCCCGGATCCAGCACTTAAAATGCACCAAACCTCTACTGTTCCACCAAGCACAGACCACGACTTTTTCCGCGAATGTCAGGCTTCGTCGTTGTCTTCGGAGCTTAACTGTTGCCGCTTTCGTATTGTCGTAGTGGATCCACTTCTCATCCGACGTCACGATGGAGTCATAGAAACCGCTGTTCCTGGGTTTGCGGATGAGATTTCCAGCGACGGCGACTCGTGCTCCCTTGTTTGTGTCGCTGAGCTGATGTTGCACCCATTCTCCACACCGATTCCACTTTCCGATTGCATGCAAACGATCGGCAATGGAAGTATGGTGAAAACCGAATCACTGTTCAAGCTCGCGTGTAGTTTGTGTTGGATCCGACTCGACAGCTTCCTCTAATTCCTGGCTGTCCACAACTTCAGGACGCCGTTGATGTTCTTCGTTTTCAAGGCTCTCGTCACCATCTCGGAAACCTTGAAACCATCGGTAGCATTGACGTAATGATGCAACTTCGTTAGCAAAAACCTCAGGTAAGATACGGTGAGATTCTGCAGCATTTCTCCCTTGCTTGAAGTCGTACAACAAACAAACGCGCACTCGGTATTTTTGCTCAATCATCGTTAATCTAAACATTTTTTCTCAAATGTCAACGAAACAGAACGAAACTAGGGTAGAAGATACATCTTGAAAACGCTTCTTAAATAACCACAGTTATGCATTTGGGTTAAGAATTAATAATAACAGAGAAACAGCAAACCGAAATCAGGCGTCATGACTTTTCCGACAACTTATTAGAATATTAGCACCGCCAATTTAGTTGCCAAAAAATGGATTCCACAGAAATTGAAAGGGCTCCAAAAGCCCCACATATCCTCTATTTCCGTTGATATGGGAACGTCGGTGATAGGTTCTTGGATTTCAAATGTAAGAGTAGTAGATTTCTCAATATTTTTCGGCGTTACTCTATCCATTTCGGGATGCGCCACGCATTCTTCTTCTCGAGGTGTCGTGGAGGCTTCTCGAATTCGTATTTGGGCATAGTATTATCGTTCCCAGACCAATTCACCGACCCTGCAGCAGGCTTTGGCGATCGGAGCACCTTATTTTCCAGGACGTGCAGTGTTTTCGGAGTATCTCAAGCATGGCGTGCGTTGTCAGTGCTCTGCCATGCCTGGAATGTTCCGAGAGTGCGCCGTGCACAATGCATATAGTATCGAACCTATCAATCGAATGGGCGGAAGCATGCCCGCTGGGTTTCTATCTTCATTTGACGGAAAATGTAAAGCCTTCAAAACTATCTTGCATTCCCGGTCGTCCTACTTAGGATTTGCTCCAGGCAGTCCGACGAGCCTTTGGAGTGTGCCGTACACAATGCATGTAGGATCGAGCCTATCAATCGAGTGAGCGGAAGCGGTTCAAATGTCGTGCTAAACAGCAACGCTTACCCTCTTTAGGTGCTTTAGTGCACACACTGACAGCGGCTTATACAAATGATGAGGTTTTAAGAAGCGAGAAGAGAGTGCGCCGTGCTAAATGCATATACGATAGGACCGTTTGAAACTAGATTCGATTAGAAATTTCCGCCCGCCCTACTCAGGAATTGCTGTATTCCGTCCCGACGAGACTTTAGAGTACGCTGTGAACAATGCATATAGAACAGAACCTATCAATGCAGTGGAGCGACCGCTCGCAAATGCACGCGCGGGCGAGTTCGTAGCTTCAATAACTCTATCAAGATCAAATCGTTTGGGCTGAAACTAGAGGATTTTGCAGGCAGTACAAGCTTCTTGACGTGCTCTAAAATACAACGGTGTAGCTCATGAATGGACTAAATTACAGCGGTCCGAAAATGCAGGTGAGGCTTGTGCGACCCAATTTTTTCCGATTTCGGTCGACCACTGGGCGAAGACACGGCGAGCCAAGGGCATGAAAATGCATAGGCGAGCAGAACACCTAAGGTGCTTCAAGACGATGTACTCGCAACCCCCCCCCCCCCCAGCTGCCTAAACTGCCTTGGCCCCATCTGCCATTTTAGGGCGGCGGACTTAGCGGTTGAAGTTTCCTGCCCTCTTAATCGCCCACATTTGGGTTTTCGACACTCCCAATAATACCATTTTGTTCGCCACGAAAACCTCTATCGAATGGTGTCGCTCTCAATCAATTTCAAAGAAATCGATTTTTTTGACAATTTCCCATCGAGGACGTGGGCGCCCTGGCCAAGCCGGCGCGGACGATGACGTCATCGAAAACCGATATTTTCAAAATTCACCAAATTTCCTCGTGCAAACTTCGTCCAAAATCATCTAGGCGGTTATTTGGGGAGTTGTCGAACCCACTCGATTGATAGGTTCATCTCTACACGAATTGCATTGCACTGCATTTACACTCATAAGTCTCGCTGGGACAGATTGAAGCAACTCCCGAGTAGGGCGTCTGGAAATTTCTGAAAAATTTCTCTATACGTTTGGAAATATTCTTTAAGGCTTTACATTTTCCAGTAAGTGAAGATGGAAACCCAGTTGGCATGCTTCCGCCCATTCGATTGATAGGTTCGATCCTATATGCATTTTGCACGGCGCACTCTCGGAACATTCCAGGCATGACAGGACACTGACAACGCACGCCATGCTTGAGATGCTCCGAAAACACAGCAAGTCACATGCACGTCCTGGAAAATAAGGTGCTCCAATCGGAAAAGCCTGCTGCAGTTATTCTTTTAGGCCACCCACAGCGAAAACGCGGTGGCCTGGTAAAGTTTTATATATGGTTTTATAGACCTCGAGGAGACGAATCGAATGGTACCAACTGTTTCTGAAACAACTCAAAATTAAAGGAGTTATGAGCATGCGACGGTTTGCGACGGATTTTTCCGTCGCAAACCGTCTCTTTGACCGCGCGACGCGGGCGGTATTGTACTTCCGACTACGTGCGTTACGCAACCTGGAACGCAAATTTTGTAGGAACACGCGTCGAGCGCTCGGAAGGTTTTACTGCAGCAGCTGGTTCGAAGATGATTTCCGATTAAACTCCATGATCACGATGTTTGCACAAAGCAATTAGTCACACCTTCCCACAAGTTTCACTCCTGTGTCCAGAATTTCCCGTTCAGCATTGGTTGTGGTTTCCCCAAAAAGAACCAGATTCACCAATCTTGAAAGCAGGATTAGTCCGCGGCAATTGAAAAAAGGTTCCGGTTTTGCTATCGTGGCAAAGTATCGAGCAGTCTAAAAACAGTCTCAGCAAGCGGAGGTGGCTAAAATCTGTACTTTCTAAGCGATCGCCATCGATGCCGAACTGCCATTAATCTTTTTCGTTTTTTTTTTCGCTAGTAGGCTATACATTCTCACATGTTGTTGACGTTGGTCACCTTGGGCGCATCTAAGTTTGAACTTAGGAATAGAGCCGAAAACTTAGTTGAAAATTAAATGATAAACTATGCTAAACTACGCTTCCTAATGCTGTTAAAAGTCTCCTCATAAGAGAATGCTGAGGGACTAACATATCGAGGCAAAAAAATCAGGTATTGTGTCGTGGGGGAGCGTGCAGCGCAGTCGGAGGAGGTGCCGGCTGTCACATGCAGATACCAGGTTCCTGGTTCGGATTTCCCGCTCGAGCCAACCAAGCCCTCAATCCCTCCGGGGTCGGTACTTGCTACCAGACTTGTCTGGGAAGGACAAAGCGCTGACTTGTTCTTCGGCAGGCCACCGCCAGTCATTGTATGGCCGAATACGCATTCAAACCACCTCCGCGTCATCCAGTGAAGTAGAATGCGTGGCGCATCCCAAAAAAGGAAACGCCTTCCTTTATCCTCATCCTTTATTGCATCGTGTATTGCAAAAATTCTTGAAGGTACATGAGGTCAAACTGCCCAGTTGTTTACAAGCTTAAGATTGCTATTAAGGATAAAGGATAAAGGACGGCGTTACTCAATCCCTTTTTATGATGCGCTACGCATCTGCTTCTACGGGATGTCGTGAAGGCGTTGAATGCGTATTTTGCCATACAATGACTTGCGATGGCCAGCCGATGAACAAATCAGCGATTTATCCTTCCCAGACAAGTCTGGCACCAAATCACCGACCCCGGAGGGATGGAAGGCTTGGTTAGCCTGGGCGGGAAATCCGAACCAGGAACCTGGCATCGGGTGCAGGCGACAGCCGGCGCCTCCTCCGACTGCGCTCAACGCGTCCAATATTGCTATTAGTCGGTGCTATTGTCAGCGACACACCAGTTGCAAGAGTTTTTACAACAACTGAAATAGTCGGCAATGAACCCAAGGAACAGACGATTTGAAGCTATGACCATTTGAGTGAAAAACGGCAAGAATTTTCTCTACAATCTGTGATTTGTGTTGCATTGTCCTGCAACAGGAGCGGCCCTCCTCTATTCACCACGGCTGGCCACAGTCTCACACACTTGGTCTAAATCACGGCAGTAAGACTGCTGTGACCGCCTGACCATGTTGCAAAAAGCTGCAATGGATTACATACACCTTAGCAACACCACCACAAGGTAAGCATAACTTTTTTAGGGTGAAGGTTGGGTTTAGGAAGGGGTGTTGCAGGAGCATCCCTATCCACCCAGATAAAGCCCCCCTTCTTGCTATCGTAAAGGACCCATTTTCATCTACAGTTATAGTACGGCTTACAAAAGGCTAATTTTTAAGGCGAACTGGCAGGTTGGAGCAAGTGTCAGAACGTGCCAGACGCTGCTCTCAGTCAACTCATGAGGCACCCACTTTGACGTCTTCTTCACCTTGCTGATTCTCGTCAAATGTCTTGCTACCATGCTATAATGTACGACGAACTCCTCTGATAGCGTACGTGTATTCGTCTCCGGATTTGCTTCGACGACTCTCCTCAAAACTTCATCGTCAAGGTGAAGATCGTCAAGCGACCGCCTGACCCGGTTTTCTTCGAGATCACAATCGCCAGAAGCGATTTTTTGAGGCAGATCCTCACCACTCGTTTGCATGATGTATTAAATTCAAATTCGTTCGCATTAAATTCGTAAAGCATGACTCGATAGTCACGTCGGTTCATGATTTTATGTAGCCCTGAAAAAGGTCGGCTAGAAAAATTAGAGCGACATCCACGTATGTTTTTTGAAAAGGCAAAAAAAACCTCCCGATCATATGTATGGCTTTTCTTGAGCCAGAATGATTCGGGGTAAAAACTTATTTATTTATACATACCTCGAAACGGATATTAATTTTGCGGCAGCCAATATAATATAAATATAAATATACAGGGCGAACTGTAAGCCCTGCAACAAAAACCTAGTCGCATAAAAAGGGTAGAAATACACCAAATTTAGTACACTTGAAACACTATTTGCCTCTAGTTAGTAGATTATTGTGCAGCGGTATTGTTCATAAGGCGTCACTTCTGAATTGATAGGAGCCCTCAGATCGTGTGGGTAGCTTTGCAGCCCGCGCCCTAGCGCCTCTTATGGAATTTTATTCCTCATTTAGTCCAAATTATTGCCTAATAAGATACTGGGCAATCATTTTACTAAGCCTATATAGAGCAGAACTTTTTCTCTAGGCAATAATGAAATAATGAAGATCAAAAGTCTAAAGAGGGAGGAATTTCACAGGTAGCGTTTTGCAGGTACGGTGTTTGGCAGACGAACGAAGAACCACTACCACGTCTTTCTCTTTGCTGTTAGAAAAATCGCTTTAATGGAACATATATTTTGCCTATAAACGGCGGGACTGAGGCTAGAAATTATGGTATTTTATTTTTGTGTCCAGAGAACAATCACTTTTGCTGATTTTCACTCTTTTTACACAAGAAGCTAGAGCGTGAGGGGAGACATTTTGGAAAATCGCATATAACGAACAACTGCGATGCGTAGCCACTGGTTGCATATCATCATGTTTCCCAAGGGTGTTATAAATGCACTATTATTTTGACCTTTTTGAGATCGCTCAGCTTTGAAAAAATTTTCATCAAATGAAGCGATGGTGGAATGCCCAATCTGAGCGACGCGCTCTAACTCCAACTGCGCTTACAAGCTTTTCTTTCTACTCTTTTCCCCTCATAGCTGGGTCTTACCCTTGCTTGTAAACTTGTATGGCTTTTCTTGCAGTCTTCTAAAAACTACAGCAGTACCCACGGCTGCATATTGTTCCAGCAATGACCTCGCTGCCATCGATCATCCATCCTCCTGATCCCATTCTCCCGGAACTGCTTAAGCTTGGTGCTGATCCACTGCTCGTTATGGTTATCGAGGTCTGCTTGGGTCCTTGTGTCCCTTCCGACCATGAAGTCCTGTAGGCTCAAGAAGTCGCATGGAGAGATGACCGGCGAATACGGTTGGTGAGGCATGTGAACGTAGCCCAGCTGAGAAAGCTTATCCGTGGTCACTTTTGCCCGACGTGGTGCGGCGTTGTTGAAGAGGAGGACCTTCTTGAAGCGCTGAGACCGAATAAGTTCGAGTCGCGGGTCCATTCCTTCAAATTCGTTCACCATGGCCTTGGAGTTCATCGCCGTGCTTTTGGAAAACAGCTTCCAGTACACCGGTCCATGGGCTCAGACTGAAAAGCTCAGAACGTGTCTGTTTAATCTCGTTTCGTGATCCTTTTCGTGCATCTCTTCTGTCTTGCCACATTCCTATGGGAAGTACAGGAAATACTGTAAACTTTATATCTCCCGCTGATTAAATACCACCTTCTTATTATAGCTTCGTACTATTAGGCTGTCGGATTATAAATGCCACCTGCTTGCTTTCGATTTGTCTCGATTTCTCTGCTATTGTTATTTCTTGAATCATGTAAGTTAACGTGTTTAACAAGCGTTGCTGAAGGCAACTTTCGCCAAAGTTTCGTTCCGATGCGTTGCTCCTTTTGAAGAATTTTTCTTAGATTAACGATGATCGAGCAAAAGTACCGAGTGCGGGTTTGCTTGTTGTACGACCTGAAGCAAAGAAAAACTGCTGCAGAACCCCACTGCTTGGTCACGATGTTCCATCACTACATATATAATGTATAATGTACCATATATTGTATATATAATATAATATGATATAAATTCCTCCATGACATGTCAACAAGCATTGAACACAGCGACTGTGAAGCTCCTCCATGGCAGCGCACGCCGCAAATATCTATGACGCTGCAAAAAATTGAGGAGTTGGACTGGGAACTTCTGCCTCACCCGCCTTATAGCCCAGATCTTCGGCTATCAGACTGCCATCTCTTCCACTGGAGGCACTACGCCGTGATGGAGAAAAATTCAAGAACCATGACGAAATCGAGATTTGGGTGTCCAACTTCTTCTAGTCGCAGCTACCGGAGGTCTTCAAGAAAAGAATCCATCCAGGATTTTTCAGGGGACTCTTAGCGGACTGTCGTTGACAGTAATGGAAATTACCTCTTGTATTGAGGTATGGTTAGTGTTCTCTTGTAGCTAAATTTCTTTCTGAGCAAAAACGACATTTATTATCCGACAACCTAATATCTGTCACAACCTGATCATGAGCGCCATCTTCAAATCATGAATAAATAATTATATAGCGCGCACAAGTTATTATTACTCACATGTCTACATCATATTTTTTACCTACAATTCTTCTTTGTTCATCTGTTTGACTATGAAGCCTGTAAAGCTGCCACTGACTCGGCATGTGAAATCTTCGATGGCACCGAGGGCACAACGAACCACTATGGTGAGCAAAAAGGATAAGTGGTTTTCCGTTCCCTTCTGCTCGTTGTGCGGTCGCATAGCAAACCGTGGGGGATGCAGTATTTGAATGTGTCGCCGATCCTTTTAAAAGTGTTTGGTCTAGTTCACGTCTAATTCGTTGCTGGACAAAATTTGAAAAGGCGGCCTATATGCGAATCGAATTGATATCTCTTCGTGAAAATATGTTTTTATCTTCAAGGGTCATCTCACGAGTTCCCATAACAATGTTTTGTTGCCATCGAAACTCTAACCCCAGGCGGAACTCGATCCCACACCTCCTGCTGACCGGGCGAGAATGCTAAATGCCACTACACCAGCAGGAGGTGCGAGTTCGAATGCCGCCTGGTGCTGGGGTTTGGTCGCAACAAAGCACCGTTATGATACCAGCCACTTGAAGCTTAAAGACAGGGATGTGCGGAATTTCCGTTTCCGCGTTCCGAATTCCGGTTTCCGGCCATTTTGGGCTCTTCCGTTCCGTTCCGTGTTCCGCCTGTTTTTGCGTCGGAAGGCGGAAACGGAAATGGGCACTGTTCCACACTAGTTTTCTATTGAACATAATCAGCGTGTCAGTGAAAAAGATTTCTACTTCATATAATTGTGAGAGAAATACTGTTAAACAACTCTAGTATTAATATTTTTAAAATTGGTTAGACTACCAAGAAAAGCACTCAAGGATGATAACGGCTGGGTGCAGGGCAAGATTAGTGTGCCACAAAGGCTATGTTTGCACTGTATGCTAAGAAAATGCACTTAACATTTAAAGGATCATAAAATTCTTGATCCATTAGTTAGAAATAGCTTAGTAAACAAATAAAAAACGCTAAAAACTTAGTAACCATATAGCGCAGTATCATGAAACAAACAGTTCAGTGAAGGTTGCGGCATGCGGTTGTCTGCTCCAAGATTACATCAGTGTTCCTGACCAAAGGTGAAGTTTCAATTTTTGATTTCGATAGGTGTGATATTCATCCATATGGAGTTACGCTATTCATTTTTTCATGAAGCATCACGAATATCTACCATGAGCTGTTATTTTGAGATTTTTATTATTTTTTTTATTTTTTATTTTTTTCTATGGTGAATTATTAAATTCTGACACAAAACTATTGTTTCGAGAACCATCTAGGAACTGTTCACCTGTGTCACCTTGAGCGCAGAGTTTCTAGGTGGGCACAGACTGAATATTCGTGTGGAAGCCTGGGCCCACTATGACTATCAGTCATCCAGTTATCATCTCAGATCCCAGAATGAATTCTGAGTACTAGTTTTGGTGATTACAATGTAACTGCTAATGTGGAGTATGCAGATGTCTGTGCAGTCACCACGTCGTCCATGATGCCACACAGGTTTCTAAAGGTGTTGAGAGGAATTTCTTTTCCGGTCGGAAAGTGATCTATATGTTTGTATATCTTAGACTTCACCCGAGTCAGTTTTTTTAAATGCGGGTCTGTAAGTAACCTCAAGTAGCTAAGTCGGTTAAGTATACCGTTCAAAAAATATCAGCATCAAAAAGTCAGCAAAAGACGTCACAGGAACTAGATATGGAAAGATTGCATGCTGAAATAGTGAGATAAGATCCTGAATTTATTTTCGTTTATTGCTCAGCCATAGCTAAAAGATTATTACAACAAATATTATGAATTCATGCTTCGTTATGTTATGTTATGATGGGGATGAGCATTAATCTGTGGAAGATTCTGCTGCTCACAAACCTCTGAGCAAAAAAGGTGCAATAGAAGCCACTTCTGACGTCGTTTCAGATTAAATTTTTGAAAAAAATGGCGAACATGTGTCATTTCCGTTTCCGCGTTTCGTATTCCAGTTTCCGGCCATTTTTGAGCGTTTCCGTTCCGTCTTTCGTCTTCCGCTTTTTCCAGGAAAATTTCCGCACATCCCTGCTTAAAGAAAATGAACTGAATCGCCGTATGAGTAGTTCGCACTATGGAGGCAATGTTATATGAAACCATTATTCATTCACTTATTTGTTTTTGCTTAATTGTTCATATATCGAGTGTGAGCTTCCTTTTCAACAATGGCAACATCAGCACTCCCCAAATGGCTGGGCCACATCCACATCTACACCCGCGCTCTAGGACTCGCAAAGCAACTTGCTTGCATCTTGTAATCGGAAGAGAGAGCCAATGGGGTGGCCTTTCCCAAGACGAGTTGATATAGGTGTTTTGAAGCGGTAATTTTTCGCTAGAATGAAACGCGCTAACCTGGTGGCTGGTAAAGGCGCCCACTTATCTCACATTGGATTGAAGTCGCAACTTGGAGGGAAAGGATAGAAAATATTGCACACGGTGTATCTCCCAATGTTGACATCTTAATATGAAGTAATCCTACTTTACTTTTCACTTTGAGTTTTCGTCTGATATATCTGGAGCAGGGGTGCACATTTAACGGCTAATGATTTAACGAATTTAACGAATTAACGACATTTTTCGTTAAAATCTGGCTTAACGACAACGAAAAATTTTAGAAATTTAACGGAATTTTTAACGGACTTTTTTCTCAGTGAGTTATCACATTTGCCCTTAGTCTTCACTAATGCTGCAGGTCTCATCCTCCCTACTAGGACTGTTCCTAAAAAACTATGAAAGCGCAGGGCAATGAGGTTCTGTGGCGTGTAAATGGTCGAGATTGCGCCATGCTCCCGCCTGAACCCACGACATACACAATTTAAATGTGAGCAGGAGCACCACTTCGTAAGGCGGATTCTGTGGACTGGTGAAGCCACATTCACGTTGAATGGAGAGGTTAATCGGGATAACTGCAGCACTGGGCGAAAAAGCCGTTAAAAGAAGCACAGCGCAGGCTAACCAAGAGAAGCAGTAGCAAGATTGGAACAAACAAGCCCCTGCACAATCAATCGAATCTAAAATGCAAGGTTTCAGGCGGGGCATAGCGCTATTTTGATCAATTACACGCCACAAAAATCTCGTTACCTCGTGTCTTCATAAGGATCTTAAACATTTTCAAACGTTTCACTAGCAACAGTGTTACAACCTTTCACCTAGTACCTTCATTTTTAGAATACCCTGCATTTTTCGAAAGCCATAGTGTGTTGTTAAGTTTTAAACCTTGAAAGAGGCAGTCTACACCACTTTTTGCAGAAATGATATCGCGTATTCAGGCGAAACACAATCAATCGAGTGTAAAATGCAAAATTTTAGACGAGTTCATGGCGCATTCTATGCCGCTCGTATGTCAGAAAATTTCTATTTTTTAAGTTTTATAATATTTGTTAACTTTGTTTGTGACTTTACTGTGAACAAAGTTATCACCTTTCAAACAGTGTGTATATTTTTAGAGAGACTCTGTATAACCATAAAAGCAAGACGTTTTTCTTAGTTCTCATACAGAATTATTCTCATGAATTTTTCGGCTAAGTACGGTTCCTCGAAATGTATCAACAGCACCCTAGTATTCCTGGATGTTTAAGCACCTGCTTCAAACTTCTTTAATATCTGTCGTAAAATAATTATTAGGTTGAAACACAATTTTTGCAACATTTCTGTTTTTTTTTCTGTAATTCGAAGTAAACCCGCTAAAATACTATATTCCTTTTGAAAGATTGTTTCATAGCGATCATTTAGATTCATGAATCGTTAATTTTCATTGCGTTGTTGAAACGTTTTATTCACTAGATCGATAACCATTCACCTCAAAGTGAAAAAATGTATGATTTCATTTTTAAATTAGCTCAAGCTCAGCAGCAACCCAGCGACGGCGATCAACCACATTCAGGAAGTCGTCGGCAATTCACTCCTTACCGAATAAATTATTGGAGTCGGTATCAGGAGTTCCTCTCCGCCCAGAAGGACAACAAAGGCAAGCCATTCCCGGGAAGATCAGCTGCTGTAATCAAAGGGCGCCTGCGCAAAACCATCAAGTCGAATTCTCCTCGAACCCCACTAGGATTGACCGCTGATCTCCACACCTTCAGCGAACCACCGTTAGTCGGCTGGAAAAGACTGGAAGGTCGCCAAAATCGCCTTCGTCAGTGCCCGCTTTTGCGGGAACCCGAGCAAATCGCTGTGCTTCCGACTGCCGAGAGCTCCGGCACCGGTTCAAGCGAGGGGACCTGGATCTAATCCTTACCAGCGATAAGAAGGGGATGCTTCACTATAACTGTGAAGCCGGAAAGCAATAGTTGAAACGCAACGAGCTGGGGGTTCTGACGTCAAAACCGGAGCTCCACCGAAAGAGGGTCCTGCTGTGCGTTTGGTGGATGTGTAGTAGTCCGGTGCACAGGAGCTGCTCCAGGTAGTCAAACCATCCTCGACACTCGTTTTTGCCAGCAACTCGACTAGAACCAGCAAAAATTAGTGGAGAAAGAAGTCGATACAAGCCAATGTTTCATTCACCGGAACAACAGCCGACCGCTTACGGCACTTCGGACGCTGGAAAAAATCTAGGAATTGGGCTGGATCAGAATCAAGGAACCATACTGCACCCCACGGACATTCCACCGCCTAACTGCCATCTGCTTCGGTCGATGGATTACTTCCTTTATGGTAGGCGCTTCGCCGAAGTCGATGAGGTCATGGCGGTGGTGCACGACTTCTTCAGGTCGAAGCCGACCAAATTCTACAGAGATGTAATCCACTCAGTTCATGAGAAGCGGAAGAAACTCATTGAGAATAACGGCAATTACTTCTTGTAAGTCAATCATTTTCCTTTGTGGTATAATCTTATTTTTGCTGGAAGTCAAATTTAGTTGCAAAATTTATGACTCAACCTAATAGAAACGGCTGAGAGAGTGCACAATCAGTGAGATCTCAGGGATCCATAAACTCCCAAGGCTCTGTCAATCTTGCACAGCAACAGCTGAGGTAATTGATGGCTTTCGCCTCATCCGATAATGGCCTCTGTGGTTGTGCATAACGCCTATCTGCATTCATACAGCGCTGAGGGCGATCAGAAGTCAAGGCGGCGCTGTGGTGACTGTGACCTCAGCCAGGTCATCTCGCCTCTGGGAAGTCCGCCCTCTCACATTGGGCTCTCCCGCCTGACCTGACCGACTTTTTTCGCATAAATACCGGCACCCCATCACCGGCCATCACTTCGACTCCTCTTTCTTCTTCCTATTGGTCTAATATCGGATACTCAATCTTTTCATTGAAATACTGCTCTCTATTCTATTCCTGAGCTTTTCGGTTTGTATTTCTCAAAAATTGCTTCATTGCTTAAAAACGTTCATTTCAGAGTTTTTCGTGACCGTTGCTCTTCAACGAATCGGCAGAAATGGATAGACAACAGTCCGGATGCTCCGTCTACGTCGGCAACCTGCCGTATCAGTGCACCGAGGAGGACATTGGCCACCACTTCAGTCGAGCCGGCCAAGTCACCAACGTCAAGGTCGTCTACGATCGCGAGACCGGCCGTGCAAAGGGCTTCGGCTTCGTCGACTTCGCTGACGCTGCTAGTGCTGACAATGCCGTCAACACACTCAATGGAGGCGACTTCAACGGCCGCTCGCTGCGTGTGAACCACGCCAGCAGGAACTGATCTCGTCTTCATCTTGTATTCGTCGCCTTATATAGATGACTTAAACTATGATTTGAATGTCTTCTGTCTTCTGAAAATAAAGCTGATGAAATAAATCAAGTGTTGAACAAGAGTGCAGAATTTGACAAAAAACCGAGTTAGCCAGGGAAGAAGGCCTTGCAAATGCTAGATGGAATTATTAGAATGGATACACAATAGAAGTGCGATAGACGTAGAGGATTATGAAAATCCACTCTTCAGGCAGAAGCGTTCAATACAGGAAAATGTAGAAAAGCAACAGAAGCTCTCTTCTTGCACAGTTTTGAGTCAGTGCACCCTCTAAAACTGGTAGTTCACGAACAAAAGTATACGATTTGAGAGAAGACAGCGAAGTGATAATTCCAGTGATTCGGTATGGGTTCAGTGATCAGCTAATATCCTGAAAATAAAGACTGATCTGATCAGTCTGTTGTAAAGAATGAAACTAAATAAAAAATGTAGCAGATATCGCGTTAACAAGTTGTGAGCGGGTGAGAATATTCAATGGAAGCAGAATGTATATTGCAAATGCTGGATGGAATGAATAGAATGAACGAAAGGTAACAATGAAACAGGTGTAGACGACTTACGCCTACACTTCAGGTGATTTGATTAATGTTGGGTTATTCGAGCTTTGAGTGCTTTACTTCTCTTCTCAGAGCTTTGGGTGCTTTACTTTAAATCATCATAGTTTTCTCAAATCTTATCGGATTTCGTCGGAGTAAGCACCGTTCGAATCAGAACACTTTTGCCAACGGTTCATCGGTCGACTTATTCCATCAGCGAAAAACTAGGTGGTCGAGATTCGACGAAATTCACGAAAACTATTCTGGCTTGGTCCTGATTTGTTAAGGTTTTACCATCGAGAAGGTTCTGAAATTGTTTGAAAGGTAGCAGACGAACGGTTGGTGAGAGGTCTGGAGAATATGGCGGGTGACCCGGAACTTCAACCCTGAATTCGTTCAATTTTCGAATAGCGATTTGTAAAACTGTGGACGGGCGTTCTCGTGCAAAAGAATCGGGCCTTTTCTGTTGGCCAATGCTGGCTGAAGTGGACCAGTTGATCCTCGTACCATAAAGTTGTAATGGATCATACAGTGACCATTACCATTTTTTGGTGGAGGTCCGCCTTGGGAGAATGCCTAGGGGGCTCGTCGGCGTCCAACCACTGTCCGGAGCGTTTCCTGTTATCATACAGAACCCACTTCCATCACAACGAAACTCCTAGACCTTGTGCAATCTGTCTCACGGTCTGTTTGCGGTGGATTAGCTTCCACGAAGGTCTTCAAATTGTCATCTCCGGTTATCGTACAGAGCCAATTTTCCTGGATTGCTGCAGGTGTGTCGCTTGGGGGAGCATCTTCAAGGTTGAAACCACCAGAACGAAATTTCTAGAACAACTGTTGCACGGTCGTTTCTCCAACGCTATTCGGCCCCCACACACGTTTGATTTTTGATGGATGTTTCGACAGTGGATTGGGCCAGTTTGAAATTGAAATGAAATATCGTTTGGAATTGCTCTTTCGAAATCCCTCAATGAGTCTTCGAAGGAATACAATTCTTATGCAGAGGTAAAGCGCGAATTATTCCTTCAGATAAAGCGAAGAACACTGTATTAGACGTTATATAAAAATGCGAAGTAAGTTCAATATTGATTCAGCAATAAACGAACGAAAAGCCGTTATACAAAAACCGCCAGAACTTTCCGCCTAACCTAATATCTACACGATATGCCGTAGGAGTAGAATACGTGGCGCATCCGGAATAGGGGTTGATTGACTCCGTCTTTAATCTTTATTCTTTCTTCGGAAGCGTTAAACCGTGACTGAATGGAAAGCTTCCTATAGCTGGCATCGAGGTGTACTTCCAGTAATGCAACGCTAGATCACCAATGGCAAGATCGAGGAGGATTAAGCTGGCAAACTATTGCGGAAACATACATGGCTACTACTCCCCAGGCCTTCCTTTTTCCGATTACTACCTCCCTTCTAGCATTTGAAGCCATTTGATCGCCTTAGATTACATAATCTAAAGTTGCATCGAGGGGCATCTAATGCGTTTTGTAAGTCCATGTTTTGGAGCAAAGCCATCTACCTGCGCATAGATTGACAGAGATCGGCCCACGCTATCGGTAATTCGTTCGACAAACTGCTGTTTATATGCGCTGAAATGAACTATTAGGTTGTTCGGAAAGTTCTCAGCGCTTTGAGTGCTTGCTTCACTTTGAACTACCATAACTTTGGCTGTGGTTGGTGAAGGTTTTACCAACGACAAAGTTCTGAAAGTATTTGAAGAGAAGGTAGCCCGTTGGTGAGAGGTCTGGAGAATATGGCGGGTGAAGTTCAGGGTGCGCCAAAATTATGACGACAAGGTATTCAAATCGCCAAAAGCGAAAATGCAGCACTTTCGAGAAAGCAACGATGCTATAATGTTTATTAGTCTATTGTAGGCTATACACGGCGTTGAGATTCGAAGATACCTCCATAACTAAACAGATGGTGTAATCCATCGGATTCAAATCCGGAGAGTCGGCTGGCCACTCGTGGAAGCTGACGATGTCCGGGAAGTTGCCTCTGCATCGGTCCTGTACCATTCTTGCTCTGTGAGTTGGAGCTCCGTCCTGTTGGAAGGTCCAGAAGCGGTGGACTGGTCTTCTTTTAAGCCTTAAGACCCAGCTCACGAAGATTCTTCTTAACGACGTCTCCTTGATGTCCATTTCTCGCGACATCCGGCGTTTCGCCGGGCTCCTGCGAACTCCCTCACGTACCTTTCTGATGTTGTCCGTAGCGGTCACAGATAAGTGTCTTCCTCGTCCGGATCTATCATACACAGTTTCCAGGTCTTCGTAGCGTCTGATGGATCTATGGATCTATATACAACACTTCGATGAACTCCAAGACGGTGATGAATATCGCGTACCGAGAAGCCTTGACGGTAAAGCTTAACGAATGGAAAACGGTGGCACGAACGTCTCACCATCCTTGAAAACAATTTATTTCTATGTTTGACTGAGATAAGCATGAACAACTTGACGCAAACAATAAAATCGCAGAAAAAAGCAGACGCTCCAAATAGGAGATCAAATTTTGGCGCACCCTGTAGAACTTACCCTTAATTCGTTCAATTTTCGAATAGTGATTTGTGAAACGTGTGGGCAGGCGTTATCGTGCAAAAGAATCTGGCCTCTTCTGGACCAATGCTGGCTAAAGTTGACGCAATTTTCGGTACATTTGGTGCTTACAGTAGGACTCTGCTGTGACCGCTTGGCCTGGTGCCAAACAGTAGTAGTGGATCAGACCAGCCGCCGACCGCCACACAGTGACCATTACCGTCGTTCATCTACGTCCAGCTACCGTCCGGAATGTTTCATGTCATCATACAAAATCCACTTTTTTATCACAAGTGACGATTCGATCCAAAACTGGTCAGTTTTGTCGCGTAAAAGTAGAGAATAACAACTCTCGAAACGTGACAATTTTTGTGTCCACTCAACTCATGGGGCACCCACTTTTCGAGCTTCTAAACCTTCCCAAGGCGCAACAGCAGTGACGTCTAGCTCTTCAAGAAAAGAAAAGTAAAACAAAGTTGAATCGAATTGTTTAGTCAGATAGAGCGAAAAATTCTGTACAGAAAGCAGCATTGTTGCGTAATGCAAGTTGAATTTTTACTTAATAACAGTCGAATGAAGAATAGTAACACAAAACGCTGAGAACTTCCCGGATAACCTAATAGATTCTTCAAGTACTTCAAGAATCCTGGATCTAAGAAACAATTCGATTGTCCCATCCACGTCTTGAGACCATAATATGATTAATAATGGCCTATACTTATGGTGCATAGGTCAAGCAACGTCTGAATCCTTCCAAGCACCCTTCTGACTCAAACTGTTGAAAAAGACATCCGTAATCTGAAACCAGCAGTCATAGATTCGTCGAAAAGTTCGGGAACAGGCCTGATCTTAATGTCTAGAGATCGACCGGTTCTTCGCCTCAAGGTTTTTGCAGCACTCCAAGCCACCATGAAACCATTTGAGGCTTGTCTGATGTCAGCTATTAGGCTAATTGAGCACTAGTTACGATGAAATTGCTCGCTCTAATGAAAAACCGCCTTCGTGAGGGGACAAGCATCTGAGGGCTTCCCTCTCCTCAAGGAGGGTGAATTCGTTCTTGAGCAGAAACTCATCCCAAGACAGCTTAGGAGACCATCGAGAGAGTGACGTGGCGCAAACGCTTTCCGCGGTGCTGTTAGGGCTCAAATCCCGCCTCATTTGAAGACCCTGATTGCGGTTCAAAAGGATATTAATCAGTTTTGGGATGCGCCACGCATTCTGCTTCTGCGCGACTTCATGGAGGCAGCTGATATGTCACGTCCTAAAACACCATATCTTTCTGAAATTTTCCGAGAAACGGTTTGTATCATGTCAGCTATAAGGAAAGACTTGCACCGCTCGGTGACCACTCGCTTAAGCTAGAGGAAGAGGAATTTTGTTTTATAAAAATCTCGTATTCAACTCCATGAAGCGCACCTCAAACAAAGCGGTTTCTTCTGACGTTTCTTCTTTCTAGACCTTCTTCTTCTTCAGCGTTTATCCCGCATCGTAGCGGGGTCCGCTATTCTGGTGTTATGACGCCACTTTTCCTGATCCAGCGCCAGATCAGGGTGAACACCAGTAATCTTCAAGTCCGCATGTAACGTATCTAACCAGCGCTGCTTCGGACGCCCTCTAGGCCGCTTTCCAATTACGTCTAAGTTAAGACTTATCTTGCGGACGCTGTCTTCCTTTCCACGCAGAACGTGGCCGTACCATCGTAAGCGAGCATCGCGCATCTTGTCAGCTATCGGCGCAACACCAAACTTCTGCCGAATAACATCGTTTCGGATGCGGTCCATGCGGGTGACTCCAGCCGTCCAGCGCAGCATCTTCGTCTCCATGACGCTGAGGCGCGTTTCAACTTCCTTGGTCCAATACTCAGCTCCGTGCATCGCTACCGGCCGGACGACGGCTCTATATATTTTCGACTTCAACGCTCCGGTATCTTTCTATCGCCAGTCAACGAGCGCCACTTGGACCAAGCTGCACTCACGCGTGAGCGCTGATCCCAGGTACTTAAAGACCGAGGTGCGTGGGAGCTCGATGCCGTTGACCTTGATGGATGTGGACTCAGTAACGTCCGTCGTAAGATATTCGGTCTTCTTCACGTTTAATCTGAGTTCAAACCGCTGCAAGCGATCACACCAAGCTTGCACCTCTCGCTCGAGTTCATCTTTATCTTCGCTAGCGAGCATTACGTCATCAGCACAAAGCAACGTCCAAGGAACGGGCTTCTGAAGATCTCGTGTGATGGCATCCATGACGACAACAAAGAGGAGTGGGGAAAGCGCAGAACCCTGGTGTACCCCGACAGAGATGGGAAACTCCATCGAGGTTCCAGCTGCAGCTTGAACGCGACTCTTTTGACAAGAGTAGAGCATCCGCACCCACTCTATGAGCTCTTCGGGAACTCCATGATGTCGCAAGGCGTAGCATATCACTTCACGCGGTACGTGGTCAAAGGCCTTCTCCAAGTCGAGGAAGGCGATATGCACTGCCTTCTGTTTCTCGCGATGCTTCTCTATCAGGAGGCGAGTGGCGTGTATGGCATCAACGGTGCCACAGCCAAGCCGCACTGATTGCTGGAAAGCTGGACGATGTCACGAATTCGTCCGTCGATAACTCGCTCAAAGATCTTCATGCTGTGCGAAAGCAAACGAATTGGACGGTAGCTGGAGCAGTCTGCAGGACTGCCCTTTTTCTTCCAAATCGGAATCGTGGTGCTTTGGCACCAACACTCAGGCACCTTCTTCTCCGCCACAACCTGGTTAAAGAACTTCGCCAACCATTCTTCTTTCTAGATCCTAGACAGCAAATCATTACAAGCGATTCAATCTCAATAGCTTGCAAACTAAAGGTTAGGATGGTAGTAAACTGAAGATTTCTCTTACAAATAGCTTTTTTTTGCTTAAGCCTGGAGGGCTGGTATATCGCGGATGTTACATGCGGTCAAACAGCGCCGGTGGTATAAGGCGTAGCATCGCTGCCCGGCAAGCAGGAGGTGCGGGTTCGAGTCCCGGCTGGCGCAAGAGTTTTGATCGTAACAAAACATCCTGTAACTACAAATAGCTTTTTTATTGGTACGAAACTGTACTTAGGTTTTTGACAAAATAATATTGTGTTTATTTTGGCTGAATGAATACTTGTATTTGTAAAAAAATCGTTGCCTCTGTAAAATTGTAAAACGGCACTCGAAAAAGTTTCACGAAACCTCTTTGGTCCTTGTTCTCAGAACACTGAGTGAACTTGCCGCTTCAATAACTTGCTGAGGACCTTCAACTACAATTAAACAAACATTCTTAAAAGTAGGAACATTTGAAAAACTAACTTCAAATTAGTTCAAAAGAGAGTAGACGTTTAAAAATGCGATATTTCGATGGATTATGCAGTACTTTTTTAAGTGAGTGAACTGCTGGAACGCTTTGAAAAAAGCGCATTTCCCTTTCACTATTGCAATTGCAATAGAAGAAATAGTGTTGTCTATCTTTAAAAAATCAGCTTTTCCTGGTAATTTTTTGTGGTCACCTGATTTTGCATCACCATTGGCACAATAAATGTCTTCCGTTTTTGCTAATCTTCAAAAAGTCAACTTTTGCTGCATCCTTTAATCTCGACGGATTTTGTATCATTTTTGGCTTAATAAATGTTCTTTGTTTTATGAGATTGTTCTATCTTCTTTAATCCATCGGCTTCGTTCATCGAACTGCTGACCGAGGCAGTCTGGGGTAATGAACGACTTCATTTACGATTTCACTGAAACAGCTGAAGAACAGGTCTAGAAGCAGCTTTCCGAATCTTCAGGATTTATTGCCTTCTCAATTCAAGACCAAGTGCGTCTGGATTACATCCTGGTCACGGAGAGGAGGAAGAGCGTTCAAGCTTGTTCAGCGCTCTCCATCCGAGGGGTTGGTGTAGTGTAAAAACAACCTAGACCTTTACAAATTTGGAAGGGCTCCTACAGTAGTTGTAATAGTGACATGGCCATCACAATAGTATAAATCTTCAAAGCGTTAGACTGAATGAAAACCGAACTGATCTGGACTGAATCTACTTCTCTGCCTAATTATTAGGTTGTAACGAATTAAATGGCACTGGCTCGCGCCATTTTTTGGCGCGTCTTTACGCGTTTGATCAAGAGCAAACCGTAACATGTGGCATATCATTTAGAAGCGCAAACATTGCTCTACTGGAGTACCAAATTTTCTATGTAAAAGTGGGAAAACTTTAGAGTTTTATTGACTGTTTTGTAGATGGACAGAAGGGTAATCCGAGGCATTTACTTGTATGAATTCAAGCTGGGCACTACAGTTAAGGAGGCGGACGAGAAGATCAACGCCGCATTCGGTCAAGGATGTTCCACAATTCGGACGGCGTATCGTTGGTATCAGAAGTTCCGGAATGGAGATGAGAGCTTGGAAGGACATGAAGGTCGTGGGAGGCATAGTGATGTTGATGAGGACAAGCTGAGAGATGTGGTAGAGGAGGATCCACACAAAGGTACCAGGGAGATAGCGAAGGTTCTTGGCGTCAGTCACAACACAGCTGCCCGGCCGGGGGCAGACATAACTCCAACGCCGCGCGAACCGCACGGCGTCTGGCGTCGCGCACGATGCGCGACGAAATTGGACGAGTTGTCGCGGTCCGATGCCTCCGACGGCTAGAAACCTTCCTACAGGGACATGCGGCACGCCTTTGCCTTATTTCAACGTTTCTTGGAGATGGTATATGAATGTGGTTTCAATAGGACGATCAGCGACGGTTTATACAGGAATCCTGGTCATGTGGATGGTTTCTAGCGTCAGTGTTTGCCATCTACAACTTCTTTAGTCAATTTTTTCGTTATCCGGCGATTTTGGGCCGGATAACGAACAACAAGTTAGCTGCATCTTAGCTTTGGTCGTGGTGATGGGTGGGCTATGTATAGGATCCTTCACGATCGTAAGAGTGGACGTAAGAGACAACAGAAGTATTCAAATCTAGAAGAGTTAATTGAAGTTTCCTCACTTGGGGACTGGCTACATAGTTTTAAAGATATCTAACTTCCAGCCTTCCAAAAGGCCAGCTAAGCCTGTACCATACTTATATGAGGCCTACTTAGCACAGTATTGTTCATTCATCTCAAGTCATCTGCTGACCAAGAAGGCATACAAACTGCTACTAGCAATCGTCAAAAGCGCAGAGCCGCATCCTGGGAAGAATTTTTTACCGCCGATCTTTCCATCGTATCATTTGTGGTTACACGATTGCCGTATGTTCGATTTGATTGCAGGAGGTAATGGTACCTTTTTAGCCATACGCTGTCGTGAATTATCAAAAATACTGCAGTACAGCAATGAATACTAAAAGAAATAGGATTAATCCAAATACATAGAGTAAGCAACTTCTCCATTAAAATTTTTAGGCGAGCAATAAACTACTAAACAAACTTATTATCGTGGGTGCTGAAGACATATAGATTTGTTTTAATTTGTGAGTTTTTTGTGAAACCTATCTGCAACATAGGGAACACCTCCGTTTTAGGGCTGGGTCGGATATTCTTCCTCAGTTCCAGAAGGTCTGGATGTCATAACTCTTTGAGTGTGTGTTTGCCATACACAATTGCTTGCAGTTACTACCCAAAAGTTAGTATTTTATCCATCCAAGATAATTCCACGTTGAAGTACCTTGGATCTTGGGATACTATCGAGCAACAACAACAGTAACGGTTTATAACATGTGTAGGACAAGATCGTCATGTGAAGTTTATTTGGCTGGATGTCTCCTGCCTTCTTATTTCCAAAGACATCGGAAGAATTCCAAGGACTATCCTATTGTTCGACGGCTCTAATTGAAAAAAAGAGTTAAGCGCAGAGTAAGGCTGACAAACACACAAAAACAAATAAGACAATCCAACCGACCCCTTGGAAACAGGTGAAAGGCGGGTATGTTGCTGTGCGTTTGTCTTCCTACGGATGGGCAGAAGACGCGATAGAGCGCCGTTAATATAGCCACTGCAAACGTTTGAAAAACACTACTAAAATGTATAGAAATGGCTTATAAACTAACAGTGCTTTAAGCCCTGATCTGTTGTTGAAATTAGTGCAATTTAAAATGAGTTTTAATTTTTGTTGTTTGTTCGTTATCCGTTTTCCCGTTATCCGGTCATTTTCGGGCAAAGTTATCCTTATCCGTACCCGGTTTTCAAAATTTAATTATCCGCTCATCCCTGGTCACCATCACCCATTCTCGGATCAATTGTCCTACTGCAGACTGTTGCCTACCACATTGCGTGGGATCATAGGTTCCTTCCTAGAAATGTGGTCTGGGACCTTAAACACTGAGAACATTTCGTGCTCCGCGGCTAACCATGCGTCACCGAGCGCTGACCGCGTTTCAGCGCCGCGGCTAGCGCGCGACGTCACGTTGGAGTTAGGTCCTGGAGCCGTGCCCGGCATCTGAAGGAAATTGGAAAGACCAAAAAGCTGGAAAGATGGGTGCCTCACGAGCTGTCTGAGGAGCAAAGAAGCCGACGATATGAGATCTCGTCCGCACTGCTTCTACGGAACGAAACGGACCCATTCCTTGATCGCATCGTAACCTGTGACGAGAAATGGATAATGTACGACGACAGGCGACGATCGGCACAGTGGGTGGACAGCGATGAGAGCCCCAGGGTTTTTGCGAAGCCGGAATTGCACCAAAAGAAAGTAGTGGTGACAGAATGGTGGTGTTCGCTGGGAATTATTCACCACAGCTTCCTCCCTCCCGATGAATCCATCACGGCGGAGAAGTACTGCATTGAAATTGAAGAAATGATGAAAAAGTTGAAGGATATCCGGCCGGCCTTGGTAAACCGAAGGCGAGTTCTCCTTCTGCACGACAATGCTCGCCCCCATGTAGCACGAATGACGTTGCAGAAATTGAATGAGCTGAGCATTGAAACTCTACCACATCCTCCGTTTTCTCCCGACCTCTCCCCAACAGACTACATTTCTTCAAGCATCTTGGCGACTTCTTGGTAGGGAAAATATTCAAACACCAACAGGATGCCGAAAGTGCCTTCGAAGATTTCGTCAATTCCAGAACTTCTGATTTTTATGCTACTGGGATAAAAAAGCTTGTGTCACGTTGGCAAAGATGTGTAGAATCAGGTTTTTATTTCGATTAATAAACTTGCCTACAAGCCAAGATAATAACTGTTTAAATTTACAGTGGTTCAGTGCCATTTATTTCGTTACAACCTAATAGAAGCACATATCGTGTAAGTATTTACCTATTTATTTGTTTATTCACGCGAAACATAAACAATTCTTGAAGGATACTGAAAGAAATGTCAACAAAAAGTCATCTCAAAAGGAGAATCATGAATTGTTATCTCAAAAGATGAACGTAGTGATCATAAAGTAAGATTGATTAAACATAGATTTGAAAGATTCTCACACTCACAGGAAGGTAAGCAGTTAAGCGTTTAGGAAATGTCTGTCTAAAAGCCTCTTGAATTTACCTAAGGAGTCCGTCATTGTCACCTATGAGGATCCGCCGGAGGGCAGACATAACTCCAACGCCGCGAGAACAGCCCATGGCGTCGCGACGAAATTGGGCGAGTTGTCGCGGTCCGACTGCTTCCGACAGGGACGGCTAGTGACTCGCGCTGGGGCGCCAACGTGTGTTCCTGCGACGATAACTGCGCAGAAGAAGGAAAGAGAGGATGAGACAAGGCTGATGTCTTTTGGTGGGGAAGTAGGAGTGGTTGTTACTAAAGTGTGGACGGAATAAAAATCTACTTCAAATGAGTGAAGAGAAATGGTCAAGGATCTGGTGAGGGAAATTCGAAGCAAGAACTGAGACTGGATTGCTACCTAGAAGTTTCGGAAGCAAATGTTTATAAGTCTCTATTGGGGGGGGGGGGGGGGGGGGAGGTGAGCGCACTAATCCGTAGCTCTTCCCTTAATTCTAACTTTGCACTGTACTTGACCGTCATCATTACCAAACACCCCTTTAGCAAATACAACATGAAATAAACTGTTCTGAATTGTTCAACAACCCTGGCAACTATCCTTAAAAAAAGTAGTTAGAAGCATAAATTGATGGAGTCAACCTGATGAATGGTAACCGAGAACGCGCATTCTACCCTTTGCGGAAGGCATGGCGAACTGTGGTCCTGACGAGCAATAAACGTAAAAAAAAAAGAACTAGGCGAGGAGCTTAGGCAGTGTACAATTTCATGCTCCGCGGCTAACCATGCATAATCGAGCGCACGTCGGCGTTTCAGTTCTGCGACGTCGCATGCGGCTAGCGCGCGATGTCGCGTTGGAGTTACGTCCTGTAGCCGATCCGCCGCATACAGGTCACCGAACAAATTTTTGAACTTTCATCTTAAATGTTTACTGGGCGCCTTGCAACACAAAGAAAAGATAGCTGATCTCGAATATGGCTTTCTTTTCCAATACATTCAATTTCAAGAGCGCTATTAAAAAGCACCAAAAAAACACGTTGTTCAGAGCTTTTCCTGCCCGAAGACCAAAAGATACGACCGGTATCGTACTTCTGCCGGATATCGTGAATGCAAATTGAACGTGTAATTATCCTATACAATGACTTATGGTGGCCAGCTGGCCAAGTTAAAGCCTTATCCTTCCCAGACGACTACGAGCCCAATTCACTGGTAGAATTTTGGTAAACTGAAGAGCGCTTGAGGTGGACCATGCACTATGTATACTAATATCGTGTTCGAAAACATCAGTAATGTGCTGTGGCACCAGAAGTGCGAATCCTCTGGATCAGCCATATACGGCGCCTTCAAATGGCGCGAAAGTCAAATGGGCTGACAAGAGGTGTCCCTCCGGCACCAATCCGTGACCCGGTCCGGTCAGGTGGATATTCGAAAGATAATTTAAAAATGTTCTCAAAGCTTAATTTCGTAAACATGTCAATAAAAAACATTCGAGTAGGCAGCGGGGCATGACATAATATAGTACATTGGTGTAGAAATTCGCTTTAAACATTCGAATGGCACCTTCCAAATACCTGGCTAGTTGTGGCTTCCTGGAACTCAAAAATATTCGATTGATTTCAAATATAATATTTTCGGGCATGCAAGCACCAGGCTGTCCAATAATTCCTGTCCGAAAATTTTCAAAATTCTATAATTTTCCTTAGAAGTGGTATAATATCAGGCAAGTGTAAAAACCTTCTAGAAGGTTCTCCAGAGTTCCACGCGAGGGGTATATAAGGCGCAGTCGCCGCGTCTAGCTACCAGTACAAGCTAAAATGGACCAAGGTCGAATTCGTACGTTTGTGTACTACGAGTGGCTGCTGGGCAACGCCATGGGCACCGCGGTCGCCAACATCTGCAGAGCGTGCAAGGAGGATGCAGTGTCCCAACGCACAGTCGGACGCTGGTTCATTCGTTTCGAGAGCGGCGACACGAATCTCGAGGACAGGGAGCACAGCGGGAGGCCTTCTACGGAGGATGATGACGAAGTCCGTCGCTGTATCAAGGAGAAGCGTCGACGACGCTCGGCTGCAGCAAGTCCACCATCCACAATCGACTCAACTTACTCGGCTACCACAGAGTTCTGGCCCGTTGAATCCCCCACCGTCTGACGGACGCCAACAAGCAGAGCCGCGTGGCCGTCTGCCAATCCCACCTCCCAAGGAGACCCAGCAGAAGTTGGCGACGCCCGGCTGGGAGACGGTTGCCCATCCGCCGTATTCCTCGGACCTCGCCCCCTTCGACTACCACTTGTTCCGCCCGCTGAAGCACAATTTGGCCGGAAGAAAATTCACCAACTACGACAACCTCAAATGCGACATCGCGGACTTCTTCGAGTCGCAGCCCCCGGAGTTCTGGACGAAGGGCATCGGCGACCTGCCCAATCGATGGGCCACTGCTGTGGATAACTGTGGTGATTATATTGTTGATTAGACTTGTTTTTCAATAATGTTGAAAAAAAATTAAAAATGGTGAAATTTTCGGACAAGAATTATTGGACAGCTTGGTACAAGTATATGCCAGAAACATGATTTTCAATTCTCAAATTTGGTTATTGGTTTCAAAGGTTTTAAATTTTTCAAATAAATACCTTCGAAAAGAAGGGCAGTCCAACAGCCTACGCAAGCTACCGTCCAATCCGATTGCTTTCTCATTGCATGAAGACCTTCAAGGAGATTGCCGAGAAATTCATGAATATCGTTCGTCTTTCTAACAACCAAGCAGCTGCAGCTTCATAACTGGCTGTGATACAGTAAATGCAATGCACGTCCTCCAATAGAAAAACACCTCCTCCAATAGAAAAACACCGCGAGAGACAGAAGCCGGTGCATCTTGCCTTCTTGGATTTGGAGCCTGTTCCTTGAACGTTGCCTTATGCTGATGATGTGCTCACTGACGACGACAGGATTGAACTCGAGAGGCAGGCACAAGCTTGGTGTGATCGCTTGGAGAGATTTGGGCTCAAGCTTAACGTCAAAAAGACCGAGTACCTGACCACTGACGAAAATGAGTATCGCTCCTTAAGGGCCTGTTCAAACTTCGCGACAGCAGCGACAAGAGCGACTGGAGCGACAGTGCCGGCGCTCGAGTGTGAACACTTCTCGGCGGCGCGTGCTAGGTTTTAATCGATATGCATGTTTTGCACAGGCGACGAGTCGCTCTTATTGCAAAGTACCAACAGGCCCTAAGGTGAACGGCATTGAGCTGCCACGTACTTCGACTTTCAAGTACCTGGGATCAGCAATCGGTCTGATTGCGGTCTACTCGTAGAAGCCAACTCACGCGTGAACGCAGCGTGGTCCAAATGGCGCTCTCTGACGGAAGTGCTCTACGACAAGAAGATACCAGAGCGTCTAAAGTCGAAGATCTACAGAGCAGTGGTCCGACCAGTAGCTATTTACGGAGCTGAGTGCTGGCCCGCTACCAAAGAAATTGAAAGGCGCCCCAGCGTAATGAAAACGAAGATGCTGCGGTGGACGGCCGAATTTCGCATTTGGATCGTGTAGGCAACGACTCCATACGGCAGAGGTTCGGTGTCCCCACGATATTTGAGAAGATGCGCGAAGCTCGTCCGCGATGGTACGGCCATGTCCTTCGCCCAAAGGTGACACCGTCCGAAAGACTGGTCTTAACCTTGATGTAATGATTTCTTCAAACAATTTTAGGTTGAAGCTCGACTCACTGAAGTGGATCACGTACAGTAGTATAGGCGCAAAGGCGAATTTTCAGTTGCGATCTGAAGACCAGATTTGAAAGACTTTTTGTCGGATACTTATGACCAGGCGGATGTGCGCAAAATCAGCAAAAAGAATACGAGTTTTAGTCTACTGATCTCCAGCACATCTCGAAGGTCTATTAAAGCTCTATATTAACTCTGTGTTAATGGGTTTACGGAGCGATGGAAGTTCCCGGATGCTATTCACAACGCTGACCAATGTTCATTAGATTAACATTTTTATTTCTCACCAGATGGATGTTCACAGAACCAGTGGCTAGATTACGCGTTTTAGTTTTCTGGTCTCCAGCGCATCTCGAACGTTTACTAAAGTTCGGCATTAACCCCGGATTAATGTGTTTACGGTGCGATGAAAGTTCCCAGACGTTATTCACCACGTGACGGTGAATCATTAGATTAAAACTATGTCGGGGGAATTGCGCGCTGAGGGTCAACAACCACATGGGTGTGACTAATTGCATGTTACAGCTCTTCTAGGAAAATCCACTTTACGTTACACTAATCATGCGATCTCTATAACTGACTAAAGCGTTCACAGAAACGCAATTTTTTACACATGAAGAAGCTGATACAGAGGCTATGTCGACTGCGCAAGAGTCTTGAAGAAGGCAAGCTTCTGTCGGTGACGTCAACCGATGCCACATCACCGCAGCAGGTCCTGCGCAGAAGAAAAAAATTCCAATGCAAAAATTTAGCTGCATAGACCATGTATTAGGTCGATCCATACGAAATGGCCGATTTTGCGACCACAATTTCAGGTCGATTTTTTTACGAATGTTCTCGATTCAGGCGCTGTATATAGTTTCTGAAGGCGCAGAATCCCTGCTTTCTTATGGTTTACAATTTATGGTTTTTGTGACATAGTTGCTTCTTGCGAAGTTTTTGACGTGATTTTTACAGTATGAATCAACGCGATAATCGGGTGCTCTACCTATATGAATGGAAGAGTGGACACAAAGCCGAGGCCGTTCGTAACATCAACGCATTTAGTAAGAATTTATCTAAGGACCGCACGATTCACCACTGGTTGGAAAGGTTTCGATCTGGAGATGAAAGTCTCCAAGACGACGACCGAGGTAGGCCACCATCGCTCCTTGACGACGACCAACTCAGAGCTATTGTGGAAGCGGATCTGAGGCAAACAGTGAGGGAGCTACATAGCACAGCACTTTGGCGTTGACAGCAGCACTATCACTCGCCACTTGAATGCGATCGGAAAAGTGAAGAAGTTGGATAAATGGAACCCGCACGAACTGACTGCCGGGCAGATTCAGAAGCGCCACGACACCTGTGTTCCATTAAGGCTGCGCAATCTAAGGAAGCCTTTTTCGGAAAGGATCGTGACATGCCGCGAAAAACGGATACTCTACGACAATCGTCGTCGCTCTGCACAATGGCTGGACAAGAATGAGAGTCCCAGGGAGATGCTGAAACCAAGTCTCCATCCAAGGAAGACTCTGGTGACCAGAATGGCTGATACAGTCCATTACAAGCTCTTGAAGACAGGAGAGACTATCACAACGGAGAAGTGGTGCTTGATCAGGTCTGTCCCCTACCGAATATCAATTTTTCAAGCATTCAGATTGTCATGTGAAGGATGAAAAATTCGGCAACCAAGATGATGTCGAAAATGACTTCTTATGTTTTATTAATTCTCGTAGTTCTGTTTTTACAAAGATGGAATAAGCTAATAGGCTAATAAGCTCACGTTGCGAAAAGTGTGTTAATTGTAATGGTGCTTACTTCGATTAATGAAATTGCTTTCAGTCAAAGTTATGATCTGTCAAGATTTTCAGCCAATGTCGGCCACTTCATATGCAACGGCCTAATAGAAACCAGCTTGGAGAGAATGCCGATGTTGAACACAGCTGAGAGGAGGAACGTTTCATGCCGCAAGAGAACACAGATAATCTCAGTGCTCAGAAGATTTTAAGATTCGCGAAAAAGGCCCATTCTATGCACTAGATTGGGTGCGTGGTTGCACAGTCGGATGAAGTGCTGAATGTCACGTGCTCTCCGATTAGCGGTCCATGGTTTGATTTTCTCGCCAAGCTAATCAAGCCTTAATTAAGCCTGCAAGGTCGGTGCACTGGTACGAGATTTGTTTTAGATTCATTTTTCAATCAGCTGACTTCCGCAAGCCATTGTTTCTATAGTGCAAGAACGCATGTAATTTCTCTCCACGATGCGAAGAAATTGAATGCGTGGCGCATTCCGTAAGTGGATTGACATACGCCGACCTTTATCCTCATTCTTATATGTGGCCTAGCACAGCTACAATGTCTAGATTTGTTTCTATAGAAAAATGGTTTCATTACTACGAAGAACTGCACGCTCAAACCTGATTTGTTTCTTATTAAAGCCACTTATACAGGGTGTCTGGAAAATGTGAGCATTGGTTGAAAGGTGAAAATTTTGCTGCGAGTAGAAGTACTAAGCGCAGGAACATAAAAATTTTCTGCTAAGAGCGGTGGGAATTGCGCCACGCGGTCCTCTAGTTTTCTGTATTTTACACTCGATTGATTGTGTTTGCTTGAGTTTTCGTCACAATTTCTGTGGTCATGTCTATTGATCTGAGCTTTTTTGAGGTTTGAAATATAAAAAAAGACTACAGGTTGGGGTAAAAAGCAGGATCTCCTTCAAAAATGCTGCTATGTACTGTTTGAAAGGTTCTAACATTGCTGATAGTGGAGACTTTGAAGATGTTGAAGACTCATATGAAAGCACAGGATAGCGAAATTTCTACGTTGTGTAAATGTCAACATTGCATCATGCATCCGTCTGAAACCTTACATTTCAGTTTCAATTTGTCTTGTTACAATCTTGTTGTTAACACATTTGCTTAAGCCTGGAGCGGCTGTTAGAGAGGCTATATGTTGTTACAGGGTATTTTGCTGCGATCAAAACACTTGCGCCGGGCGGGACTCGAACCCGCACTTTCGGCTTTCCGGGCAGGATGGTATGCCTTACACCACCGCTGCTGTTTGACGGCACGTACCATCCGCGTTATCCTGTTATGGATTACCCACATTAATCTGTGCTGAGCTTCTACTAACGATTAAAAATTTACACGGCACTGTAATTTTACGTGAACTCGTAGAATCTGCAAAAAACTTGTGGAATAATGTGGGGTGTCCTAAAACGAGTGCGTGGCGCATTCCCTACCTGTTTTGTGTCAAAAATCTCTATTTCCCTGAGCCTCAGTGGCAAGCTTGTGCGGGCGGATCGTTAGCCGTTGTTAGCTCCATGGAACTTTCAGGACCTTTTACTCATTTGCCTTGAGGACTGGGCAAAATGAGACCTGTTTTGCTGTATTTGTAGGACGGAATTTCATCCGATGGTATTCGTTCTTGCTCCGGCGTACCGCTGAGGCAGTTCGCTTGTGAGCATCGCTCTGGGTTCCCTTCCTTGCTCGTCCATCGTATTCCGTAGACGAGTTCTGATGGAGGTGAATGAATCGCCCCGATCTCTTTTCGTTGGAACGCCATGGAGTCGGAGACCAATGGTTTTGTCCATAACATACAGAATGGAGTAATTATTTTAGAAATATCTGGGAACAATTGTACGCATAAACTTCTCACTATATCGATACCCATCAATATAATGAGAAGTTTCGTCTTTCTACGCTAGGATACCTAAGGGCATCATTAGAAATAAATATTAGGTTGTCCGGAAAGTTCTCAGGGTTTCGTGATACTAGTTTTTATTCGTCTATTATTGGGTAAAAATTCAACTTGAATTGCGCATTAATGCTACTTTCTGTTCAGAACTTTTCGCTCCATCTGACTGAATAATTTATGTCTCCACGTTGTTTTATATTTCTGTTCTTGAAGGGCTTATTGAAGTACCTCAAAGAAAGAAGTGCGGAATTTATGTTTCCGCATTCCGAATTCTGGTTTTCGGCAGGCCCTGCTTTGGGCAGGAAGACGGAACATGCTGTAGCGGTGGTCGTCCTTTTTGTAGTTTAGCCATTCCTTCCTGATATTGATGTTGTTAATTTCATCAGTCGATAACACAACAAGGAACGATTACTATTCAGTTGCCTAAACAAACAACGAATGCTCCATCAAGGTCTAGTTGACACGACTCAGGAAAGGGTAAAAGGAGGGAAAGAGGAGCGTGATTCGGAAGTCCTGTTGAGAGGGGGGGGGGGGGAGGGTCGAGTTGAGGAGCGGGATCCCTACGGGCAGCAGTACCGCGTATTCGGTCCACTTCCGTCCCAAATTTGCTCGAGTCGTTAGCGAGTTACGGAAGGTTGCATGAGACGGTAGACGGCGCCAATTTTAAAGTCCGATAGAACAGAAATGGTGATTCAACACCAGGGATGTGCGGGAATTTTTCTCGAAAAAGCGGAAGACGAAAGACGGAACGGAAACGCTCAAAAATGGCCGGAAACCGGAAGGCGAAACGCGGAAACGGAAATGACACATGTTCGTCATTTTTTCAAATATTGCATCTGAAACGGCCTCAGAAGCGGCTTCTATTGCACCTTTTCTTGCTCAGAACTTTGCGAGCAGCAGAATCTTCCACAGATTAATGCTCATCCATATCATAACATAGCATAACGAAGCACGAATTTGTCTGTAGAGTTGCTGAGCTCTTCACGAGGTTGGTAAACGGCTTTATTGGTGGCTAACGTTTCGGCTGGATCGCCTTCTTCAGAGCCTGAAAGGGTCAAGTCAATTAGGAGTTACCCCACCAAACATCTCTTCAACCTTACAAAATTCAATGTCAAATTTTTTTTGGAAGCCTGAACATAGGAGAGAATCCGGGTATCGTACCTCACCACAGTTCACTGAAGGACCAAAGGAAGCCGCACAGGGTAAGCAGGGGTACGGGACAGCACCTACCCCAGGTTAGAATGCGAGACTGAGGTAGGGCTTGAGTTCGCGCGTTATATACAGGCATTCCCCCTTCCGGTTGACCTTGGGACCTCTGGAATAGATCCAGAACGACTCAAGGGCTTTGCGCGCCGACGTTTGAACCTCGTGTCCCAGAATCCTCACCTCAACTCCAAAATCTTCCCCTCCATGAGAATTGATCCTGTGGTAGCCTAGGGCAGTGGATGCCCTAAGCTTCTCCTTGCCATCCAGATGCTCCTTTATCCTCACGTGCAGAGGACGGCCAGTTTCGCCGATGTACTCCTCGCCACACGCTTGACAGGAGATCAGGTAGACTACACCCGATACGGTGCAGTCGCCTTCCTTTCCCCCTGGGCAAACCACACAATTGGGGGTCCCACAAATGCGGTCATATAGTCGATTGCGGACCAACCTGGTCTTAAGGTTGTCAGGTGGAAGATCAATGACGCAACCAAGAAGCACGAATTAATAATATTGCTATGGTAACCTTTTGATGGGCGCGTGTAGCGCAGTCGGAGGAGGCGCGACTGTCGCGTGCACCCGATACCAGGTTCCTGGTTCGGATTTCCCGCCCAGGCCAACCAAGCCTTCCATCCCTCCGGGGTTGGTGAATTGGTACCAGACTTGTCTGGGAAGGATAGAGCGCTGACTTGTGCATCGGCTGGCCACCGCAAGTCATTGTATGGCCAAATACGCATTCATGTCGCCTCCACGACATCCCGTAGAAGTAGAATGCGCTGGCGCATCCCAGAAGGGATTGAAACATGACGATTTTTGCCGCTCACTTAACTCGTGGGGCACCCACTTCTCGGGCTTTTTCACCTTCCCAAGGTGTTTCAAGGCATCCGCAACGGCAGTTTCACTGACGTCTAGCCCTTTTGCGATCCCACGAACTGTTTGGGATAGTTCTGCTTCCACCAATTCCTTCAACTCGTTGTCCAGGATTGCTCTAGGTCGACCGCTAGGGGGTCATTCTCGAGGCTGAAATCTCCGGTGCGATAATCACTAAACCACTGCGCACAGGACTTTCTCCAACACCACTAGGCCCCCAAACCTGATTGATTTTTCGAGCTGTTTCGGCTCCGGCTTGTCCCAATTTGAGGTTAAAATTAAATGTCGTTCAGATTTGCTCCTCCGACCGTACTTCAATGAGCCCTTCAAGAACAAATATATAAAACAACGTTAAAACATAAATTATTTAGTCAGGTAGAGCGAAAAATTCTGTACAGAAAGTAGCATTAATGCGCAAAGTGAATGTTTACATAGTAATAATAGGCGAATGAAAAATAGTAACACAAAACGCTAAGAATTTTCCGGACAACCTGATATTAAAGTTTATCTCAGCGTGAAGTTCTATGGGAGTTCGAAACCCTTCCCCAGAGTGAGTAGGAACACGGTCTGGAAGGGGCTTCAATTAGCGCTTCATGCTCGACAAAGTCGAATACCTCCTTCAGGTCGATGGGCGTAAAGCACGTGCAGCCTGTATTCTCATGATTCTTAGAAGAACTTCGTGCATGAGGTTGATCGTGCTGAATCCACTCCGATGTCCAACTTATTCGACTTCTGTCCTTCTTCGAGAGTCTTGCCGTTCCTGCTCAGGATGAGTCGGGTGAGCAATTTCGTCTTTTTTTCTTGCATATGACATGATACTGTAAAAAGTCGAGTTATTGTGTCAAAGAAAACTGGTGGCCTGTTCAAACGTTATCACTTCCGACATATTTTAAGCTACTAACTTCTGACATACTTCGAGCTGGGATACACATCTCATATCACAAAGCCCCATACAAAGAAACCCATCCAGTTATTGGAATGCATAATGCACCGGCTCCGCCTTTTGTTAAGGTATATATGAGCCCACTGCCCCACGACGAACATCCTCGCTGCCTCTATGCCATGCGGCTGCTTCAGTTCTATGGAAACGGTTTTCAGGTTTCCTATCCCATTTCTCATCCCTTGAATCGGAGCAAACATTTAATTTTCCGTGTCGTAGGGAGCGTATTTCAGTCATACATTTCAACAAAAACGCGTTCTTCACGGTTTATTTATTTGTTTTTGTACGTGGAAAACCACACAGGCAAGCAGTTCAAAAACAGTTAAGAAACAGCCTTCAAAACAACAATGAACGAAACAATTTGAAGTTATCAAACGGGTGAACTAGGAAGCGTCGTGGAGATACCTGTCAACGAGTTTTTGTACTGTCTCAAGGAGCTAGGTAGAACGATTTTCTTTGTGAGCTTTGTGAGCTACTCTATTAGTAAAAAAGCTCAATCTCACATTACATTTTGCCCTTGGAATTTAATTAATTAATTCATTTATTCAAGCACATGATACTGCTCTCAATACCAAGCAGGAAAAACTCACTCGAATAGAAAGAGAGTAGTAATGGCCAAGTCGAAACCGCTCAGAAACAAGCTCATGAATTATAGTGATAAAGGGCGGTGTTACTCAAGGCCTTTCGGGATGCGCCACGCATTCCACTTCTACGGGATGTCGCGGAGGCGTTTGAATGCGTATCTGGCCCATGAAATATGAACTCTAGCAAGGAGAAAAAGGAAAAGTGCAACTTAACTTTTAGAACAGATAGTAAGCGACCTGTCCTTTGAGGTTCCACAACATCTGTTTATTTCGTTCGCCGAAAAGTAGCCCTGCTTTGTCCTTCATGTGGCCTACAGCGTAGTTTAAACCTCCAAGATTGTTGTAACGAATGCAAATTCCATAGCTGACAACGGCCTTAAACAACCCCTCGACAACTATGCAGCTGAAGGTGGTCGCACATTCAACTCTGTTCTGAATCCAGTCACAGCGAAGGTTCCAAAGCGCTTGTGCATTATCTTCGGTTCGGTGCTGCAGTTGAAAACGATCTGGCTTCCCGTAAACTAACTGCTGCAATCAAGAGCCAATGACAGCCTAACATCAGCACGAAATTCCGTCTGCTTCAGAGCACTCAAATAGCCTCATGAATTATGCAGTTTGCTGTCAGCTGCTTTTCCATATCAACATCCCTTGTTTCTAGTGACCTCTATAATTGTGCAGCAGTAACAACAACGTTCCCATGCAGATAATGAAAGATAAAGGACGACGTTACTCAATCGCTTTTAGGGTGCGCCACGCAATCTACTTCTGTGGGATATCGTGTAGGCGATTTCAATGCGTATTTGGCCATACGACGACTTGCGATGGCCAATCGATGAAGAAGTCAGCGCTTTATCCTTCCCAGACCCCAGAAGTCTGGTACTACATAATTCACCGACCTCGGAGGGATGAAAGGCTTGGTTGGCCTGAGCGGGAGATCCGAACCAGGAATCTGGCATCGGGTGTACATCACAGCCTGTACCTCCACGGACTGCGCTTCGCGCACCAGGCAAATACCCCATTTAAGAACGAATAAAGAAAAGAAAAAAGGGGGTGGAGATGAAATCCTAGTTGGTGGTGGCCGCTCTTTAGCTTATTTATTTTGATTTCGTTAGTAAATTAATTTTTGGCGCAAAGCGCTCCGAGGGGTCACCTTTTACTCAGTGGATAAAGGTATCCTGGTATCAAGGCACGTGTATGTCCAATTACATTAGAAATGGTGGCACAAATAGGTTCGGGGTGGGTGTAGGACAGCCCTGGTTTGTGATTTACGAAACTGGAATTTTTTTGCAGCACTTGTGTGTTCATCCCCTACAGTGAACTGAGGTAGGCCATTTTTGATTACCTGGACATACACATGTCTCATTCAAAAAGCCCAAAAAACATAAAAAATTAAGCTGTTAAAAGGATGTTTAGTTGCGCCAGGCGGCACTCGAAATCGTACCTTCTGTCTTCCGGGCAGCGATGCTGCGCCTTACACCACCAGCGCTGTTTGAACGAACAGAACATCCACGATATCTTCCTAGTAGCAATCACCTGTCAGCACTCACCCGTGATATCTGGGTGAGCCGTCTGCTGATATCACCAAGGAACCGGTTAAGCTGAAAGCTTTCGTAGAAATGACATAATGGAATAGCTTAGCATCGCACCCTCGGATAACAGAAGGTGCGGGTTCGAGTCCTGTCTGGCGCAAGAGTTTTGATCGCAGCTAAACATCCTTCTAACATCTTCTATCTTCTATAACAGCCGCTCTAGGACAAAAATGAAAACGTAAAAAATTATTTTATTACAACAGAAAACGCTGTGTAGGTACAACATGACGCAGTGCGTAGCAGCCCACGCAACACTGTGTCGTCGACGTCGTCGACAACAGCGTCGCTGAAGTATGACATAGGGCTTAGCAAAACGGGCGAATGCTGGTCGACTTCGATCGTGGAAGCGTTGAGCTGCAGCTGAATCTTGCGATGGAATGGAAAAATGAACGAGCTGCTGATGCTCCGTTCATGACGAAGGAAACAAACCTTACCTAATGCTTTAGCTATGTACGTGTATTTGGATCGCAGAGTCAATTTGGCCTATCACCTAGGGTCCGACCAAGGCGGGAGGAAGCGAGCAGTTGGGGGGGGGGGGGGTGATTGCTTTCAAAAGCATCGGAAAAGATGAAGAATGTCCGGCTCCGAGCATTCAAGAGAGTACGGCATATCAGAAGCTGATCTATATTTCACAAGAGACGTGTGTGAGCTTACCCAGCGATTCCCAACGAGACCTATATGGTCTCACGGGGCATCTAACAAGCAAAGGTCTCGCAGGGCATCTAACAAGCAGTCAGCAAGCAGTACATAATTCGGACTAGAATTACAAAAACCAGTAAAAATTAATATGAAAACTTTTTCAGAACAAGTCTGTAAATGACTACTATTAGGTTTTTTTATAGTTCTGCTTGTCAAAACAAAGTTTCATATGCAGCAAGATTTCAAAAGATATGAGGATACATTGACTTGCTGTGGCGAACGAACAATTCAGAGGACAATACAAACAATCCATTCAAAGATTTATCGTAGCCCTGTTTTGGTAGAAGTGGAAACCCATAGCAGTACACGGAAACGGCGAATAAAGACAAGGCAGTAAACATTCACATACTTCAACGTCACGGGCTAACGCGTCTGTCTAGTAGGAAAACTCGATTAAAAAGGCCATTGTTCATGGCTGACGACAATAGGCGTCTTGCATTCTTGCATAAGAATTCAATAAAATCTGTCCTCGAACAGGCAGACATGTAAGCTCACCCGTAGGCAGCTCACCCGTGAATCTTACACCTTTTCTAAGGTCGAAGTGTCGTGGGCATGTACAGGAGAACTGCTTCTGGCTTAGCGTTCTATTTCAAAGTACCTCGTACAGAACTCAAACTCTGATCTAGAAAGTACTTCATCGTTAGGATCTGTGGTCTAATGCTAAGGTCCAATGGGTTTCATCTACCCTTTCTCAAGAAGAAAATCACGCTCAATTATTCAGTTCTTCTTTCTACCCAGCGGATTAGATAGAACACATGCCGTCCGAGGTTTTAAACAGTAGTTTTCATAGAGCGGTTGAATAAATCCTACGTTTTGCTGGCCTAAAATACAAATAAGTAATTTCACATAAATTTTACTATTTGGGGCAAAAGATGAGCTGGCAAAAGATCGAAAGATTACGAGATTTACGTGCTTTGTTTTTGAAGGGGTTCTTAGAGCAGTATGTTTAGCTCCAGTCCAACAATGACATCTAAGCATATAGTATCTCATAAGCGTTTTTTTTTAATAAAATAGGTGGTTTACGGTGTTTTACTATGCATTGCATCGGCATAGCAGCAGAGTTTGGTAAGAACCTTCCTGCATTTGGTTTCATAATACAATTTTGCAGGGATTTATCCTAGTCGTGAGGGGAAACTTTTAAGTGTTAACTTCGTATGTTGTTCATGTTTATTACGACGTCACAAAAAGCAGACGCGAGACAGAACAAGACAAAAACAAACAAACAAGCAACGAACATCAGTATGTAACACAAGCATAGCAAAAAAACTGCATATAGTCAATCTCTAGGCCTAGGTTTCGTCAATCATAGGTAAACTTGTCGATGCGTAGCGTTAAACTGAGGAATGGAGTACGTTTTTAAAAGGTTTTTCGTGAGTCTTAAGTCTGTCATTCTATGCCACACAACTCGTCCCCTGAATTTAAATAAAAATCTTCGCATTATGGTACAGCAGCTGAAGATCTTGAAGAAACTCAAGCAAAGGGTTGGAGACGCAAATCACTACATGCTCCCCTCCGATTAGGATAGATTCTTCTGCTGTTATGTTGTGTTTTCTACGTTTTTTAGTTTTGTAATTTTTCTCGAACCTGCGTCTTAAACAGTCGCACCCAAATAAATAAATAAATAAATAAATAAATAAATAAATAAATAAATAAATAAATAAATTGCTGGTGTGAATTGCGAATGGGCCAGGACTGAGTAGGTACGTTGTGTTGCTCGTTCCTCTACAGTATCCGACCTATGTGATTGATCTGTTTATTCCAAGCGTCACAGGCCGGGTATGTACCATAGTTGTGGTTATTCGACTATTCGAATAATTGTTCGAATAAATTATTCGAATAATTCCTGGTTGAATACTCGAAACATCTTAATTTTCGTTTCAATAATAATAATAATAATAATAATCCACAGATCTCCCCCGATAGAGAGCCTTCGGGCTCTCTTGTCAAGAGGGATCTCAACCGCTTGTCGCAGGGCCACGTGGCGCGTCCCCGGGTGCTGGATAGGGGAATTAAACGCGAACCAAATGCGACCGTGTACTGCCCAGAGACGCAGGTGGGATGCAGGGGATGGACTCCTTGCTCCTGCTGTGTCGGGTCGATGCGTTCCTTGTGCGTGGGAGCGGCATGTTCGTGCACAGAGTGCGTGGATGTGTCCGTGACTGTGCGGATTGTAACTGTGTCGGCTCGGCCAAAAGCTTGCACTCGGTAGACTGGGAGTACATGTAAGGCGATTCGAGGCCGCCTTAAGTCTCGCCCCGTCCCTTCGGGCAGTCTGGCTGGCTGCCCGGAGTTCTTCGCCCGCACGACAAAGCCTGACTAGGTACCCGTGTTGTATGGAAGTCAAACACAGCAGCACTAAAGGGTCTGATTACCCTGACCCCGAAAGAGCCCCCATTTCTGCAGCGATGGGAAGGACGAGTACGGAGAGGCTGCTAAAATCTCAGGGCCTAACCAGGCTGCGCAAACTGAGAAGGACTAGGATGACGATCTGTACTTACAACGCCCGCACGCTTGCGTCGGAAGCATCCGTCGAGGACCTGATGATGCAAGCCAGGAAGATCAAGTACGACGTCATCGGACTGACCGAGACGAGAAGACACCACCCCCTACACGCCGCCTACGACTCCGGAGAAGAACTGTTCCTCGGAACATGCGACAGCAGGGGAGTAGGCGGCGTTGGTGTCCTCGTCAACACGCACTTGGCCATGAACATCGATTCGTACGAGTCTCTGACAAGCCGAATCGGACGTCTGCGACTGAAGCGATGTGGCTCCGTGCCAGCCTTGACTGTGTTCGTCGCGTATGCCCCAACATCCGACTACGACGACGAAGACGTCGAGGCCTTCTACGTGGAGCTGGAGAAGTTCTATAAGGAAGATCACACCTTCTACAAGGTGATCGTCGGCGACTTCAACGCCAAGATCGGGCCACGAAGGTCGCCGGAAGAACTTCACATCGGAACCCACGGTTTGGAGTGGAACGAGCAAGGTGAAAGGCTGTCTGAGTTTATCATGTCGACCAAGACCATCCATGGAAACTCGCAGTTCCAGAAGCCTCCCTCCCTACGATGGACCTGGGAATCCCCCGGTGGCCACTTCCACAACGAGATCGACCACATCATCTTCAATCGCAAGTATTGTCTGACCGATGTCTCCGTTGTCCCCAAGTTCTACACGGGATCGGACCACCGCCTCCTTCGCGCGAGGTTCCGCTTTTCGCGTCAAGGAGAGAAGGCCGCGAAGTTCAAGAAGAGGAGTCCCAGAACGACCATCAACTGGGATCTCTACACCTCTCTTGTCGGCCTTTGGGAAGATGCCGTCATGGACAACGTCGACGAGGAATACGATCGCTTCGTGCACCATCTCCACGATAGTGCTAAGGGAGCCGAGAGCTTGAAGACCACCAAGAGACGCCTGTCTCCGGAAACTCTCGAGCTGATACGCCAGCGTGGAGCAGCACGAGCGTCAGGCAACTATCAACTGACGTCCGAGCTTGCAAAGCTATGCAGAGCGCGATAAAGGAAGATCTGAAGGAGAGAAGGGCGGAAGTGTTGGCTGAAGCAGCAGAGGCAGGGCTGAGCATCCGCAATGCCCGCCGGAACTTCGCCAACTTCAAGACCAAGATGACCGCTCTCCGACGTCCTGACGGAACCGTCACCTCTTCCAGAAGGACCATGGAGAAAGTCATCCACGACTTCTACTCCGATCTCTTCGATAGCCACGTCCACCTGCCCCTACGCCATCTTCCGCAGGATGGATACGTCGTCCCCTCTGTTCTCCCTTCCGAGATCCGACACGCCATCTCGTCGGTGAAGAAACGTACAGCACCCGGTCCTGACAGGATCAGAGCTGAACACCTGAAGAACCTCCCGCCAGCGCTCATCAACACCTTGGCGCGGCTCTTCACACGCTACCTGTCCGAAAGCAAGGTTCCATCTCAGTGGAAGACCAGCAAGACCGTCTTGCTGTACAAGAAGGGAGACGTGCACGACATTGGCAACTATCGCCCGATCTGCCTGCTGTCCGTAGTCTACAAGCTGTTCACTCGAGTCATCCTGAATAGGATTAGTAGAACGCTGGACGAAGGACAGCCATGCGAACAAGCAGGATTTCGGAGAGGATTCAGCACGATCGACCACATAGACACCATTACGAAGCTCATCGAAGTGTCGCGAGAGTACAAGTTGCCGCTGTGCCTTACGTTCATTGACCTGAAGAAGGCATTCGACTCCGTCGAGACTGAAGCGGTCATGGAAGCCCTGCTCACCCAGGGCGTTCCTACTCAGTACATCAGAGTCCTTCGAGAGCTGTACAGTGGATTCACGACCAAGATCTCACCATTCTACAACGACGTCGTCATTGACGTGAAGAGAGGGGTTCGACAAGGGGATACCATATCCCCGAAGCTCTTCAGCGCCACCCTCGAAAACGTCATGCGCGAACTAGAATGGGATGACATGGGAGTGAAGGTCGACGGCCGGCAACTGCACCATCTTCGCTTCGCTGACGACATCGTGCTCATAACACCGAGCATCAGTCAGGCGGAGCGAATGCTGGCCGACTTCGATCGTGTATGTGGAAGCGTTGGACTGCAGCTGAATCCTACGAAGACGATGTTCATGAAGAACGGATGGGTTTCTGATGCCCCATTCTCGCTCAACGGAACGAACATCTCCGAATGCTCCAGCTATGTGTATCTGGGTCGCGAAGTCAACATGGCCAACGACCTAGCACCAGAGCTGAGCAGGAGGAAACGAGCGGCTTGGGGAGCTTTCAAGAGCGTCGAAGAAGTCGTGAAGAAAACGAAGAACGTCCGACTCCGTGCCCACCTATTCGACTCCACTGTTCTTCCTGCCCTAACATACGCCTCAGAGACCTGGGCTATACGAAAGCAGGATGAACACGCGATCAGCGTCGCGCAGCGTGGAATCGAGAGGACGATGCTCGGAGTGACACGACTCACGCAAGTGAGAGAAGGCCTCCGGAGTTCCGAGCTTCGCCGACGTTCGAAGATCAGAGACGCTGTCGCATGGGCCAAGTCGTCGAAAATTAGGTGGGCCGGCCACATAGTGCGATTCGCAGACACCCGCTGGACGAGAGCCGTCACAGACTGGATTCCGCGTATGTCAAAAGAACACCAGGACGCCCACCAACGCGTTGGTCGGACTTCTTCGTGAAAGCCCTGAACGACCGATATGACGCTCTTCGTGTCCCTCGAGCGAGGAGGATCCATTGGACCACTCTGGCACGCGACAGGGACGAATGGAGACGCTGCTGGCGCCCGCTCGAGCAAGTCGATGATCAACGGGACGACAGGTGATACAGGTGAATAATAATAATAATAATAATAATAACAATACTTATCGGCAAAGAAAGGATTTCCGTACGAAATGGAATACTCGAAAACCGGGAAGTTCGAATTCGAATAATAATATAATATAATAAATTACTCGAATAGTGGAATAAGCACAGCTATAGTATGTACTTGCCCGAAATATCTCATTTCCATGTGTTACATCTGCCGAATAGACGTCTCTTCAGCTCCAGATGAACTGACTTATTAGTTCATCTGGAGCTGACGAGACGTCTATTCGGCAGATGTCTGAGGCTGCTTCTGTCTGAGGCTGCTGAAAACAAGCAGGTCGAGAGGGCAAATAATTAGGGACTGTACACGTTGTTGCTGAATAATTGAATTCTGCTGCGCCTGTAATTTTTATTGGGAGAATGGGATACAACACAATTATGGTAGTTGTATAATCTAATATAAGGAAAGTTCCGCAGTAAACTTCCGCTGTAAGATATAGAGCAAGTTTTCTTATAGAGCTCCAATATGGAGTGATCGAGACCTATCTACATATAACCATCGAGTATGATTCTAAAGCTTTTGTGCTGCATTACTATAGAGGAAAGTACAATTGGAAGAGAGTTTATAACATCAGCGGCCTACATACAAAGGTCAGATCATTCGGCTACAGCAGGGGCTGCATTTTAGGCGTTAGAGCTCCTCTGTTCATAGCCTCAGAAATCAATTTCAGTATCTGCTTAAGAATTCTAACCTCGGGAGAACCCTGGAAAAGCGAAATGCTTCGAGGTGCAGAACCGACCCTAGCTTTGCCCTACATCACAGTTCCATCAACATTCACCTTCAAGATATTTGCATTCATATTGACGAATTTTGGAAGGCCTAATAAAGGCCAGCAATACAGCGTACTGGTTGAAATTGGGCGGAATATCGTGGAGGTAATTATTAAGGAATGGGTCTTGGGCATACACGATGATGCGGTTGGCAGCCTACTAACAAGCCAGTGTTTGATCCTTCGCAGACAGGCCTGGTACCAATTCACCGATAATACCCCGGAGTAATGGAAGGCTTGGTTGGTCTGAGCAAGAACCAAAGTAATACAATGAATTGCACAGCATGCGACAGCCGACACCATCTCCTGCAGTACCACGTCTTACTTAAAATAAAACTTCTCACTCACGTCAGCACAGCGTAAACATATGGCCTACTCACTGAAATTATTGGGTTGGCTGGAATGTAATGGAGGTTTTGACTGGTCCCTTTCAAACGATCATGACTTTCTTCATACTCACCGGATTCAGTCGAAATATGCACCGTTCGAAGCAGCACACGTTTTCCAACACGACGCTGGTTGAGTAATTCCATCAGATAAAAAACTAGGTGGGCGCGTGTAGCGCAGTCGGAGAGGGCGCCGACTGTCGCCTGCACCCGATACCATATTCCTGGTTCGGATTTCCTGCCCAGGCCAACCAAGCCTTCCATCTCTCCGGGTTCGGTGAATTGGTACCAGGCTTGTCTGGGAAGGATAAAGACTGACATGACCTGTTCATCGGTTGGCCACCGCAAGTCATTATATGGCCAAATACGCATTCATTCGACATCCCGTAGAAGTAGAATGGGTGGCGCATCCCAAAAGGGATTGAGTAACGCCGTCCTTTATCCTTATCCACCTAAAAAACTAGGTAGTCGAGATCCGAGGCCTGGTGAGTATGGCAGATGATGCAGAACTTCAAACTCTAATTCATCTATTAGGGTGGGCCAAAAGTAATGAGACAATTTCAGCGAATTTCTTTATCTCTTTATAACTCAATTACAGCTCAACGGTGCTGAGGAATGTATTCGCCATTAAGGTCAATGACCTTGTTGCCATCGATCAGCCAACTTTCTGATCCCATGCTTCCAGAACTCCTTAGGCCTGATGATGATCCACTGCTCGTTATGGTTGTCGAGGTCTGCTTGGGTCCCTGTGTCCCTTCCGACCATGAAGCCCTATAGGTTCAAGAAGTAGTAGTAGTCGCATGGAGAGCTGTCCGGCGAATAGGGTGGGTGGGGCATGTGCATGTAGCCCAGCTGAGCAAGCTTATCCGTGGTTACTTCCTCCTGATGGGGTGCGGCGTTGTCGAAGAGGAGGACCTTCTTGAAGCGCTGAGACCGAATAAGTGCGAGTCGCCGGTCCATCTCTTCCACTTCGCTCACCATAGCCTTGGAGTCCATCGTCGTGCTTTTGGAAAACAGCTTCCAGTATACCGGTCCATGGGCGCAGAGTCAAAAGCTCAGAAGGTGCTTCTCCCCGTGAACATCCCGCCGAACAAAGGTCGGTAACAGTTCACTGGGCCTCACCCAGACTCGCTGCTTGGCAGGGTTAAGATTGAAGACGTACTTCTCATCTTGCGTGACTATTGAGTCCAGGCTGCTCGAGGTTAGGAATTGGGTGAGATCTGCGCGACACAGGTCAACTCGCCAGAGTGGGGTTTCGGCATGAGACAGACTGGGGTTTTGGCATGCTTCTGGAAAAGGCGGAAGTGGACACCTCTCAGATGACCTTCAGTAAGTGGCAAACAAACATACACATACAAGAAACAGGAAGCCGGACTCCAGTCACGACATATATGGGCATGGCATGGAGAGTCTCATTACTTTTGGCCCACCCTAATAAATTTCATTTGGCGATTTACGAAATGTGTGGACGAGCGTTGTCGTGGAAATGAACGGAACCTCTTCTGTTGACCAGTGGCGGCTGCAGCCTCAGCAATTTTCGGTACATCTAGGCGATTTCGTCACAGTAGGACCATGCTATGATGGACCAGTCTGATTCTAGAAACCTGTAGTGAGTCAACCTGTAGTCAGTAGCCGACCACCACACTATTACCATCGTCTTTTTCTGGTAAGATTTCGGCTTGGTAAAGTGCCCTGGGGTCGTTGAAATCAACCCTCTGCCCTGATCGTCTTCGGTTATCATTCAGAGCCCACTTTTCGTCACATGTGACGACTCGATCCAAAAACGGGTGGTTTGGTTCCGGAGAAACAAAGAAGAGCAGATTTCGAAACGCGACAATTTCTGGCGATCACTCAAATCATGGGCCCATTTTTCGAGCTTTTTCACCTTTCCGAGGCCTGTCAAACCATCTGTAATGCAATCTCACGGACTCTTTGCGGTGGATTAGCTTCCACGGCGGCCTTCAAATTGTCATCTTCGGTTACCGTACACAGCCAATTTTCCTGGATTGCTGTAGGTGTGTCGCTTGGGGGAGCATCTTCAAGGTTAAAACCTCCAGAACGAAATTTCTCGAACAACCGTTGCACGGTCGTTTCTCCAACGCTATTCGGCCCCCACACACGTTTGATTTTTGATGGATGTTTCGACAGTGGATTGGGCCAGTTTGAAATTGAAATGAAATATCGTTCGGAATTGCTCTTTCGAAATCCCTCAATGAGTCTTCGAAGGAATACAATTCTTAAGAAGAGGTAAAGCACGAATTATTCCGTCAGATAAAGCGACGAACACTGTATTAGACGTTATATAAGAATGCGAAGCAAGCTTAATACTGATTCAATAATAAACGAACGAAAAGCCGTTGTACAAAAACCGCCAGAACTTTCCGCCTAACCTAATATCTACACGATATGCCGTAGGAGTAGAATACGTGGCGCATCCGGAATAGGGGTTGACTGACTCCGTCTTTAATCTTTATTCTTTCTTCAGAAGCGTTAAACCGTGACTGAATGGAAAGCTTCCTATAGCTGGCGTCGAGGTGTACTTCCAATAATGGAACGCTAGATCACCCATGGCAAGATCGAGGAGGATTAAGCTGGCAAACTATTGCGGAAACACGGCTGGCTACATGGCTACTACTCCCCAGGCCTTCCTTTTTTCCGATTACTACCTCCCTTCTAGCATTTGAACACATTTGGTTGCCCTAGATTACATAATCTAAAGTTGCATCGAGATGACATCCAATGCGTTTTTCAAGTCCATGTTTTGGAGCAAAGCCATCTACCTGCGCATAAACTGACAGAGATCAGCCCACGTTATCGGTAATTCGTTCGACAAACTGCTGTTTATATGCGGTGAAATGAAATATTTTGTGCTCTGGGGTTAGCCTTACCCTTGAAGTTTTAACTAGTTTTTAACTTATTTGCCAAATTAACATTTCGGGCTCCTCTTCAGTCTACTAATCACTACACCCGCTTGTAGATTACTCGCGCCGTACTAGACATTCCTGCTGAAGCGGCATCGCATCACATCCGGCCCAGAAAATTGCTTAGTGCTGCTATGCTATTCGTGCTGTCTGTTCTCCAGGTCGATCGGGTCGACAAACGCTTTGCCCAGTTCCTCCGAATTGAATCGTTTCATAAAGCTCAGAGCGAAATCCCTTTCAGTTTGTTAAGCGTGGTCTCGAGGGATTTCAGCACCGCCTTCCTCTTCCTCTTCAGATCTAATTGTAACCACCCTTTCATTCCCTTCACTTTCACACCTTCGTTTGCTGATACCAGGTAGATGACTCTAAAGTCGCCTTCAACTTGCTGATTGCTAGACAGCGATAATACTGACAGCACAGCACATAATTGCAATAGTTCCCATGTTCAAGTCGGAAGGCATCCATATGCGTGCCAGCTGCTGTTTAATATCCAATTATCACGAGCAGACGAAATTATATTAGTATGATGGATGAACTTCAGCATGTGCTAGTGACCACTGCGCAGTACAGGGTGGTCCGCACACACTGTAACTTGATCGTATAAAAACGTTAAGGGTTCTCCAAATTTTAGTATATTTTAAAAAAACGGCCTGCACATACATTATATATCCCAATGGGAAGTAGTATTCATAAAGTCACTCGTGGATTAATAAGAGATCGTGTGAGTAGCTTAGCAGGTCATGTCGCATGACTGAATTGTGCTCCTCATTTGTCTCGATGTCGATGTCAGACTCTATTTTCTCTACTTTTGCAGAGTAGAAGTTCTTCTCTAAAATTGTAAATATACAAAAATCAAATTCTAAAGATGGAAGGATTCTAGAGCTAGCCTTTCACATTTACGAAATTGGACAAATGGAGTAGGGAGCTGCTACCACACCCTTTTCCTATCTATTTTAGAACCATTGCACACTATTATTAAGCTGTCGCAAAATTAATCTCCGCTTCTAGGTATGTATAAATCAATATGTTTTTTAGCCCTAAATCATTCCGTCTCGGAAAAAGCCTCACAAAGTTCGGCAGGTTCTTCCCCTCTTTCAAAAAATGTATGTGATGTCGTTCTAATTTTTCTAGCCGACCGAGGGCTCCGTAAAATCATGAAACGACGCAACTATCGAGTCGTCATCCTTTACGAATTGGGACATTCTGCGGCAGAGGCATCCCGTAACCTTAGCAGCGCTTTGGGGACGGACTGTGCTTGCGAACGAGCGGGGAGGCTCTACTTCGAAAAATCCGCTTCTGGCAGTTTGGTCTCGAAGAAAAACCGGCTCGTGGGCGCAGCTCGTTGCTTGACGATGAAGTTTTGAGAAGAGCCGACGAAGCAAATCCGGAGACGAATACATGTGTGTCAGCAGAGGACCTTGGCGTACATCACAATACGGTATCAAGACATTTGCTAAGAATCGGCCAGGTGAAGAAGATATCGAAGTGGGTTCCTCATGAGCTGACCGATGATCAGCTCTGGAACGTTTCGACACTTGTTCCAATCTGCTAGCTCGCTTTGAAAATGGGCCTTTTTATGCCATATTATAGAGGAAAAATGGACCCTTTACGATAACAGGACAGCTTTTTCCAACCTGGTCAGACAGTCACAGCAGAGTCTTGCTCTGTGATTTAGACCATTGAGAGCTTACGAACAGTTGCAAAAGTTGTGGCCGACAGTGGTGAATAGAGTAAGGCCGCTCCTTGACGGACACCACAAGGCCACACACCTCACAGATCACGGTGAAAAATGACCCGTTTAGGTATCGATGTTTTCCTTCACCCACTACATACATTCTCCTGACCTTCCCCTCTCTTACCTTTGCTCCATATCGTTGCTTCATTGCGTATGATCGGCAATCTAGCAGCCTTCTACAACTGTAGTCAGACCCATTCGTTTCATTTTTACTTTGGAGAAGTCTCTGTGGACTTTGGAGAAGCCCATGAGGTTTTATCTATTATCCTTTACATAAGCAGGGATGAGTTACATTATAGTTGTAGAAGAGTTCAAGACATTGAGCGATTCTCCCTTGACAAGTTTGCCAAAATTTGTTGCAGTATTTAAGAGCCAAGCTGTTTGCTAAAGCTAAGGTTTTATGCCCAAAAGTAAAGGAATAACAATTTCACTAATATGTCTTAATTGTTCTACATACTACGGCTTTAATAAATCAGAAAGCAATTTTTTGAGAGCCTCGAAAAGTAGTGCTGGCAGTAAATAGTAATCAAGATTAGTTCACGTTCACGGAGCGAGAGCGTAATCATTTTCGGCGATTCAATAGACGCTGGGTTTCTATGGGGGCATTACTCGCGTACCTCCGCCTCCTTCGTCAGACATCATCCTTGTATACACCTATGTGCTTTCTCAGATGTGGACCGTCTACGACCACCTGTTCTCATCGATATTCTGGGTTACTGGAACGGTGGGCATCGTGCTGAACACCTATCTGATCTACCTGATATTCTTCCACGCTCCGGAGACGCTAAAAGTCTACCGAGTGTTCCTGGCCAACGCCACCATCGCCGATCTGATATTCGCCATCTCGACGACGTTCGCTCAAATCAGGTCAGCAGCACTCCAACGTTCTGTGGAGTTTGATTTTCTCCTCGGAAATATGTATTCCCATGCAGTTCAGCGTTTGGCTACAATCTCAGACGTTGATTTCTGATGTGCGGTAATCACCGCCTTATAAATATGTCGGAGGCAAACACGTCTGCTTTTAATACAATATATACCTTTTTCGCTTCAAATTGGACACTCGTCTAGCAAGCGTAACACTTTTGAAATCAAATTCAACATCTTCCAAATAAGAACGTGCGTTTTTCTGCTTCATCTATGTAGAGGCTTTCAAACACGGTTAGAACAGCCTTTTCTAAACAAAAATTTAGCATAACTTTCTTTCGGGCGTGTGTAGCGCAGTCGGATGAGGAGCGAGAGTCGCGTGCACCCGATTCCAGGTTCCTGGTTCAGATTTCCCGCCCAGGCCAACCAAGCCTTCCATCCCTCCGGGGTCGGTGAATTGGTACCAGACTTGTCTGGGAAGGATAAAGCGCTGACTTGTTCATCGGCTGGCCACCGCAAGTTATTGTATGGCCAAATACGCATTCAAATCGCCTCCACGACATCCCGAAGGAGAATTGAATAGCGACATCCTTTATCCTTTACCATATCCTCAACTCTTTCTTTAAAGTTTTCTATTTTATCTGCCCCAATAAATGAACACTTTGTTTAAAATTTTATAATAACTCAACTTTTCAAGGAAAAATAACAAGTTAAATTTTATTCAAAAACGCTGACGGGCAGCAATCCTTTATTGTACTAAAAGAAGATATCGTGTCGTGCACTTGGCTGAACCGACACGATTTTTATTCGATTCATAGCAAAAATTCTGTTTTTGTAGAGCAACGCACTGTAAAACAAGAAAAATATGCCAAATAAAACTGTGCTACAAAAATAATTTATAAAATTATAAGAATCAATTTAGAAATTATAAATTTTTTTATTAGTTTTTTGTTATAAATATCACAAAAACATGCCTATCCTCAGACGCCTGTTAGAAGTAAGCAGCATTTTCACTATCAATCAAATAGAAATTGCGACGATCTAGCAGAATGCATGGCACGGTTTCCTCTTTTGACGCACTAAATGAGTATTGCCTTTGTGCGCTTTAATACAAAATTTTAGACATCATTTCTATTTAAAAGATAAAAGTTTTATGAAATTTCAAACAATGGGTTGGCCTATTGTGACGAGTGAATTAAAAAACGTCACAGAAAGTTGTACAATATTTTCCTTAACAAAAATTATTCTACCGTCTTGGAACGTCTTTAGCTCATTGTGAAAAAGGCTCGCTTCGTTTGGGAGCGTTCATTTTAAATCCGAAAGCGTCAAGCTTGCCGAGAAGGGTGTCGAATTCGATTTGTAGATGTCCAATCCAATAGTGTCTTGGACGAGGCGGTGATTTCCGTTGACATCGAGGTAGCACACCTCTGCGGAAGAACGGTTAAATCTCTTGCGCTCGAGGTCGATGTTTGCTTTTGTTTCTACCTCAGCCGATGACTCAAAGCAGGTTGCTGAAAATTACCCCTACGAGGCTTTGACGGCTCCAACACTGCCTATTTGAAGTGATCAGCAGCACCTGCTGTTATGCATAGCACTCTATTTACCTTCTTTACTGGTAAGAAAGCGAAACTTATACCGGAGATACAGTAAAGGAACTCTGGCATATCACGTTCAATTCTTTACATCATTCACCACAACGCCTCACACCTTCTGTTTGAGGAAATTTACTGCTCATGCGTGGACAGTAACGATCAAATTCAAGTGCTTTATTTGGGGACAAATATTAGATTGTCCGGAAAGTACTCAGCGTTTTGAGTGCTTCATTTTGAACTACCATAACTTTCTCAAATCTTATCGGATTTAGTCGAAATAAGCACCTTTCGAAGCAGCCTGTTTTTGCCAACTGGCCTCCTGTCGACGTATTCCAGCAGCGAAAAAAGTTGGTGGTAGAGATTCGACAAAATCCACGAAGGCTGTTTTGGCTCTGCCCTGATTAGTGAAGGATATACCAGCGAGAAAGTTCTGAATGTGTCTGAAAAGGTAGTAGGGGGTTAGTGAAATGTCTGGAGAATATGGCAGGTGAAGCAGAACTTCAGACCTTAATTCGTTCAAATTTCGAAAAGTGATTTGTGAAACCTGTGTGTGGGCGTTATCGTGCAAAAGAATCGGGCCCCTTCTGTTGACCAATGCTGGCTGAAGTTGACACCATTTTCGGTGCAGTTCGTCGATTTCCTTACAATGATTCGATCCAAAAAACGGGACAGTGTTGCAGCGTAAAAGTAGAGAAGAACAAATCTCGAAACGTGAGAATTTTTGCGGCTCAGTCAACTCATGAGGCAGCTACTTTTGAGTTTTCACCTTCTCAAGGCGTTTCAAAGCATCCGCAACAGCAGTTTTAGTGAAGTCTAGCTCTTCCGCGACCCCGCCAACAGTTTGGATTTGGGGTGGTTCAGCTCCCACCAATTCCTTCAACTCGTCGTCCAGGGTTGCTCCAGGTCGTCCGCTACGGGGGTCATCTTCGAGGCTAAAATCTCCGGTCCGAAATTTACTGAACCACTGGCGCACAGTGCTTTCTCCAACACTATTAGGCCACCACACTTGATTGATTTGTCAAGCTATCTCGTCTGCGGACTGTCCCAACTTGAAGTCAAAATAAAAATTCGGAATTGCTCCTTCGACATACTTCAATAAGCCTTTCAAGAACAGAAATATAAAGCAACATTAAAACATTAAATATTTTGTCAGGTAGAGCGAAAATTTCTTTACAGAAAATAGCATTAATGCGCAATGCAAGTTAAATTTTTACTTAATAATAGACGAATGAAAAATAGTAACACAAAACACTAGCGCACTACAAGTTAGAGCGTATTCGCTCTTTACTATTAGCTTGAAAGGAAGCTTCTCTCAGCTTCTGAAGCTACTATTCAAGAAACTATAAAACTTTTCGAGAAGCGCCTTTCCACGCTAACTAATTGATGCTACAGTTGTCAAGTCTGTAATCAGTTTCTTTAAGCCTCAGTTGGCTGGTATCGAGGATGTAAGCTGTCACAATGATGTTTTGTTGCATGTTTTGATCAAAACTTCTAGCGATAGGCGGGACTCGAACCCGCACCTCCCTCTGACCGGGCGGGAATGCTCTACGCCTTTACGCCACCGGCGCCGTGGTTTGAATTGTTTGAAACAAGCAACTGATTTGAAATGTTTCTAACAAGACCATCAGCTTAACTGGATCAGTGCTGATTTCAGCAGCCAGCTCATCCCAGATACGGGTGGGTGCTGATCGGTCCCACGAGGTGTGGATGTTGCGTTCGGTCAAACGGCGCCGGTGGTGTAAAGGCGTATAGCATTCCCGCCCGGTCAGAGGGAGGTGCGGGTTCGAGTCTCGCCTGGCGTTAGAAGTTTTGATCGCAACAAAACATCGTTGTGACTGCCATGTTTCTGACAATGCGAGTCGTACTAGACTGTAGCACATGTACTCTAGGTTTTCTCAGCTCAATGCTCAATCAGCAGTCGGTTTATAAGAGAAAACGGCTAAGCGGTGATTACCCAATGCCTTTTGGAGTGCACCACCACCATTCTGTCGTCATCTAAGGGAGGCAATTCGAATACATATTTGCCCGAGTCAACGAGTCGGTGGCCACACTGATGAATACGTCGGTTTTAGAATAAGTAATCAGTAATCATAATAGTAATCAGAAGAAGTCAGTAAGAACACTATTTTTTCCACACAAGCTCGATACTAGTTCACCGACCTATGAGGAATGGGAGGCCTTGGGAGGCCAATCGACAGCCAGCGCAGAGCCTTCTCCGACTGTACCATCGCGCATCCTTCAGAAGAAAGAAACCTCAAAGCCAAGCTGCTGCCAAATATTTTACCCGACGTTTACCGCTCTTCTACAGCAAATCATGCGTTTCATACGACGATCCACTCGTTTATAGAATTCTTTTGTGACGTTGTGCTATGTCAGTTACACCCTATAACAGCGAACAAACAACCGCTATTCCTTGGATCAACTTGATTAATACCTACTATCTTCTGCAGTTCAATATCACGTAACAATAGAATACGTAAAATCCCCAAGGGTTTGATTAGCAACATGCTGCCTAACAGTTTATTATTTACGAAAAAGAGATGCTGTCGGCAATGCAATGTCAGCCAGGGAATTAATTTAAGTGGTGATGTCGGTCAAATGCTTCTCAACATGAATAACTTTAGCCCCAGATGGGATTTAAACCCTTCTGTGACTAATATTTACTATTACCATGACATGAAACAAATAAATATTACGATCTTCGATTCCGTAGCGGTGGTGAAAAACACTGCGTAGCAGCATAACCGCGAAAATAGCATTTTTCCGAAGGCTATCAGACTGGCGTCTATCTTATCCCATTGTTAGGGTCAAGGGCTTATAGGTCAGAAAGAGGATAACGACAAGGATTGGGGCATGTATGTGGATGAAGAGGAGGTTTAATCGGGGATGTCCTGGTCGATGACATAGGCTTCAATCGTTTACCGAAGAGGTGATATTCACAACACTGTTCTTATGCACACCATCAGCGGTGGATGGTTGCTAAACTGACAAGAGACGTCTGTGAGCGTACAGCAACAATTTACAACAAGACCTACATGGTACTGGCTAATAGCGAGAAGAGGGTGATGTTCGTTTTTGCTGCGGGTCATCGGATGGTCCAAGAATTGTTGCCTAGTAAACCTGTTGCGAATTGCGGCGGGCTTAAGAGGAATGGAGACCACTGAGTCGACCAGTGTGCTAAAAAAATTTCTAGTGCATATTTTGCGTTAAAACTGAGAAGCTTACATGAATTCGGTTAAAGTGAGCGCGGAAAAATGACCAGCACTAGTTAAATGAGGAGGGTAGTACCCTTAAGCTCCCGTGCGTGAGTTACTAGGCGACAAATTTTCGCCATTTTTGAACCACACAATGGCTCGCAGCAAACCTAAATTCACCACTGCGCTCCTTGATCCTTGTTCCTTATTAGCTTGACCATATAGCTCTTGTTGGGAATCTTTATGTTGGACAGGCGTCTATAGTGGGAACGGGAAATGTGCACTAGGTAAAAACTCACCTTCTCTGCGAAAACGAAGGAAATTGCTTTGCTTTCGTGCTTCTATGATAACCGTGGAAGTGCCACATTTGCAGACTCAGGCTATTGCCTCCGTATTCGCAGCTGTCTAAAGATTAACTCGAACCAACCACTATCGATCTGACATGTTTTATCTACCCTCGAATGTCTTGCGCTGCTAATGAAATCATCGTTAGAGCTCATTCACAAAGCGGAACCAGACATGCTTTATTAGCTTCCAGATAAGCAGACGGAGTATTTCTTCAGTGTTGGCTACGAACAGCCACAAAGGGATCTCATAGGTATATTCAATTAATTTTGATAATTTTGGCAAATTTTGAGGCGATGCCAATTTATTCTGTTAGCATAGAACGTGCAAAGGTAATCCACCAAGAAACAGTAATAGCGAGAGGGGTGCGATGTTGTGGATCAATGCTTTTTGTTAGGAGATTGCTACCACTTCTTTGCCTCAGTGTATGTAATCTAATACTTATATAACACTTATAATAACCTTGAAAACTTGTGGTATTTAATTTTATATTTTCCTGTTTATAATATAAACTTTTTTGCAATTATATTCATTGGAGTCGTGGTAGCACAATCGGAGGAGATGTCGTCTGTAGCGGGTACCCTAATGGAGGTACTTGTTTCGAATTTCCGCTCAAGTCAACCAAGAATTCCATCCGACCGGGACTGGAGAATTTATACCAGATTAGTCCGTGAAGGACTAAGTACCGATTGCCTATTGGTTGGTCACTGCAAGCCATTGTATGGTCCAAGTGTGCTTTTAAATTGCCCCCACACATCCCGTAGAATTAAAATGCATGGCGCATTTTGGTCTAATTCGTCTTTTGTTCTTTTGTCCTACATTTTCTATGTATTCTCAGCTGAATTCTAGGTTTTTTGTTTTACACTATAATTCATCTAATATTTGCTTTAATTTGTATATAGATATAAAGGATAAAGGACGGCGTTACTCAACCCCTTTTGGGATGCGCCACGCATTCCACTTCTACTGCATGTCGTGGAGGCAACTTGAATGCATATTTAGCCATACAGTGACTTGCGGTGGCCAGCCGATGAACAAGTCAGCGCTCTATCCTTCCCAGACAAGTCTGGTACCAATTCACCGACCCCGGAGAGATGGAAGGCTTGATTGGCCTGGGCGGGAAATCCGAACCAGGAATCTGGTATCGGATGCACGCGACAGCTGGCGCCTCCTCCGACTGCGCTACACACGCCCCATAGGTATACGGAATGTAAGAAAGCAGTATTTTACGCTCTATTCTCGAGCGTGTGCTTAAGGAGAAGAGTAAAGGAGGTAAGAATGGCCTCATTGAATCGTGTTTTCGATTTCGCCACGCATTGCACCTTTGCGTGATTCCAGATGTGTGGAATTTTCTAGGCAACTGAATAAATTTGGGACAAGAAACAATCTTTTAAAAGGATGTTAGTTAATTATTAATTAAAAACACAGAAAAAACAAGTTTATAAATATAGGATGAGCAGGACCTTTCACCTGCTCGTTCCGTAGTTATGGAACTGCCTGTCATGTGTTCTTTGGTATTGCCTACTCTCCTCCTACTCTCGTTTTCATACATTTATTTCTTTCCTTTCCTTTCTTTCATTTCTAATTTAATGGAAGACTGGATGGCATACTGCTGAAAGGGACGGGTTGCTTCGACCTAGTGCTATTTCTTACTTAATTTTTTAAGATACTAAAGTTCATCTGGCCAATTCTTTTCTTTTTTCTTGTTCACTCCTGGAGGTCACTCCTCGTTTCCTTCGTCTTTCATTTACACCCTATTCATAGAGGACTGTACCTCTTGTGCCGATTTTCGATCACTACAATTTTATAAAAATAATTAGTTCCTTTGCGTCTCATCGCTGCAAAAGCATCTATGGAAAACAAATTCTCGCTGAATAGTTAGTAATGCTGAATAACAAGAAAATATTCAACAATCGGCTAGTAACTAGCCAGACTCCATATTCTCTAAAGTTTCAAATGTGATTTCTGCAGAAAATCAAAAGTCCTTCCTTCGCAAAACACGAGATGTTTGAGGCCAGCCAGCTGTCTGATTAAAACCACAGGTTAAAATGGGATTCTCAACGTTTCGTTTCAAAATTAATGTCGGCCACACTCTGAAGCTCCTGACATGAGGATAGATGTTGGCGTTTTGCTGGAGGAGGCGCCCGTTGTTGCGTGCACCCGATTTCAGGTTCCTGGTTCGGATTTCCCCATGCCTTCCATTCTGAATCGGTACCAGACTTGTTTGGGAAGGTCAACGCTCTGACTCGTTTGACGACTAGCTACCGTAGGCTATTTTATAGTCAAATACTTCTTCAGATCGTCTCCACGACATCCGGTAGACGTAGAATGCTGGCGCATCCCAAACAACGATTAACTAACGTCCTCCATTGTTCTGTTTTGTTAGCGCTCATCCATTAGTGCATCTTAAAGCAGAAATTTTTACCATTTCTTAAGGGGCATGATAATACCGGTTCCCGTTACTTACCTAGATAATTTCAGGATAATACCGAACAAGTGGGCGTTCGCCTACGTGCCCTTAGGACCGGCGGCGTATTTCGGCTCCGAGGTCTCCTACATCTCCTACTGCATCATGCTGCACAGTCTATTCTATACGTTTTTGTCGTATCCGCTTTCTTTCGGCTTTCGCTACTCTGTGCTGGTTCGACCGATGCCTTCAATTAAGACGTGTGTTCTCATATGCCTTGCCTTATGGACGATCGCCATCGCACAACTGGTAAGTTGCCCTTCTAGAAAAGCTCAACCCACGCCTATGTATCGCCCATGGAAAGAATGGTGGTTGTCCCTTCGTTGTAGGGTGATAAGCTTTGCAAAGATAATTCTCATAAAGCAAATAATCTCAGGAGGGGCCCTTTGTAAGTGGAGCTGAGAAGGGGAAATCGAACACAATTAGCCGTAAGTAAACCGATGTATCCAAAAATCTCCAAAACATAGGCGAGAAAGCTAAACTACGTTTTTGCTACATTTTTGAAACTAAATTTTTGAAACCAAGCTAAACACCTTTCAAATCGGTGACTGCTTTAAACAATCCCTATTCGGGAGGTGCCACGCATTCCTCTTCGAAAGGTTATCGTGCAGTTTGAGAGCGCATTTAGCTTATACAATAACATGTGCTAGATAGCCGATGAAAAAGTCGGCGATTTGTCCTTCACAGACAATCTGGAACCAAAGAATCGTCTCGGAAGGCTGGAAGGCTTCGTTAGCCCACGCGGCAGCCGCCGCCTCCATCCACTGCTCTGACACTCGCCCAAAATAAAAAATATATTTTTATACTATAGTATCGCTTGGCGTCTCGTTGATGATCCAGATGCTCAAAAAACATCTCATCAACAGGCTCTCGCTCAGTGGGTGTCTGCAAACCGCAAACGCCTACCTAATTTTCAATGACTTGGCTCATGTGACAGCCTCTGTGATTTTGAAACGTCGACGAAGTCGAAAGCAAAACGAAAAGTATGTAATATAAAATATCAAATATATTAGATTGTCCCACAAGTCCCCGCCGTTTTTTCAACGATTCACTGCAGATTTCGCCGGCGGTCTCTTGCATAGCGCTGCATAGCTTTCGAAAGAAAATGATTTGCACTATCAAAACATGTATTGCATTTCTTTTTTCATCGTGAATTTTGTCAATTTTTAGGTCGTTGAAGTGAAAAGTGAAAAAGTGAAAAAGTAGCCATTTGCGCACTGGTTCTCTCCGCTTAGGTTTGTAATTTTTGCGCAGTTCTTTATAGCGTTTTGAAGAAAAGGTTCTGTACTACAAGAATATGTGTTAGTGCTATTTGCTCATTTGTCCTTTATTGATTTTTAGGTCACCAAATTGGGAATTCCGACTTTTCCGGCCAAATTTTTACCAAAACTTCGGTTCTGTGGTTGGACTTTTTGCTTGGTGTTATATGTCGTTTGGAAGAGGATGTCTTGCTCAGTAAGAATTTGTGTCGCGTTTATTGGCTCCCGCTGATTTCTGTCGAATATCAACAACTGAAGAAGGAGAAGGAGTTGTTGGTGAAGACGATTTTTTCCTTTTTGGCATTTTGTTGATATTCAAAAGATGTCAATAAACTCGACACATATTCTTATAGAGCAAGACATTTTCTTGTGAATGACATATAATACCTACCCAAAAAGTCCAATTATAGAGCAGGAGCTGTCGGCAAAAATAACCATCCTCCTTCGGACGTCCCAATTTGATGGCCTAAAAATCAATAAAGGACAAGTGAGAAAATAGGACCAACACATATTCTTGTAGTACAGAACATTGTCTTCCAAATGCTTTAAAAAGCTGCGCGAAAAATTACAAACCAAAGCGGAGAGAACAAGTGGGCAAATGGCTATTTTTCACTTTTTCACTTTTCACTTCAACGACCTAAAAATTGAAAAAATTCATGATGAAGAAAGAAATGCAATACTTGCTCTGTTAGTGCAAATCATTCTCTTTCGAAGACTATGCAGCGCTATGCAGGAGACCGCCGCGAAATCTGCAGTGAATCGTTGAAAAAAAAAAAAACGGCAAAGACTTATGGGACAACCTAATAAATCAACGCATACAACAATCAATTGCGAAAACCCTATTCGCTAGTCTGCGATTCCAAACTCCACTGTCGATCAATTGTTTATGCTGTTTATCGGATGGGACGCGTGTAGCGCAGTCGGACGAGGCGCACCCGATACCTAGTTTCTGGTTCGGATTTCCCGCTTAGGCCAACCAAGCCTTCCATCCCTCCGGAGTCGGTGAATTGGTACCAGACTTGTCTGGGAAGGATAAAGCTCTGACCTGTTCATCGGCTAGCTGCCTCAAGTCATTGTATGGCGAAGTATGCAATCAAATCGCCCTCACAGTATCTCGTAGAAGTAGAATGCGTGGCGCATCCTGAAAGGGATTCGGTAACACCGCCTTCTATCCTTTATCCTTATCCTACATATTTATCAGATAGACAAAGTGTTTGAGAGTGTATGGCGCAATCCCTACGTCCAACATGCAGTGAATTTTCGTTTTTCTACGCTTTGATATAGTTAGGAGTTAGAGTCAGCTTTTTAAATAAAATAATGAATAAATAGTAAGAATGTTATGAGCACTCTAAAATGCATTCACCTCCTTGGTGCACCCTGTGAGACGGTTAAACAATTCTCAAGGAAATCTAAGCTCTAATTAAGATTTGTTTAAGACTTATTCAGTTTCTTTTGACTGCCCCGTTTAGCTGTGGGATGTTCAGATAAATCTAGAAAGTTCATAATTTGCTTCGATCTGCGTCTTGCCCGACGTGGAAATGATCAAATTAATCCCAAGTGAAAAACGCATACAAAAACAGAGAAAAGCATTAAACGATTTTTTCGGTTTTTCAGAGTAGTTAAAATCCTCTCCGACATTTCACAACGTTTTCAGGTTCTCTTCGTTTTTTCCGAGGCGGACCCTGATTTTATCCGTCAATATTTGGCAACTAATAAGCCACAGTACAACCTAACAGGATTCGTTATCTCTGGAAATCACATGCTTCAAAGTCCACACACATGCGTGACATTGGCCTCCATAGTTCTGCCGATGTTTCCTATCTATGTTATAGTTATATATTTCTATAAAAAGGTGAACGGCTATCTCGATGACAGCAGCACGGTCAGTTTTTATTTTTTGAACAGTTATTGACTCATTCAGCAAATAAAAATACATACCTTCACGTGAAAATCTTCAAGTCTGTGGATCCATTTGCTAGAATAACATGGTTTCCGTTTTGCCAATTTCACCTGACGACTCCTACAAGGGAAAAGATTTATGAACTCACAAAATTCTCACGGTATTAGCTGCCTTATCGTGCTTGCGGCGACGAATCCAAGTTGGACACTAATAAGTGCCACCCTTCTCCAGATTCTGTTTCAGCAAAAATAGGTGTAGATAATAGTAGGGTAAAGTCTGCAGGCTATCCTTTTTTTGGATTTGCCTCAATTCTCTATGATACGGGCGCGTGTAGCGCAGTCGGAGGAGGCGCGACTGTCGCGTGCACCCGATACCGGGCTCCTGGTTCGGATTTCCCGCCCAGGCCAACCAAGCCTTCCATCCCTCCGGGGTCGGTGAATTGGTACTAGACGTGTCTGGGAAGGATAAAGCGCTGAGTTGTTCATCGGCTGGCCACCACAAGTCATTGTACAGCCAAATACGCATTCATGTCGCCTCCACGACATCCCGTAGAAGTAGAATGCACTGGCGCATCCCAGAAGGGATTGAGTAACGCCGTCCTTTATCCTCTTTTATTTATCCTCTATGATATAGCGGAGGTGTGAAATTTGGAAACCCATTAGGCCACTACCGGGTCAGCTATCCATCTCAGACAAGTTTGGTCAACTCGCCGACTTATGAGAAATGAAAGGTTTGGTCGGTTCACGCGGGACCCAAACTTCAGATCGATTCAGAGAGAGCGCGTCATAGAAACATAACAAAACTGCGCTACTCTAAAGAAACTCCTCCTTCTTAAAGTATTAATTCTGGGCCGATTAGGGATGCCTGGCAGCACTACGTTTCACACTCTGAGTTCATCAAGGGATGGTAAAGGACGTGAGGTGGAAGAACCAAATTTTTCTTTAAATTGCCTACGCAATTAGTTATAAGAGGCTAAGAGGTTAAAAGTGCATTCTAGAGTAGAATACACGTGTCAGCCTGCACCTTATAGTTTATTGTAGCTACTAGTCGTTGCAGATTATTGTAGGTGTTAGTCGTTAACCTGGCCTACATTGCGAGGTGGGAGCTAAACACAACCAATCTGAATACCGTTCAAGCACTCGCCGACAAATCAGGGCACCGATCGTACACGCAACACCCAGCCTGAATGGTCTGCTGTATCTCACTACCCTATTGTAGGCCACATTAGTAACAGATACATCATTATCATAAAAAGACAGCGGTTAGAGAAGTGCATTTTGTTTATTTAGCTGACTATTTCAGTTATATAAATTAAGCTAGAGTAGGTGATTCAGTTTGCTTTCATTTTCCTCGGTACGCAACACAAACATGAGTCATAGAACTTTACCTCAAACGTGGGTAATTAAACCAAGCAGTATGATTTATAAATAAAAAAAGATACGAGAGCATCTAAAATACATCCTACAGGAGTCTAACATAAAGAACAAATAAAGGATAAAGGATAAAAGACGGCGTTACTCAATCCTGTTTGAGATGCGCCACGCATTCTACTTCTACGAGATGTCGTGGAGGCGACTTGAGTGCGTATTTGGCCTTGCATACAATGACTTGCGGTGGCTAGCCGATGAACAAGTCAGCGCTCTATCCCTCCCAGACAAGTCTGGTACCAATTCACCGACCCCGGAGAGAAGGAAAGCTTGGTTGGCCTGGGCGAGAAATCCGAACCAGGAACCTTGTATCGGGTGCAAGCGACAGCCGGCGTCCCCTTCGACTGCGCTACGCGCGCCCTTGAAGAACAAATAAAAAGTACAATGAGAGGAGCGCAATGCAGATTTTTCATATGACTGGCTTTTGTAATGTGTTTTTGTTTCTCTAGCGCGACATTCTTATAATGCTCAAGACTAAATTCTTTTGAAATATCCCAGTAGTCATTCTGTGATCGCGATCGAGAAAGCCACGATATAAATAAATAATTAGTGAAATTTTTCCTGAAAAGGGACGTAGATTGCATTGACGGAACTAAAGAGCGACATATTTTTTTACTTACTTCAATTTCTTGTATAGTATGCGATTTTCTCTTATGTCCCATTACACCCGCTCGAGCAGAACAGCAATTAATGTGCTTTGACTTTGACGCAGAACGTCAGCAAAACAAAAGCGAAAAACAAATTTTCCAAGAGCGCCGCTAATGTACTGCTAATAAAATTCCAACGTTCAGAAGTTGGCAGCCACTGTGTAGTAGTATAGTTCTGCTTATTGTTGGCAGTTTTTTGAACAAGCAAGCAATACGCTTTTATGTGTGTGTTAAGACTTCAGGGACACTACACGCTTCATTAAGATGCCTGTTTTCAGAACATGCGAGAGAGTACGGTGAGAGGACATCGTCGGTTAATGCATGCCTTGACTATTCAAGCCTCACTTCCACTGTTGTTCGTATTTCCGCCTATTCTTATCTACGCGCTCTATCATTTTGAGCTGATAAACTTCACGATCATCGAGTATCTCGTTTACGTTTTGTTCAGGTATGTAATTAGAATCTACAGTGGGTATTATGGGGAATCCACGCTTAAATGTGTCGAGGGTATGCGAGGAAAGCACCACACAACTAGTGCTTTTCGACTCCCGCGCAAGCGCAAAGACAAAGCATGACATGACGTACATATGCATGGCGAATGACTGTATATAGAGATATGCCAAATAGATTCCTCGTTGCCTCAATTCTGGGCGAAGAGAAAAATTTCTCATTGAAACCGTAAAAAAGGAGTAGCAGGAGTTTTCATACGAGTTTACGACCAATTCACATCGTTCCGGATGATATCGACTATGATTCAAGAAGCGGCCGTGATTCTGAGGCCAGATTCATGAATGACTTTAGAAGTGTTACCTAGAATTCACAGAGGCGTGACAGAGGATAGTGGGTAAGTGATGGGGAAGAATTATATCATTCACTGAATTATACATACAAGTGCTCCGACAAGCCTAATTGCGTGTCTCGCACTTGTTGAAGCACCACTGACCTACGGAAAGTAGTTCTTGTAAAACTTGAAATTCGCTAACATCTTGGACCTGGCGCGTGCTTTATCGGCATCAAGCCGCTCACCACTTCGGTACCTCCATCAGACATTCTCTAGTACGGACGGCTAGACATTCTCTAGTACGGACGGCTAGTAAAGTCATTGGTTTATGCTGCGTAGTACTCCTCCGCAACCGTTCTTATGCTCAACAGTTTGCATTTCCGGTTATTTGACACGTCCTCCAAATCCGGACGCCAGGTTCCCCCTTTCTCGTTTCTTCTTAATAGATCTAATTGCTGATCCGCCTTTACTGATCTTCCCCCCTCCCCTCTTTGACCTTCCTGGTCTCAACTCCTGGCCTACTTTTTTGTTTCCACTGTTGACCCTCTACTAGTGTTTTCTTGCAGGTTTCAGCGTCCTACTCCCTCACCCAGGTTGTTCCTTTCCTTCCTGGTCACTCTCCTTGCCTTCCTGGTCACTCTGTCTTAGTCCATCCTGGGGGTCACCCTTATTGCCCTTCTCCACCACCCCCTTAGTGGTCCTCTCATGCTCACGGCAGACGTCGGTGACACGTATTTGAGATCAGGACGCTTGTTGCGTGACGTAGTGAGCCCGTTTTCTGGATCCAGGCACTCTGAAACTCGCGCAGTTGCTGCTGTGTAAAGCAGGAGACTTCCTTTGGCTGATCACTCACCCCCGCGCTGTAGATGGTGAGGCGTATCTCACGGAGGTTAGATCACTCAAACGTTGTCGACGGCTAACTCAATTATTTAGTGGTAGATAGATCATGAATCCAAACTCCTCCTCTGCCCACTATCCTCTGTGTTTTAAACCTATCCATTACTATTAACCTATTAGCTTACCAATCGTGAACCCGGTCTCTGGTGAACCTCCTAATGTGAAGAAGACTGTGCGTTGTGTTCTTTTCAATTCTCTGACATGGAAAACGGTAAACGCGATGCTTTGATTGATTCTCGAAGCCTGACGTTGACTGTATGAGTCAGCGTACAGAAGAACACTGTCGCATATTTCATTGCGCCTGATCCCACTAGTATTGCCCAGTTCGCGCGAATGGCGGTGCAACGACTTCAATTTCAAACTTTTACCAGGACAACGCATTGGAAAGCGGGATGCGGACTTTCGTCCAAAGCCTTGGCAAGAGCTCACACTTTTGCACGCGGCGGGCTGCAAAATTCGGTCGAAGCTTTGAAATGAGGGAGTGGCACTACCCGTCCTCCCAATTTTATTCGCTCCGCTGCTTCATACTCCACTCCGAAAGCCACCGCGCACTTACTCACACAAAAGACGGTTAGCAACCGTCGGAGCATGAAGGGCGACCACGTCCGCTGCAGCTACTGCGCAGTGCACGGTCCCAAACCCTCTCATGATCGGTTACTAACCGACTTTTGCCGGACTATTCTTACGTTCTTCTAATATCAGGCAAGAGAAGAAAACAAGTGTTAAATGTGGCCAATCTTAACTTTGATAGATTTGACCTCAAACTGTACGCCGTTCCATGGAGTAGTCCTGTGACGCGTCCACATTAGTCAAGCAGGATGATGAAGAGCTTTGTCTGGTGCCTCCTTTCGCACATCCTTTGACATCCCTACATCTGGATTCCCTATGTTACTCAAAAAAGCACGTGCGAATAGGTCGCTGGTCACGGTCAAGCCATGCGAACATATTTCACATCCGCCTTTCAGCTTCTACCCTGCAACAAGTCCGCTGGTGACGATCTACTTTGTGAAGCCCTTCAAACTTGCTGCGCAACGGCTACTCTGCATACCTGTCAGGGTACACGACATATCGAAAGGAGAACCTACTGCCATGAGCACTATGAAATGAGGGAGTTCTAGTGGATGGACTTCAAGCACACACTTGCCTACATCAGTTGTGCTACCCTTTTATGCTACCATCAATGCGTGTAATAAACTGAGCTATTATCTTTGCAAACATGTACTCAGGTCTGACAGCTGAAATTCGAGTCGTTCATGAGTGACGCAGCTGTCTTTTCCCCGTTCGTTCACACATGAAATCAGCTAATCAGCTAATCATGAAAAAGTTGCCACACCTAAGAGGAATCAAGAGGATGTTATGCCCTAAAAGAACTCGAAGCTTTTATTTTAAATTATATCCACACGAATAGAGGTTTTTCATACCTTTTAATGTCACTCAGGCTCTAAGTATCATTAGCGACATTGCGTTTAGGCTAATGCCTCACTGGATCGAAACTTAGCCTTACAGAGTTGATAAATCTACGGAAGACAAAAGCCGATTAAGGTATTTATCCAGGTTGATGGAAAAGCATTGTAATACCAACAATAAATAACACAACAAATGCAACTGCGAGAAGTGCAAATTCAGTCAATAATATGTTAATAGGAATCTAGAATTCTCCCCATATTACGGACGGCATTTAGATTTCCTTTTGCCAGAATCCCGAAGGGTGTAGAGAAGCACTGAGAGGTTTCCCTTTCCATTTAGTGTCTGTCCTCGAACTCTCTAACGCGGAAGTGCTTCTTCAGCGCTCTAAACAAATGGCAGTCAGATTTACCCATTTTCAGGACAGTATAGCAGAGGTGGTTCAGAAATTTACACTCTAGCCCTGAATTTTCTCGCGGCTCACTTTCGCGACTTGAGGGCGTTCGTTGTCATCGCGGAAGCAGGGGTGTGCGTTTACCGGTTTACCGATTTACCGGTTTACCGGATTTACCGGCATTTTCGCGAAAAATTCTCTTACCGAAAATTTTCGGTAAATTCCAAAATTTACCGGAAAATTTAACGAGTTTTTTTCATGCAAAATCATGTCCCTATCAATCGAATGGAATGGGAAATATACTACTACCCTATACCCCAGTTTAGAAGCGATTGCTTCTATCTTCTCCGATAAAGTGCTATTACCGTTCGTGGTCCTCAACCCCATTAAAACATCCACAACCACATTATGAAGTGGAGATGCTGCGCTCTGGTGTTAAAAGCGCGCTCCACTGCGATAGTACCCGCTGAGATTCAAGTTATCCAGCTTCCTGTCAAGCCTTTTCTTCTCGAACTTTCACATCTGCCGTCGTGTTTGTCGTCATTCAGTAAGCATCAGCAGTATAAGAGCATCAGAGTGTAAGGGTAGGAGCCATTGGACACAGGCGCTAACCCGTTGAAGTACTGGACGAGTCCGGTCACCAAATCTGTATTTCCTCACTTGGCTCAAATAATTCCAAGGTGCTTTTGTGCTCCTCCGGGAACGTTGGAAACTGAAAGAGTCTTCTCCGCCGCCGGTCAAATTTTGAATGAGTTCCGCAAGGCACTCACACCTGAAAATTTTGCAGGTCTGCTTTTTCTCAAAGTTAACATTCCTCTGATCGGCTTTGACCGCTAGGTGATATGTGCATTTGAAAATGTTTTGTTGTTTCTAAAGTTTCGCTTATTCTGATCATTAAGGTGACCTCCGCTTTCTATGTTGTTCTTGGAAGTTTTAATTGTGAGAGTTTGTTGCTGGATTTTGTGTTGCAGTATGCTTTTATGGTGCTGTTTGTTTTAGAATGACATATGCATGATACAATGAAGATAACATGGTTTTTCTGAACGTGGCGACGTTTTGGTGAAAAGTTTTTCGCTTTTTTTACTTTCCACCGCTTAAAACTAGTTGCTATTTTGTTTAATATTAAATTTTAAAAATTTAACGAATTTACCGAATTTACCGGAATTTACCGGCGAATTTCCGCGGTAAAAATTTGCGGCAAAAAATTTACCGGCCGCAAGTCGGCGCACACCCCTGCGCGGAAGGTAGACATGTTCTCGTGTGAGGGTTTTTGGCTCACGACATGATGCTGGGTCTCAAGTGGGGGGGGGGGGGTAGCGTAGACAGACGCTGTTACTGTAGTCACGTCATTCAACAATTTCCAGTAAGGTCATCAATATCACGGAAGAAGCTTCTGTTGGTGTAGTCCAACATAAGACTGGCTCGGAGTGGGTTGTCCGTGTGGTAGCCGTTGGCTTCTGCAGTGTGGTTCACGCAGAGATCCCAGCCTTTCTTCCCAGTACATAACAAGCATAGTGATAAATAATGAATCGAAAGCATACATGGTCTGATCGTGGAATAGAGCTTGTTATGCCTTGATACCTTCTGATTTTTGTAGTAAAAAGAGAACAGTGACGAGATGGAATTTAATAAGAAACAGATTTTTCAACGCTGACAAATCATTGTGATGGTTGCCGTTTGGTGGATGGCATAGGTTAGACAGAAGGTCACATATATCAGTATAATGGTTCACTCACGAAAACCCCTTCAATTCTAAATCGTGGAATCTGCGAAGGGCCTCAACGTCTCCCAACTATGGCGAAAAACGTCGAATAATTCAGGACAGAACATTCAGGACAAATTCAGGTCAGACATAAACAAGGTCCTCATGGTGTGTAACGATTTTTGGTAACCCACACGAAGAGCCACTCAAAAGTGGAAGTTTACGCTAACTGCCCGTCAGGACGCGGTTGAATACAGAATAGGATCATTGGATCATTTATTTCGCTCTCATTGTTACACTACAAATTAAGAAAACATACAAAGCTGCAGAGGAAGCATAGAATTGGAAGGAAATCTGGAAAAAGCAACCATTGTTAAAACGGGCGCGTTTAACTTGACGAGATCTCCAAAGCTAGCAATAGCTCCTAGTAGAGTTACGAATTTTGACAATTTATAGGTCAGAGAAAGAGCTTAAATAGAGCTGGCTGAATGAAAGCTCTCCATGAAAGCACAATACAGCAGCTGAAACGGCTCGACTTCCCTCTGTAGCCATTGTGTTATACAATTGACGGTAATAAGGCCTGAAATAAGGAAGGTTTGGAAGCACTTCTTACAGCTATAGAATGAGAAATTTTCGTCATCTGTGTACGTCCGTTAGGCACAGTTGCTCTTGAAAACAAATATTAGCCGCTTTTTAAGCGGCTCCATTAAATTCTATGTCAAATTGTACCATGATTTTTAGTTATGTGCCTTCCCCGACTAGGATATAGGACGCGAAGAGCCTTTTGCCATGACTTTTGAGGAGTATGATGTTGAGACACCGCTCTCCCACATGGTTCAGCGCCTCATCGAGGCGTGGGGGTGGCAATGGGTGTCGAACTGCGATGTACAGCGGAGGTTTTCAATCTCCGGCAGGGTCTGCCAAGCTGAGAAGGAGTTCGACAATTCTTCGGAAGGCCTAGCGAAGTCTGAATCACAGCACACCCCGAAGGCAGGAAAGGGGCACCCCGAAGGCAGGAAAGGGGCGCCCCGAAGGCAAGAAAGGGGTGATATGAACTCCGCACGGGGTGTGAGAGGAGGTAGACACCACAAACGGTTATCGCTATGTGATGTCTCCTCATGTGATGTTCGGCTCGCCATGCCCTGCAGAAAGTGCAAAAATGGCAACGGTTCCAGCGTCAGGCCCAGGTTGACAGGCCGGCTGATGGGGAAACCAGTCACAAATCATGATCAAGAGTCGCAATGGAATCAGTGTGAAGGCTAGGACGTCACCCGGAAGTGACGCGCAGAACCCCCGCCCAAGTTCTGTGGTCAGTATGCGAGGGCTACCGAGGGCAGAACGACCTCGGCCAAAGAAACTATTTCGAATGGGAACTCTGAATGTGGGAACAATGACCGGAAGATCCAGGGAAGTGGTCGACCTGATGAAGCGCAGAAGGATAGAAGTCCTGTGCCTGCAGGAAACGAGATGGAAAGGGCGAAGGCCAAGGGATTGGAGAAGGGGTCAAGCTGTTCTACAACGGAGAGGACACGAAGAGGAACGCTGTCGGGATAGCTGTGGCAGAGTCCCTCAAGGATTCGGTAGCTGCTGTCCAAAGGATAAGCGACCGCATCATGTCTCTGCTGCTGGATATGAAGGAGGGTTACTGGACCGTCATGTCCGTATACCCGATGCCCGCAGACCGGATGCCCCGAGCACGAAAAGGATGAATTCTACCTCACGATCGAGGACGCCATAAGGTCCGTACCAGAAGGCGACTACCTATCGGTAGCAGGGGACATGAACGGGCATGTGGGGAGTGGCAGAAGAGGAGTGGAGAGGATTCATGGAGGTAAAGGGGTCGACATAGTGAACCCAGATGGAGAAAGGATTATCGATCTGGCTGTCGCCCACGACCTGGTTATCTGTAGCACCTTCTTCGCGAAGAGGAAGAGCCAGAAGGTGACCTATGCTAGCGGAGGAAGAAGGACGGAAGTCGACCACATCCTAGTGAGAAGGCCTGACCTGAAAACCGTCCGGGATATAGAGGTCCTTCCGGGAGAAGAGGTTGCATCACAGCATAGGCCCTTGATAGCGGACCTGAACATTCCTCTACCCAGCAAACCGAAAGTAAGGACAGAACCCAGAATCCGATGGTGGAGGTTGCGGGGCACAGAGCGCAACGCGCTAAGAAGGGCAGTGCTCGAAGCAGGTCTTCCCGATCCAACCAGCCCCGTAAACGAGACCTGGAGGAGGGTGACCCAAACGATCCTGCGATGTGCCAAGGAAACCATCGGCGAAACAAAGGGAGGAACCAGAGGAGATAAGGCTGCATGATTCTGGAATGAAGAGGTGCAGGCTGCGGTGAGGAAAAAGAAGGAGGCCTATAGGCAGTGGCAGAAGACAAGGGCACCCGAGCATCTTACAGCTTACAGGAAGCTTAAGAGGCTGGCAAAGAGCGCGGAGATGGATGCCCTATACGAGAATCTGGACGAGCCACAGGGAGAGAAGTTCGCTATCCGTCTGGCCAAGGCACGTCATAGAGCTAGCCTCGACATTCGAATGGTGAAGACTGTGAAGAGTGCTGACGGTAGGGTACTACGGAAACCGATCGAGGTCAGAAAAAGATGGGAGGAGTACTTCAAGGAACTGCTGAATGAGGAATTCCCGCGTCGGGAAATCCAAGGAGAACAGCCAACGGAAGGACCCATCCCGTCATGGACGCAGGAAGAGGTTCGCAGTGCCATAGGGAAGATGAAACTCGGGAAGGCAGCTGGCCCTGATGGGGTGCCAGTAGAGGCCCGGAAGGTGCTTGGGAACTGCGGAGTCATTTGGCTGACACAGTTCTTAAACAGAGTCACGATAGAGGGTAAGATGCCAGATGACTGGAGGAACAGCATCATAGTGCCCATCTTTAAGCAGAAGGGGGACGCGTCCGACTGCTTCAATTACCGCGGGATCAAACTGATCTCACATACGATGAAGGTCTGCAAACGACTGTTCGACTCTAGGCTGAGGGAGATTGTCACCATATTCCAGGTGCAGTGGGGCTTCATGCCTGAGAGGTCTACCACAGACGCGATCTTTATCGCCCGCCAGGTGATGGAGAAGTATCGGGAGAAACGAAAGCCCTGCTACCTAGCATTCCTGAACTTGGAGAAAGCATACGACAGGCTACCCCGCGTGGTTCTCTGGAAATCCCTACGAGGCGGGGGTGTTCCGGAACGTCTCATCTCGGTCATAAAGGACATGCACGAGGGCTCGAAAGCGGCGGTACGAACTCCACACGGAATGACAAAGAAGATGGATATCACAGTGGGGGTACACCAAGGGTCGGTTCTGAGCCCGTTCCTCTTCCTGCTGACGCTTGACTCTATAGTGAACCACCTTGAGGAAGGCCTTCTCAGGACCATCCTCTACGCGGACGATATCGCCCTAATTGCCGACAGCCGAGAGGAGCTGAAGGAGAAGGTGCAGTTGTGGCAAGGAGCCTTCGCAGGCAACGGCCTGCGGCTGAACGTGAGGAAGACGAAGTTCATCAGCTTCGAGCAGTGCACCGAACCGACCCTAGACTGCCATGGGGAGATGATCGAAAAGGTGGAAGAATTCCGCTACCTCGGAAGCGACCTATCCGAGGAAGGAAGCGTGGATCAGGCGGTCAGGAGACGGATTAATGCAGCACGGCTCAAATGGAGGGAGACCACAGGGATCCTCTGCGACCGTAGGTGCTCCAGGACACTCAAGGACAAGCTATATAGAACAGTAGTGAGGCCTGCCCTCCTCTATGGCTGTGAGTGCTGGGCCCTGGGTAGAGCACAGGAGCGGCAACTCCACGCCGCGGAAATGAGGATGCTCAGATGGGCATGTGGATGGACCCGTCAAGACAGAGTGCGAAAGGATGTTAGGATGTTAGGACAGTGATGAAGACAGCTCCGACCCAGCTGAAGATGAGGAAGCAGCGCCTTAGGTGGTACGGACACATCCTCAGAAGACAAGAGGACCATCCCACGAAGTTGGCCCTGAATTTCGAGGCACCCGGAAAGCGCCCGAGAGGAGCCCCAAGGAGAAGGTGGAGGGAAGTCATCAAGAGAGATCTCGCCGAAATCGGCGCGGCGCCAGATGACGCCCTTGATAGAATGAGGTGGCGACAGATCACAAAAGCAGCGGACCCTGCGACTGCGCGGGACTAAACTCAGAAGAAGAAGAAGATGTTGAGACACCGTTCTGCACATTTGAAATGAATAGCTCAGCCTCAACAAATTTTCTAGATAGGCTGTATAAATGTCATTTGCATAGAGCATTCAAGTTGATAAATAAATTTTTTTTTGTTTTTCACAAACCATTGTTATGAGCAACGATGACGGAGCCCTGAGCCAAAGCTAATGTTCTGAAATGAACCTAAATTTTGTCTGTCACGTCATTTTTCTAACAAGAAAATAGTTTTCTGTCTGAAACAGATTTTAACATTTTCTGACGATATGAGGTCGTGGACTGCGCTTCGATTGACCGGAAAATAATTGTCAACATTAATCAGCATAATAGCAGCGGATACACTGTCAGGGTATGTTTTAGAATTTAAGCTTTCAGAACAATAGCGCTTTGAAAACGGTGGCGCGGCAAATTGTCGTCACATGAAGCGATGTGAAATTGGTGACTTCTTCCAGTCACTGGCCTACTAAATAATAAGAGAAGATAGGAGCGCAGGGAAAAATTTTCCCTCACTGGATTCCCTCACGATTCTAAATGAATTGTGCACGACGTACTCTAGGAGCAAGCCTGACACTATAGGTCACTAGGAACGTACGTCGTGCTTAAGGGATTCCGATAGTGTGAATGTCCTGAGAAATAAGCTGCTCCAATCGAAGTAGCCTGCTTTATTGATTTTTGAACCACTGCTGACGAAACTGAGCTGACCTTCCAAAGGCGTGCATTTTCACGTCAAATTGGACACTCTTCTAAGCTAACTAAGACTTTTGAGATCAAACCGAAATCTTCCAAATCGAAATGAGCTTCTTCTACATTAAACTAGAGGCTTTCCAAAAATGCTACAACAATTTTTTTTTGTTTAAAGAAAATTTTAGCATAACTTTCTTTCGAGTTTTGATTACCCAATAATAAACACATTGGTAGAAATTTTAGAAAAATGTTGTTTTTAAGAAAAAACAATGATTTGAGGCTTGTTTTGTAGAGCAAAAGAGCAGCTATTTTCTATTGCCAAAATGGAGATTGCGCCATGCCCTCGTTTGAAACTTCGCGATTTTCATTCAATTGACAGCAAAATTTCTGTTTGCATGCAGTTTCATGCCTAAAAATGGTTCAACATAAACGACTGAATTAAACACGAATATCCCAACTTTCTTGCTACATGTAAGCAGCAGTAATGTCTATTATCAAATAAACATTGCGACTCGCTCTTCGAATGCATGGGGCGATCCAGTTTTTTATGCACTACATGATTGGTGCCATGCTGCGCTTTAAGACAAAATTTATGTTATTATTTTTTCCCCAAAACTAAAATTTTTATAAAATTATCACGTATCTTCAAGGAGGCGAACTAAAAAATTTCAGGGAAAGTTAAATCAAATTTTCTTGAACAAAAAATTATTTAAACCGCTTTGGTGAGCCCGTAGTTCGACCTGCCAAAAGGTCATTTCGACTCGGGAGAGTTCGCTTTGATTTCAAAAGCCTTAGGCTAGCCTAGAAGAGTGTCCAGTTTGGTGTGAAATGTGTCCAATTTGATTTGAAAAGTGTCCAATTCGACGTGAAAATGCTACATATGGTTGAGTGGGAATCAAAAAGGCGAATCGAATGACGCCCACCCTTTCCCAAAATTCCTTAAATTGGACAAGTTATGAGCATGCCGTTTGCGACGGAGTGACCCAATTAACATGTTTTATTTTTCGTGTACGTGCGGCGAGAAAGGTATTGTATGAGCATGTATTTGTCCTATGCGAGACGTGCTGCACAGATTATAAACAAGGCGGTGTTCTATTCCTCCTTTATCTCACCGACCATTCAGCCAAGGTTAAGTAAAAATTTACCTCACCTTGTCGAGCAAAGGATCTGGCAGAGATTCGGCTTCGTCACCGACCTTAATCGCAATCATATGGTCCGAGTCTCGACTTTGACGGTGGCGCAATCGCTCGGCGATTCTCCTTTGCCTAGACTGTGAAGATATCAGAAACATTAAGTAGAAAATCTCACACTGGTTAATCGCGAACTTTTTTCAGGAACACCAGTAACGGTATGGGCATTCTTTTTCTTTTGTAGTGATACTTTTCTGCTTGCAGTTGCTCCAGAAAGGCTGTTGACTAAGATCTATTCAAGCTTCCATCACAACTATCGTTTCTCGCTCTTTTGGTGCTCTATATTGTTGCCTTCTCTCGCCCTTTCTCGGCGGAGTGGCGCTCTACCCCCCCCCCCCCCCCCGCCCTTTAAACAGAGGCGTGGCAAATGTCTGCGTCTCCACTTTTTCGTAAGGCAGCCACTGGACTCTCGAGAAGCCCAGGGGGTGGGGGGTGGGCGGGCCAAGGGGACGAAGGGGTAGAACGCTCGTCCCCCCTTTCGTATGCCAAACTGTGCGTGCCCCACCTTAAGGGAAACGTTCCTATTCCATTGTACAGTCATATTCCATGAGCGAGCGAAAACTATGTATTCAACCAATACGAAAGCTTTTTCGGCTTTGTAAATCGCAACAGTGTTCATAAAATCGGATTTTTACAAAGTAAGGGACGAAGACTGTGTATTTAACCGACTCGAAAGCATTTTTCAACTTTTTAATCTTAGCAGGACTCACAAAACTGGAATTTTACGAACCAATTCTTTTCAACTATTTACGGAATGTGGGAATGTCCGTTCCTCCACGAGGTGCCACTGGAGACTGTTTTTTTTTTGTAAACTGAGCCGAACACCGACAATGAAGTGCTGATGGCAGACCTTACAAAGGAAGGGTCTGAAGCACATGTCTGGGCTTGGAAAACGAGTCATACAGAAAGAATCTCCACCCTTCACTTAGTGTGAAAGAGCGTTTCGTTTTTGCTAAGTCGTTAAACCAAAGGAGTAGCGAGCCCTTGAAGCAGCTACAGAGTAGCGCTAACTTGCCCGCGATGCCTCTCCTCGCAAGCGGACCGGAGTGCAGCGGATAGTGGAACAGCTGCATGAAATGGAGATCGGGTTCGGTTTTCGTGTTTTGCATCATTTTTCCATTTCCACTATTGGTTGAGATTTGAGTGGTTCTCATGCGTTTTCTGCAGATTTTTTCAGCTTTATCCTGTGGAAAGTGCGTTTCGTTTTTGCGTGTGGCGTAGTCGGAGGAGGTGCCTGCTGTCGTGTGCAACCGATACCAGGTTCCTGGTTCGGATTTGCCGCTCAGGCCAACCAAGCCTTCCATTCCTCCGGGGTCGGTGAGTTGGTAGCAGACTTGTCTGGGAAGGATAAAACACTAACTTGCTCATCGGCTGACCACCGCAAGTCATTGTATGGTCAAATACGCATTCATGTCGCCTCCACGACATCCCGTAGAAGTAGAATACGCGGCGCATCTCAAAGGGATTGAATAACGCCGTCTTTTATACTTATCCTTTATCCTATAGAAGGTGACCTTGTTGAGGCTTGTTTGTATCTGACCGGTTTCAACAACAAGTAAATGAGAAAGCTATTCAACATAATGATGCAGGATCGTCCAACACATTTGATACACAGGTGAAAAGTGCTCGAGTGCTCGAAGCAATCAAATGATCTAGAATTTGATGAGAAGAATTCGAGTCACCACAACAGAAGCACGGAGCCCCCGCTAAGCGCGAAGGACGCTAGCGAGAATGAGGATGACGCTATTTACGAAGTACTTCACATTATGAATTTACACATAAAACTTATTTGTACCTGGCCATGCTTTTCACTTCAGAATCCATGCGTACATCGCAAACGTAGACGAACACGCGCCAGACAATTGCTACTGTGTACGCTTCAAACCACAGTAAAGCAAACTGAAAAACAAGTGCTGATATGTGAGTATCAAAACTGAAAAATATTCTGTTGCTCCAAGCGTCTGAAATCGGAATCTTGATAGAGATTTTTGTTGGCTTCGAATTCGAATTTTTCACATTAGAATATAGTATGAGGTCCAAAAAGTTTTTCCAACGGAAGGGTTTATACGTGCAGGTATTTCACTCCTAGCTGGAGGAGCAGCCCACTGTCGCTGCACTCACGACTATGTCGAAGTAGGAGTTTCATTCTTCTCAAGAGGTGATTTGCAACCATACTTGTCTGATAAGGTAAAGCGTTAATACAGGGTGTATAAAGAATGTATACCCTGTTTGAAAAGTGATAACTTCGCCAAAGGTACTGAAAAAGTTAGGAGCTCATATGGAACATTAAGAAAATAGAGATTTCTGACATATGAGGGGATGGATTGCGCCACACGCCACACGCTCGTCTGAAACTTTGCATTTTACACTCGATTGATTGCGTTTCGCTTGAATACTTGTTACAATTTCTTCACAAAGCGGAGAAATTATAAAATTGACTGACTTGAACTTCTATTAAAATTTTAAAGCTTAAAAACACAATACAGCTTGCGAAAGATGCAGGGATCCTAAAAAGTGCAGGTACTGTTTGAAAGGTTCTAACATTGCTGATAGTGACGCTCTTAAGAATGTTTGAGACTCATATGAAAGCACAGGGTAACGAAACAGTCTGCGCCATGCCCCGCTTTAAACCTCGTATTTCAGACTCGACGGATGGTGCATGGGCTGAATGGTTGTTACAATCTTGCTACTATTTGGCCAGATGAACCTATGCTGTGCTTTTTTAACGCTTAAAACTTCTCAATCACGTGAAAAACATGTTAGAGCTGGTTTACTGTACTATTTAAAAGTGAGCAGGAGCTCCAAGACGGATTCTGTAGACTGATGAAGCAACATTCCTCCTGTTCCTCAGGGTACATGCTTAGGGCCACTTATGTTTCTACTTTACATCAACGATCTCCCGAAATGTCTTCCTGATGGGGTGCTTTGCTCAGTTTACGCAGATGACTCCAAGATATTTTCTTTTAACAACGCGGAAGTCCTTCAACACGGCCTAGATGCTATTCACTCGTGGTCAACAAAATGGATGTTGAATATTTCCTACGAAAAAACGATGATTATGTGCATTGGTAAAACACACCCACATGGTTTATCATTTTGTCTGGGACAAAAAAAGCTGAATACTACAAATTCTGTGCGTGACCTTGGCGTTGTATACTCTGATTCGCTCACATTTGAAAAATATATTGATGACATAACAACGGCGGCAAATAGGAAGTGCAGTTTTATCCTACGTGCCTTCCAGACACGTAAGATACCTATTCTGTTCCGACTTTTTACGACATATGTTAGACCTCTACTAGAATACTGTACACCGGTTTGGTCGCCTTCTAAGGTGATGTATATTGAAAGAGTCGAAAAGGTTCAAAGGAGGTTTACGAATCAAATCTTCGGTAGGAATGGTATGTTCAGTGTCAGTTATCGAGATAGACTCGCCTTCCTTGGAACCACATCCTTGCGATTAAGGAGAACCATATATGATCAAAGCCTGCTATTCAAAATAGTTTTCGATCTTATAGAAATTGAAAAAAATGAACTTTTTGATTTTTATGAATTTAGCAATAGAACAAGAGGTCATGCCTTGCGGATCTACATTGGAAGAATCTCAACAGTTCTTTGAATCATTTCTAGTGCGTGCAACGAAAACGTGGAACAAATTGCCAAGCGACCTAGTCTCATCATCAACTCCAGCCAGCTTCAGCCGCAGGCTGGAGTCATATCTCAAAGAAAAGGGGTTTTTTTGAATTTCTTAATGGTTACAATTTTTGATCAATACTCAAGGATTACAGGTACGGCTAAAGCATTATATCGCCTCCCCACAGCAGCATCGACTTGTATCATGATTTCAGAAGCACTTCGAGAACCGCGAAGATCATACTAGCTATATTATAATGTATTAAGGCACCTGATTTTATACACTGTGTTATGTAGATTGTTTTTGTGTTTTCACATTTGGTTTCAAGGGTCTGCTTAGTCTGAGAAAAGCCCATTCTCCCTCCTTTCTGCTATTCAGTATTTCGAGCGAAAGTTATCCAGTTTTGTTCCTTAATTACTTTTGATACTCCAAAACATCTACTCTTCTCAGTCGTATGACGCAATTTGCTGTATACTGCATGTAAAGTTAGATGGCAAAAACGATAAGGCAAAAAGACATTCTTAAAGCCTTCGTCACTCTACAAATTGCTGCGGTACTATGGTCGACCAGTCTGTAGTTATAGAAGCAACGAAGGCGGTTACTGAAAGAAGGAATACCTCGCCTAAGTTCGAAAAGCTACTTCCTTACGCTTAGGTGTGATCTGCCACGAATGTTGCTCGAGAGTGGTGCGAAATTGATTAATTTCTTACAAACCATGCTATAACTCGGCTGGTTTTTACAAAACCGCTTCACTTTGTGCAACGCTTTTAAGAAATACTCTCATTTGCCCTCTAACAACTCGTTTAGGTACAGCCAAATTGTGGTTAGACTGGGTATGAATTAGAAAAAATAATACTTTTACTTTCTCAGAAATTTTAAATTGAAATGACCTTAATGGAATCAATGTCTAGAGAGATGATGAGTTTGCAATGTGTACACAGTGAGCAATATTAATCAAATGAATTTAGAATTTCATACGAGTCTCAATCCTAATTACTAGCAACAATGTTAGATCTTTCCAAACAGTACCTGGATTTATAGGATACTCTGCAGTTTTCGCAAGCATTAGTGTGTCTTTAGGTTTTATACTCAGTTTTTTTTAAAAAGAAGCACAATTCGATCGATACTGCTACTTTGTGAAGAAATTATAACACGTATTCATGCGAAACACAATCAGTTGACTGTAAAGTGCAAAATTTCAGACGACTGCACGGCGCGTTCCATGCCGCTCATATGTAAGAAAATTTCTATTTTCTTAAGCTTTCATATGAGCCCTTGACTTCTTCACTTCCTCTACTGTGAGCAAAGTTATCACCTTTCAAACAGCGTATACATTTTTGAGACACCCTGTTTGTTTATCGGATGGTCACCGTCAGCTGATCAACGAGGTCCAGTTGCATGGCGCGTACAAAGCCCTACTGACAAGGAAAGGTTCCCAACTCGTTGTGAGCTTTTGCGATGCTATTTTGACAGGATGTAGGGTCCTGTGAGCGGAGTCCAGAACCGTAGTCAGTTTTTGCTGAACGCGTTTTTAAAGACCTGAAAAGGAGGTCTGAAAGCGTGCGCGCAACTATTATCAACCACCACGACACCCAACGAGATGTGCCTCGGTGGCGCAGCCGATAAGACTGCCGCCTCATAGGAGCACGCCGGCGGGCTTTTTAGTTCGAGTCTGAGAGTTGCCAATACTTTTTCACGTATTAGTTTGTTCTTACTACGCTTTCTCATAATCACAGGAGGCAACTTTAGACCACCAATGCTTACAACAAACTAAGGCTCTCTATTTGCGCCTTCATATGTGCTAGCTTTTTCAACTATGCATATCTGTACCATATCACCATTCTGCAAATAAAATATCCTAAATATTATTAAATTAAAAGTCTTATATTTATTATTTTCCTTTCAGTCAACAGCTAAGGTACAAAACTATGAAAGTAGTAAAACACTAGCGCTTGTCACACCAGCAGCACCTTGAGAAGCCAGTGAGGAACAATCTTCTCCCTGGCAAGGAATGACCATTTCTTCTTCGTTGAACGCGTAATCCGTAGGTGTATGTAGATAAGGGTCGTGGGTGAACATCAACGTAACCAGCTGCCACTCACGCGTATGAGAGACACGACCGAAGCACTGGAGCGCAGAACTGTCGGGAATTCCAGCTTATAATTTGCAATCAAAGGAAATGTCACGGGTGGTACCCTTTTTGTATAAAATGTTATCCAAATTACCTACTTTCAGTATATCGTCTCGGTTGCATGTAACATATTCCGGATTGCCTCTAAACTGCTACCTCCAACCTGTCCCCCTCTTCTTCCTGACAGTCGATGTCTCTATGAAATGCGTCCAGGAGGAGTCCTTTTATGGCATCCGCAACCGTAATCTATCTGCTTGTCGGAGAAGTGAAATCCGGTGTGAAGTTGAAAGGAGTCGGCGGACAATACGTTCAGGTGAGAACGGTGAGAATAATATTTTTAGTGCACTTATGTACCGACATGGTCCAGGTTCCTAATACTCAGCAGTAAGATGAGCATATTTGTGTGCAATTACGGTATCATTGGTAATACGGTATGATATGGCGGTGGTACGTATGCATAGTTGAAAAACTAGCAGATATGAAGGCGCAAATGGACAGCTTTGGTTTGCTGTAAGCATTGGTGGTCTAAAATTGACTCCTGTGATCATAAGAAAGTGTAATAACAACCAACTAATACGTGCAAAACTAATAGCAGCACTCGGACTCGAACTGAAAACCCCGCCGGTGTGCTCCTATGAGGCGGCAGTCTTATCGGCTGCGCCACCGAGGCACATCTCGTTGGATGTCGTTGGGGTTGATAATAGTTGCGCGCACGCCTTCAGACCTCCTTTTCAGGTCTTTAAAGAAGCGTTCAGCAAAAACTGACTGCGGTTCTGGACTCCACTCACAGGGCCCTACATCCTGCCAAAAGACTATCGCAAAAGCTCACCATGAGTTGGGAACCTTTCCTTGTGAGAGACTATCACTAGTGATAATCAATAAAGATGAAAAATGATCAATAAAGATTTTATAAAACGTCATGAGCGTGCAGCCGATTCTAGCTGTACTGAGGAACATGAAAACCAGGCTATAGAGCAAATGAAAAGACGAGAGTACAAGACTTTTATCTATATAAGCAGTACTTTAAAAACCAATATTCAAGCACTTGAAAACTTACTACTGATAACTTTTCGGAAAGCGATCTCAGGCCGAGGGTGTCTTTAGTATTAGCTGAGTCTAAAATGCTGGTGAACAGCTGAAGAATTATACATATGATGAACAATGCAGCAATGAAGAAGTATGCCAGTATCAGATTGTTCCTGGAATAGTCGCATTCATATGCTTTACTATGCACAACTGTCTGATTAAGTGGAAAGAGAGGAAAACAACGTCCAGCGGTTTGGCTCTGTCACAGTTGCAGTACAGCAGCGGTCATGTCTTTTGGTCATTGGCCAAAAGAACATGCAGGACAACTTGAGCCACCTTTAAGCGTTCCAAAGTGACTTTTTTAAAACAACTTTTTTAGAGATCAAAACTTGTAAAAAGAAACGCATTTTTAACTAGTTCGATCTCCATCAATTATTATTTAAACTTTCCACATCTAGCGAACTTTTTAATCAATTTTCTTGCCGATACTTCTAATCACATCTGGTCCCCCATGTGCGAGTCGTGCCGCCTGTCTTTGAAAGGATACTATCATGGACAACATTGACGAAGACTACGACCCCGACATCTCCACGACAGAGCCGAGAGCTCGAAGACCACCAAGAGACGCCTGTCTCCACAAACTTTCGAGCGTGGAGCAGCACGAGCGTCAGGCAACTACCAACTGACGTCCGAGCTTGCGAAGCTATGCAGAGCGGCGATGAGAGAAGATCTTAAGGAGAGAAGAGCGGAAATGTTGGCTGAAGCTGCAGAATCCTACAGCCCATTCGCACAAAACTGGTGACCCCACAACGGGTTTCACATCTCAACCGATGGTACAGATTAACAGCTTGGCTGTTAAATACAGGGTGTCTCAAAAAAATTCATTCACTGCTTAAAAGGCGATAACTTTGCTTACAGTAACGGTACTGAAGAAGTTACAAACTCGTATGAAAGCTTAAAAAAATAGATTTTCTGGCATACAAGTTGTATGAAATGCGCCATGCCCCGTCTTTCTTTCTTCAAGAATTATGCCAGTATCAGATTGTTCCTTCCTTCTTCTTTCTTTCTGCATTCTATTTTCTTAAGCATTCAAATAAGCACTTAAATTCTTCAGTTCTTTTACTGTAAGCAATGTTATTACTTTTCAAACAGTGTATACATTTTTTGAGACATACTGTATGTTTGCCGGTGACTTTACAGTAGACATCCTGCTATAAATTACTATATATTCCCTCACTAAAATACTATAATACTGCTGTACTATAGCATACTATTATATTAGGTTGGTGCATAAGTTCTCGGACATTTGATCCCTCCTGAATTGAAAGCGCGTTTTCCCACCAAATTTCTCACATGTATCAACGCGTAAATGATCGATCGATAGAGAAAGGAAAGGGCTACAAAACTATTCCTAACATTTACTTCTGCGTTGTTAACGTCAGCTATTATGGCTAAGCAATTCGTCCCAACTGAGACGCATATTCGGCACGTCATGTTATTCCTTCATAAATCTGGCCTCAATGCCAACGAATCGTATCGTCGTCTGAAGGATGTTTACAACGAGAGTGCTCCTACTCGAAGTACTGTGTACCAGTGGTTCTCGAAGTTTGCAGTGGTGAATTTTCCGTTGAAGATAATGAACGAGAAGGGCGCCCGATGACACTGGATTTGGATGGCCTCCGAAGTAGAGTGGAAGCGGACCCATACCAAACCACTCGCGAACTATCAAGCACTCTTGGTGTTGGACACTCAACAGTCGTTCGAGGATTGATGTCGATTAGCAAGGTGCAAAAATTGGGTCGCGGGGTACCTCACGACTTGACACAACATGACATGGATCGCAGAACCGATGTCGCTCTGTCTCCCCTTACCCTCAGACGTACCCACGGATGGCTGGACAACCTTTTCACCGGGGATGAGAAGTGGATGCTCTACTCTAATTATCACCGGCGTGCACAGTGGGCTGACGCAACTGGAGAGGCAGAGGACGTTCCGAAACCCGACCTTCACGTGAAAAAGGTGATGCTATGCATTTCGTGGAGCGTTCTTGGCGTAGAATACGGGGAGCTGCTGGACGAAGGGATAGCAGTGACGGCAGAGGTTTACGTCAACCAACTGAGGAAGTTGAGGGCCCACCTTCAAGCCACACAAGGAGAACAAGTGAAGGTGTATTTTCAACACGACAACGCTAAACCGCATATTGCTAGAGCGACGGCGGCTGAGTTGGCGGACTACGTATGGACCGTTCTTCCACATTCACCTTCCTCATCAGATCTCGCTCCTTCTGATTATCATTTGTTTTCAAGCCTACAACGCTATTTGGACGGCCAGCAATTTAGGAACCGAGAGGATGTTAAGGAGGCACTGCTCACATTTTTCGAATCACAACCGGCCACGTTTTAGAGAAAAGGCATCCATGACTTACCAGCTCTTTGGCGGAAGACAATTGATGTAAAAGGTGGTTACTTCAAATGATTTGATATTGTTGTTCGTATGTTGTGATAATAAATATTTCATGCCCCAAATGTCCGAGAACTTATGCACCAACCTAATAGTATATTCGAGAGCTCTACTTGAAGAAGTTCTATAATAAGAAATCCAGTAAAGCTTTTAATCGATCTTGATTGAGAGCAAATGAGCTGGGCAATCAAAACATTAGGTGAGTATATCCGAAGCAAGTACCAACCTTCTGTAGTGAATCCCACCAATCAGAAGAAGATTGCCGGCAGTGAAGACACAAAAACTGAATATAAAGCCTGAAAAGAAAGCAGAGCCCTTAGCTTGTAAAGTATAAAACATAAATAAGCACTATGCAAAACGCTAGCTTAGAACACCTTCATTGTATCATTAACCAACGAAGGCAACGCCCAAGGAAAAGTAGAAGTCAAAGGAATCTAAAGAATGTCGGATTAACTCTGCCTATCATTTAGGTTGTCCAGAAAGTTTTCAGCGTTTTGAGTGCTTCACTTCGAACTACCATAACTTTCTCAGATCTTGTCTCGAAATAAGCACCGTTCGAATCCGCATACTTTTGCCAATGGGCCACCCGTCGACTTATTCCATCGGCAAAAAGTTAGATTGCCGAGATTCGACAACATCCACGAGAGCTGTTTTGGCTTGGCCCTGATTGGTAAAGGTTCTTTTTCAGCGAGAAAGTTCTGGCCACGTATAGAAATTCTTTTTTTGCATTTAGACTTTCGTATTTCTGCGAAATAGCTAAGGCAATAGAAAAGATAGTAGTCAATCGACAAATCGGTGTTTCATTCACAAAGGTCTGACACCACTTCAATAACGAAAGCTTGAAGCCTCCTACCCTGGGGCAGGATTGCACTGAAGCTCAAAATGTTCCCGGAAACGTCGCCCTACATGGAATTCTGCACATTGATCCACATAACTGTCGACTTAAAGGACGAAGGATAAAGGACGGCGTTGCTCAATCTCTTTTTAGGATGCGCTACGCATTCAATCTCTACTGGATGTCGGTGGGGCTAATTATGTGCATATTTGGCCATACAATGACTTGCGGTGGCCAGCCGGTCAACAAGTCAGCGCCTCATCCTTACCAGCCAAATCTGGCACGAATTCATCGACCCCGGACGGAACGAGGACGACTTGGTTGGTGGGAGGGAAATCCAATCCAGGAACCTGGTATGGAGTGCACGCGACAATCGGCACGCCCTGCAACTGCACCATGCGCGCCCTATCGAACATGGATTTCATATTGTCGAGTTGGCTTTAAAAAATCAATAAAAAATCAAAGTCGAGAAAAGGTTGCGCGGTGTGCATCGCGACACGACCTATCGCCTCGCAGTCCATTAGTGCTGGTTCCAGATTTGTCTGCGAAGGACAATACACTGACTTACCTATCATGTGGTCACTTCAAGCCATTGTATAGGCCAAATTCGCATTCAAATTGCCTTCACGACGTCTTTTAGAATTAAAATTCTTGTATCCTCGAAGAAACTGAATAACGACCGTCCCATATCTCTTGTTTTTATTCCTCCAACTCATGGGTGGAAACTCTTACCGATCGTAGCTGCTTTGGGAGAGAGACAGTTAAGTAATTTAGAGGACTCGGACAGGATAAAGTTGAAGAGAAGGCAAATTTGCTCGAATTATTAATAGTTTAGATCTAATTTGATTATTCCTAAGCATTTAGAAAAAACCTATTTTTGTAATCCTTGCTACAACAGCCTGATCTGATCAGTCTGTTGTTCGACTGCTTACCGGAGCTCAATTGAGCAAAGGATTCTAGGACGTGGTCGTATATTAGAGGGGAGGGGGCAAAGTAATGAGACAAATTGAAAAAATTATTTATCTCTCTATAACACAATTACAACTCAACGATGCTGAGGAATGTATTTGCCATTAAGGGCAATGATTTTGCTGCCATCGCTCAGCCAACTTCCTGATCCCATCCTTCCAGAACTGCTTGGGCCTGGTGTTGATCAACTGCTCGATATGGTTGTCAAGGACTGCTTGGGTTCTTATGTCCCTTCCGACCAGGAAGTCCCGCAGGCCCAAGAAGTGGTCGTAGTCGCATGGAGAGATGTCCGGCGAATACGGTGGCTGAGGCATGTGAACGTAGCCCAGCTGGCCAAGCTTATCCGTGGTTACTTGTTCCCGATGGGGTGCGGCGTTGTCGAAGAGGAGAACCTTCTTGAAGCGCTGCGAATGAATAAGAGCGAGTAGCCGGCCCATCTCTTCTATTTCGTTCACCATGACCTTGGAGTTCATCGTATTGCTCTTGGGAAACAGCTACCGGTAAACCGATCCATGGGCGCAGACCCAAAAGCTCCAAAGGTGCCTCTCGCCGTGAACATCTCGCCGAACGAAGGTCGGTAATAGGTCACCAGGCGTCACCCAGACTCGCTGCTTGGCAGGGTTAAGGTAGAAGACGTACTTCTTATCTTGCGTGACTATTGAGTCCAGGCTGCTCGGGGTTGGGAATTGGGCGAGATTTGCATGAAACAGGTCGACTCGTCAGACTGGGGTTTCGGCATGAGACAGACTGGGGTTTCGGCATGCTTCTGGAAAAGGCGGAAGTGGACACTTCTCAGATGAGCTTCAGTAAGTAGCATACAAACATACAAATACGATAAGCACGAAACCAGACTCCAGCCACGAGATATATGGACACGGCATGGGGTGTCTCATTACTTCTGACCCCTCCTTAATAAAAAACAACGCTCACTGAGATTTAGCAACAGAGTTTGGTGCAATATGTTCAGCTAATAGAAAACAAATCCATAAGAAAAGTAAAACAATAGACACTCACATAGTATAAGAAGACCGTTATCTGACGTCGCTGTGATATAAACCAGAATCAGAAAGAAGAAAAATGTTCGAAGGACGATCAGAAACGGCGCAACATTCCTCACGTGGAAGGCTCCAAAACATGCTCGATATCGAGCGTGTTCTTCCTTAATCAGATCAGAATTGTTAAAAAGTTTGACGAATAAATTTTCCAGTTTATTTATTTATTTCATACAATGGTGTTCTCAACAGAAAACGTAGGATAAGGAAACTTGTATTACTAGAGTGACAACAGTTAATAGCAACTGCTAAAAGCGTGAATTGTTTCTAAAATATTAGGCATTGGTTTTTAATAACAGTGTGCATGAAAAATTACAAAATAAATGTCTGTAGTATTGTTACTTACTAAGATTGCAGTATAAATCTGCAAAATCACCTTTTTAGCGACAATAGAAACCTGTCGGTGCTGCTCTTTGACAAAAAAGAAAATTTCCTAAATCTTGTCAGTTTGCCGACGTTTTGGCGATTTTACACTTGCTTCCATGGTTGTTAGGTCTAAAAAGCTGGGAATCTACCTCTTACTTAGAACAGTAAGCATTTCTAGTATTGTGAAAACAGAAGTGAGTGGAAAATATATCACGTAAGCAAAATTTTACCTCATAAAATTAGGTGAATAACAACGCGGTAGAAGACTGCGTGCTCAAGACGTTAAATTGGTTAGGGATTGCTTGGAAACGTGTTTTACAGTATACGTTTCTGTTCAAAAGCTGGAGAAGAGCTGGGATCAAATGCATTTGAAAGGACGAAGGAGATTTCAAAAGTAGTGAATCCATTATCACGTCGCATTGTACACTTTTCACGTCAAATTCGACACTCGTTTAAGCTCGTTTAAGCTAGTCTAAGACTGTTTAAATTAAAGCAAACTTTTCCAAATCGAAATTTGCTTCCTCTGTATTAAACTAGAAACTCTCCAAAAGGTTAGTATATTTCTTTGTACAAGGAAAATTTTAATATTACTTCCCTTAGAGATTTAGTTTAAATACCCATTGAATTAACATTTTGTTTAAATTTTTATAAAATTCTCATTTTTTGAGGAAAAACGATGGTTTAAAGCTAGTGTTAAAGCGCAGGAAAGCGGCAGTTTTTTAGTTCCAAAAGAAGGGCTTGCGCCATGTATGCATTTTTTCAGGGCGTCGCGTTTTCTATTCGATTAATAGCCAAATTTTTGTTTGCATAGAGTTTGACGCTTGTAAACGATGCAAAAAATGATTGTAAAGAATACACATATCCTCACATTGATGCTTTTTGTGACCAGCATTTACCCTATCAATCAAATAAAAATCGCGACGAGCTTTTCGAGTGGATGGCTCGATGTGATGTTTTAATGCATTAATAATTTCTGCCTTGTTGCGCTCTAAAAGAAGTTCAGTTTATTATTTTCTCGAAAAGGAAAAATTTTATAAAATTGCTACATTCGGGCTGGCGAAATAAAAATATTTAAAGGAAAGTCATATCAAATTTTCCTTGAACAAAAAATAATTCCAATCATCTTGAAAAATCTATAGTTTAACGTATAAGCAGCTCGTTTAAATTTAGAAAACACTCAATTTGATTTCAAAATTTTTAGGCTAGTCTCGAAGAGTGAGGTGAAAAGTGTCCAATTTCACGTGAAAATGGTGGAGTGGAAGGGGATATTTGAGATTATAAAGAACCAACCAGCTGGCTATCTTCCATGAAGAACGTAGTAGTTAAATGTGGATTCGCCTTACCGCCATTCCAAATTCGAACAGGTTTTTGAGGAATTATGCGTATGCTTGTTCCACCTGCTTGTTCAGCTTGATGTTGTTAGGTGAATGAAAATTTCACGATGTTCGCACTTGCAACCATGCCTTTGAATGCATGGCGCAGCTCAACTATTAACCATTGCTAATGGTCCCGGTCCAAATTACACAGTGCAGTTACCCGTTCGTTAGTTTGATTCAAAAGGACGCTGCAATTCTATGCTTTTACGGTAAGCAGTAAGGCATCAACAATTTTCGACAATATTGTATATATTTTTGTTTAAACGGTGGGAAAACTAAACGAAGTAAAGTCCGAAGAACGCTCTTTACTCTCAAAAACGTCAGAAAAGGATTAAATGCGTTACAGGAATGTATAGCGACGGTGAACGCACCTCGAACAGGCATGGATTATAGGTCTTGTCCGGAAATACGCAGCAAAGCAGATAGTTTCGGACGTAGAAGGTGAAAAAACTCGCAGTCGTCGTCATTCACCTGCCACATTACGCCGCGAATTGATTAGAAACTCGTTCCACTGCGTGTGTTTCCTTGAACTGGCCTCGCCCGAGATCTCTCAATTATAAACTGAACTCAATTCGACCATCTTTCAAAAATCACTGCAAAGGAAATGGTCGGTGTGACAGCAAGTGATCCATGGAAAGCGTCTCTCGAACCAGTTGCCAGGAAAAATCTAAATTTTCCCAACGCATCATTCAGTCAGCTTATTAGCCTACGTAACATATTAGAAACGTTGATTTTCTAGACGAAATTTTCTTTTCTAATAAGGAGCTAGGAGTAATCTATAGATTACTGTCACAGATGGTTGTCCAAATGCTGTCTCTGTTGTCGATGTGAATATTCAGTGCCATTGCTTCGTTGTTCACGTATTTTTTACAAGAGCATTTTGATGACGTTTGAGCTAAGATGGCTAAGTGGTTAAAAGCGACAACATGCATTATTTATATATTTATTTATTTACTGATTTATTTATGCACAGTAATGTGCTCTAAGGTTGTGTTTATTGCTGTCGGAGGAGGCGCCGGCTGCCGCGTGCAATCGATACCAGATTCCTGGTTCGGATTTCTAACCCAGGCCAACAAAGCATTCCATCCCTCCGGGGTCGGTGAATTGGTACCAGACTTGGCTGGAAAGGACAAAGCGCTGACTTGTTAATCGGCTGGCCATCGCAAGTCATTGTATGGCCAAATACGCATTCTAATCTCCTCCACGACATCCCGTAGAAATATTAGGTTGGAAAAAAGTCTCTTCACACTTCGAAAATTTTTTACCGTTCTCCTTGTAAACGCACTAGCCAATATCGATAGCTGATTTCGTAATCCTATCACACTTGTCTACTATTCGCACACGGACTTAGGTCAAGCCCCTTCTTGTATTTCCTTATCTACCCATTCTTCCAGACTCAACGCCAGATCTACCTCATGACCATTTTCGGCACGGCATTCTTCATGAATTCATTAAAGGATCTACAGACGTCAGGCAGCCGACCAAATTAACCATATATTAGGTTGTCCCATAAGTCTTCGCCGTTTTTTTTTTCAACGATTCACTGCAGATTTCGCCGGCGGTCTCTTGCATAGCGCTGCACAGCTTTCGAAAGAGAATGATTTGCTCTATCAGAGCATATATTGCATTTCTTTTTTCATTACGAATTTTGTCAATTTTTAGTTCGTTGAAGTGAAAAGTGAAAAAGTAAAAAAGTAGCCATTTGCGCACTTGTTCTCTCCGCTTAGGTTTGTAACTTTTTGCGGAGCTTTTTATAGCATTTAAAAGACAATGTTCTGTATTGCAAGAATATGCGTTGGTCCTATTTTCTCATATGTCGTTTATTGATTTTTAGGCCATCAAATTGGGACGTCCGAAGGAGGAGGGTTATTTTTGCCGACAGCTCCTGCTCTGTGGTTGGACTTTTTGGGTTGGTGTTATATGTCATTCGCAAGGAAATTTCTTGCTCTATAAGAATATGTGTTGCGTTTATTGATTTCTTTTGAATATCAACAAAATGCCAAAAAGAGAAAAATCGTCTTCACCAACAACTCCTTCTCCTTCTTGAGTTGTTGATATTCGACAGAAATCAGTGTGAGCCAATAAACGCGACACAAATTCTTACTGAGCAAGACATCCTCTTCCAAACGACATATAACACCAAGCAAAAAAGTTCAACCACAGAACCGGAGTTTTGGTAAAAATTCGGAGGGAAAAGTCGGAATTCCCAATTTGATGACCTAAAAATCAATAAAGGACAATTGAGCAAATAGCGCTAGCACATATTCTTATAGCACAGAACATTGTCTTCTAAATGCTATGAAAAACTGCGCAAAAAATTGCAAACCTAAGCGGAGAGAACAAGTGCGCAAATGGCTACCTCTTCACTTTTTCACTTTTCACTTCAACGACCTAGAAAATGACAAAATTCATGATGAAAAACGAAGTGCAATACAGCTTCTGATAGAGCAAATCATTTTCTTTCGAATGCTATGCAGCGCTATGCAAGAGACCGCCGGCGGAATCTGCAGTGAACCGTTGAAAAAAAAAACGGCGGGGACTTATGGGACAACCTAATATATGACTTGGGATCTACTACTCATCGCGCCTGTTATGAGTGGTTCGGAAAGGTTTTAAAGAGAGATTATTCACTCGAGGACAAAGCAAGGTCAGGAAGGCCAACTGAATTGGACAACACTAAACTAGTCCATCTTCTTCGTACCGATAGTAGGCAGACGATACGCCAACTGGCAGAGAAGCTCGAAGTGTCTCATAGAATCGTGGGAATGCATCTGAAGAATCTTGGCTTTGAATGGAAATTTAGAGCTCGGATTCCACATGCCCTGACAGACACTCAGAAAGATCAACGGCTCTCCATCGCAGTTTCTCTTCTGCCCAGATACGGAAGAAAATCGTTTCTGCAGCGGATTGTGATAGGCGGTGAGTCTTGGGTTCTGTATGCCAACTTACGAAGAAAAGACAATGGGTACAAAAAGGAGAGAACGGTGAGCCTGATCTCAAGCCCAATGTTCACGAAAGGAAGATTCTCTTGAGTGTTTGGTGGATATCAGAAGAGTGATTTACTGGGAAACTCTCAGAATTGGAGAGACACTTGCTGTTGCCACATACAGTGGCTAACTCCACAAAGTGGCCGCGGCTCTCTAAGAAAAGAGGCCTGAGAAGTCAGAGATGATGATTCTGCGTGACAATGCAAAACCACATGTTGCAAGGCTCGCAAGGGAAACAATAGAGGAGCTGGTCTGGGAGGTAATACCACATCCACCGTATAGCCCTGACTTCGCCCCTACCGGCTACCATCTCGTCCATGTTCTCAAGTAGGAAATTGGAGAGAAATATTTTAAAACGGATGAAACCTCAAAAATTGGATTCAGCGATGGTTTGACTCCAGATCTGCAGTCTTTTAAGCGAGAGGTGTTAGAAAATTAGCCAGTCTTTGCAAAAGTGTAGTGGAACAAAATGGAGATTATCTCAATTTATTTGACTTTGTCGTTGTGAAGTAATAAACCTTCGAAAAAAATGAAAAGACTTTTTTCCAACCTAATAGAATGCATGGCGCACCCCAAGAAGGATTGAATAACGCCGCTGTTCATCCATCATAATCAATGTGCGCTAAAACGAGAAGTGTTACAAAGCAACGACTGAGCACTTCAAAAAACACACATTTAAATGGAAAGAAGAAAAAAATTGATAAAAATGAGATGTTAGCAAACGGATGTCTAAAGGCGGCAAATTGGAGAAATCAAAGAAGACTAAGCTACTGTTATCGATCATATGTTCGAGCCCTGACCACCAATTTCTAGAGGAAAGCAGAGATATCAGCTACCCTATCAGAAGGCCTTAGCCGACATTTCGAAGAAAAAGAACAGCACAAATCAGAGACTTGGCGCCGCACCAAAGTTGGGAGAAATCCTTCGGTGTCTTCCGCTATGTATTGGACGTACTGCTCTCATTCAGAGAGCAGCCAGCCCTGCTTATGTTAGGCAATGAATTCATGGCGGCTTCTATCGCCCAATACTTCATACCTCTCACACATCAATAACGTGTGAAACTTGGTTCAATCGTTTCTGAAAGGGAATGCACAGCATTACGGACAAGAAGCATAATGAAAGACCGATCGGACCGAAGTCGTGCACTACTCGCTTTTACCGGATGAACAGACGATTACAGCAGACTTGTTCATTGAAGATATGCTAGAAATGAAGCGTAAGCTGAAAAGTACTAGAGATTCGGTACTATTCGCGTGTTAATAGATAATGCACGACCGCATCGAGCGAAACGAACGCAGTAGACGATGAGAAAGGAGTCTATCGAAATTGTGGCACATCCTGTGTGTCCACCAGATATCAGTTCTTGTGACTATGCAGCATTCAAAAGTCTTGCTCACTTTTCATGATCAAACGATGCTCGCAACGTCAGGAGGTTCAGTGCGCAATCGACGAATGGATCGGCAGCAGGTCAGCTTCTTTCTGGGAGAATGTAATCAACCCTCTGCCCAGTGGTTTGAAAAAAGATGTGACCACAGATAAAAAACATATCGATTAACTACCCTTTGTCATTATCTTGCTGCAATAAATTTTTGATAAAAGTGGTATGATAGCCCAGAAAATTATGGGACACCCTAATATTTAGTCCATTGAATGACCATTCGATCCCACTACATAGGGTAAGTACAATTTCAAACTGCTTTATCATCGGATCATTGATACCACGTAGAAAAGGGAGGTGGCTTTAATTCTTTTCCTCATTTATTTATTTTATGTGCTTCTTTTGACAACATTCGCCTAGATACAAGTGGATGATAGGTGTATATGAGTAGACGGAATCCTCTCTAATCATTGTTCGATCCTCACACGCTTACAATTTGAAACTTAGGCAACAATATGGACTGCGTGTTTGCATTTTACCCAATGAGTTTGATAAGTGAACGTCAGAACTAAATAGAACAGTGTTTTCGACTATCAACGTTATGACAAGAACGTAACAGAAGTCATTCCGCAAAGTGCTTCCTTACGAAATCTTGTCCATCCGGACAGCATAACGATGAATATCTTGCAGAATAGATTTTATCCATTATTTTACCAAACCCCGGATAATTGGATCATGATGGTTATGGCATTTTTAAATTGCCCGAAACTTGGGATGATTTACGTAAGGATGATATTCACCAAACCAGGACTTTGGATGGTTTAAAGAACTGGTATTTCTCGATATTACATCAGATATCCAAATTGGATAGAAACCATTCGGAAAGAAACGAACCGGTTTTCAATCCGAAAACCTGGTTTGGTGGAAATCGCTTTTATTTGATTAGTCAGTTTTGTTTTGTGTCATACGAAGCTTTTAGGTGAATCTTTATTTAGCAGGGGCCGAAGTTTTGACTTCTCGTCGAATTCGGAGACGAATTAGATCCACTGCAAATGCTGATGTTCGCCCGTGTTGGTTAACCAATATAAGCGAAAGTGGTTTCTTCAAGCCGTTGTAAGGGATGTGAGAAGACCCGAGTTACGGTAGACTCTAGGATGTATGGCTCTGTAGGATGACTCTAGGATGACACATTATATATTTGCTAATACAATGAACTTTTCGAAATTTTTTTCTTCTCCATCCCTTATAAACTTTGTCTATTTTCAGCACTTGAATCACCTCTACTCTCTATTTTACAGTTATACCATACCACCAGCATGTCCTCCTCTTCTACGTACCCAACGGCGACTGCCCGGAACACCTCGTCCGCGTCTCGATCCTCAACCGCCGCCTTTTCATTTCCGCCATATTGTTGTAGTCCCGGGGACCGGGACTCTTTCGAAGCCGGGATGTAAGGGATGTGAGAAGACCCGGATTACGGTAGACTCTAGGATGATGACCCTCTTTGTAGCAGCTGGCCGGCCGCCTCGCCTATTCAAATGTCCACCGAGATAGCGAGCCTATCGCTGTTAGCTTAGGCGGCCCCGCCTTCGGATCGAGAGGGGGAATAGATAGTGGTGTTGGTCCGGCTCGGACGACGGTGTGTTTTCCCGTCTCCGAGCCTTATATTAATGTCATGTATATTATCTATGTTCATAAGTTTATGAGAGCGTCGAATTCTCTTAAGTAGCCGTCAAATGAATTGCACATAGACACGTGATATCTCGGATGCCCCAACAGCTACACTCAAATTAAAGCGGGGCTTTGAAGGATATTATACCGTGCTAAACAAAGATCCACTTGAAAACCTCATGTGGAACAAAAACCACAAATGTTGCTTGATAGCGATACCGTTCTTGTTGTGATAAGAGCCCCTCCTCTGAGTTCCTCTATAAAAGGAGGCTCAACGGTAAGGTCATTAGTTTTTGTTCTGTCCCGGATTTGCAATAAACCCTAATTTCAAGGCGGTTCGGTAGCAAACGATCATCGGCAGAGCAGCAGACTTCTCCAACCGTGGAAGCATGTTCCACTCTCCGACATTAGAGATGGGTAGTTGACTTGTGGGCTGAACCGAGATGCCTTCGTTCCGACCAGTGAGGAGAGTTTGACAACAGTCTAACATGAGAGTTGCGAGCATTGCTAGGAATCGAGCGAATTACTAAGGGTTATAATCATAGAAAAAATAGAAACACAAAAGATTTAATCGGACTCTAAAACAGATGTAAAGAAAAAAGTTGAAAATGCGTGCGGAATGGAACAAAATTCTGCCATACTGCACGTACAGCACTTCTGTATGTGACTTAACCGGAGAATCACCTTTTTTCTGCTTCATTGTTTTGACGCGTATATTCCCTGGAACACAGTTCCAGAAGATGAGGCTGAGAAGTGAGTTGTGGACATCGATACATATGTAGGGAAGGTGGCAGTGGCAACGCAAGTTGCTCGAGATTTCGACAAAGCCGTTAGCAAGAAGATGCGAGAAGCGATGAGAACAATCTCTGATAGGAAGAATCTCGTTTACAAAAATCCTCCTAAAGTACGTGATCGAGTCTATCTAAATATATCGTCAGAGAAGCGGTCATCCAGCAACCCCAAGTTAGTGAATCCATGGCAAGGTTCTTACCGAGTTATAGAGAGCAGCGAAAACAGTGCACTTATCACAAAGATCATATTTGATCGCGAGCCAATAAGAGGGCGTTTTGACTGATCAAGAAAATTGCCGGGGGAGTTATAGATGACCGAATCATAGCACAGGGAAGACGATGCCAAAAGAGTCGACCAAAGAAGCAACAAAACACTGAAGGCAGTGCAGTCAGGTGTAATAAAGTGACATGTTTCAGTGGTGCTGGCCGATGATGCTCTCAGTCTTCGTTGTCGCTGTCAATGTGGATTGTTTGGGCAGATGGCCCACTCCCTGAACTCAAACATCCTATCGCTTCCTCGAAGAAGGTGTTCAACATGTTTCAATTAGCCAACGTGACATCTACCTCAGAACAAGAATTTTGGGAAGATGAACTGAAAGAAGAAGAGTTACGGAAAAAGAACTCTTCGTATCTTACGTCATAGGGTCTTGCATTAGCACTGGATGCACATAGGCGAATATATCACGGATACGCGAATGCTATTGACAATGCGAGAGGAAAGAAGTTCGATCATGCTCCCGTCGTACCACAGGGGGCAACGTATGACACAAGAGCATATTTGTCCACAGCTATTTCTACTCTGGGCCAAAGCAAGAAAAGTAGCCCTAATGCGTTAAGCAGCAAAACAGCCCTTCTCATTGCCTTACCACTGGCATTCTCTCACGTCAACGCGAAAATCGGCCATGATTCTCACGAGAGGATATGTGTCTGTGCTGATTGGGTTACACTAGCATCGAGATAACGACTACAATCATTGTGGTGTGGCCCGATATGTGGCCCGATAAAAGGCCAGAGAGTCGCGAAATGCGGCAGGTCCTAATCTGAATTGAGAGACATTTACAATGCGGCGGAACATTACTCTTCTACCCCAGCCTATTCAGGGATAACAATGGAGGCGAATGGACACGTATGGGAGAAGTATGCCGCGAATTTGTTCAGTACATGACTTGACCTGAGCGAGAGTTCGAGGGAGTGGTGAGGAACCACTACAGAGATATATAGGAAAGTGTTTCTTACATATATCCTGCGATGTGCTTGTATCACTAAGCTAAGGACAATCAGCTACTCTGCTCATGCAGCGTATTATGTTCCAACTTTGCTCTGCCTTCCTTGAGATCAGGGGCCAGGTTTATCAAGGGCTTACGGGTAACGGTGAAACTATCGCCAAAGCCCAGATACCGAGATTCATTAGCATCAGGTTTGGCGGTATGAAGCCATCCAGACTTCCCCCCCCCCCCATGACCATTACGCTCAACATCGCCATTATCTCTAGACGGTTCAATGATGTCGATGCTTGTGCTAATCAGTGCTTACGTTCCCTAGGTTCTTCGACAACGCTCTTGATGCTCCACAGCACGGTCCCCACTTCACACTAGCACCAATTCACGGCAGGCACCTTCACTGCTCATCCTCAAACGGCCAACCTCAGGCAAAAATCGACATTTTCGATAGAGACTGCGTCTGCGTTTGATGAATTTTGGTCGCTCGACGAAAAGCGTTTTTGTCAGAACCGAGGATTCGCACCTCTAATACTATGTTGGACAGAAACTTTTTACGCAGATCTCTACGGCAGTGTACGCAGTATCTCTTCCCCTTACTGGAACTCATCCTCCACTACTGATACTGGTTCATGATTACTGGTACCCCTGACTGGAGCTCGATTCCCATTACTGGCACTGGTTTCCTTCAATGATCCCCCTTGGCAGGTGACGTGTTCGGCACGTCTTCTGAATCCCAGGCACGTTAGAAGACGTCTGGGTCTTTTCCGCTATTTTCGTGTTCTTTAATTTGCACCTCGTAATTTTTTCCTATTTTCGCCGATCGACAGCTTTTAGCTGATTGTTATATAGTGTAACCTGGACCACCCCAGGCTGAAGTTTCGGACCGCTTGAAGGACAATCACAAAAAATCGACAATTTATCAATACCGATTGATAGCGATCGACACCTCAAAAACGAATATCAGATTTGTGTTCAGCGACTTGATTACCTCCAGGGCTGAAGCACTCAGGCTCGTAGAAGACATCCGCGATTTTTTCGCTATTTTCGCGCCCCGTAACTTCCCCCCCCCCTACTTCCGCCCCCTCCCCGACTTTATGGCTAATTTATGACTCATCGTTTTGCGGGTTATTATGTAGTATGATGATAATTTAAGTTTTAGGTAGTCTAAATTGATTTACGAAATGTGCATTTTTTTACAACGAAAAGCTGCGCATTTCACTCTACAATACTATGAGTTTTTCGGGAAAGTGCTGCTAAACACTGAAAATTGCTTAAAAAGTAACGTGATTTCCTTTGATCAGTGAAAACGTAGGCTTGTTGTGGAAACTTTAAGGCAGCATACCTTAGTGCATGCTTCAATTTTTTTGAACATTCCTGCAGTTGTTGTTTCTGCACGGCATGCAGAGCACGTTTTGCTGGCATTTTTTGCTTTTCACATGCAAACGTGACCTTCCGTAGACACAAGAATAGCACCTCATTATTCGACCACAGATCGGTTTCTCTCCTATTACTTCAGCGATGAAGAATCTGAAGCAGCTCGCAAGATGGAGCAGAACATTCCTACACAGAGAACAAGACAAATGGAAAAAGTATATTGTCACAGCGTTCCTTAAGCGTAAAAATGAGACTACGGTTCACATATTTATTTATTTATTTATTTATTTATTACACGAAAAACATCGTGTGGACAACCAACTATCGCAGAGACACAAATAAAAGGAACGACCATAAATTATCTATTAATAAACGCAAACTAAACAGTAGAAGAAGCAGCTACTAAGCGAAACTAAAAAGAAAGGAGAATAAAGATCAGCGACCGAGTCGTCGGACGACACTTAAGGCTGCGGCGGTATTATAGCCTGAGATGTAATTTGAGGAAAGTCTTAAAGGCATTGCAGCTCCGTGGTAAATCGTGCTTCCTGCGAAGCTTCTCAAACGAGGAAAGTGCCCTATGAGTGAAAAAACGCCTACAATTTAGTTTAGCAGTACCAGTATCATATTTGATTGGACCACCTCGAGTGCTTTATAGTAATATTTTAAAGCAGAAAAGCGCGCCTTCTCACCTTTCACACAAGCACAGTTTTTTCAATTTCAATTTTAATGGTGCAATTAATGTCGTTTTTCCTATAGATGGCGCAAAATGGGTTTTGTGGACCACCAGTCTGACACGTGTTTACTAAACAGTTTATTTGGTTTCATAGTGGTCTTTTACTGTTAAGACAGATTTACGTTTATCCTATCCTCCTTTTTTCTTTCTCTAGCCGGTTTACCAAAAGGAGTAAAATCTCGTTCCTGCCTTCACACGCTTTCCGACATATTATGAGACACCTTGAACGAAAAACGTTAAAACACACAAACGCGTGGGCGTACGCTGATCGTGGGGCGAAGGTATAATGACGACTCTTCTTTGATAGCCCGTCAAAAATTAACAGAGCTCAACTGGGAACTGGCGCCACATCCACCCTGTAGTCCTTAATCTGTACCATCAGCTTGCCATTTGTTTCGCTCCCTTTGAAACCATTTGAATGTTAAAGCTTCTGATTCCGATCAATCTGGTAAAAATGAGTTGCACCAGTTCTTTGCTGCTGAAAAACAAGGCTTCTTCGAACGTGGATTTTTTCATCTTAACCAGGGACAGAAAAAGGTCACCCAACAAAATGATCAATATATCTTTGCTGTTAATGTAAATCAATTCGCTTCGGAAAAGATAAAAAACGACATTAATGATCGAACAACCCAACAAAGCAGAAAGTCCTAAATAAGGCTGTTAATGGAGTCCTCCACTCGAGGCTCACAATGTACACTTGCTTAGTGCGCAAACTGTGCGCCTTAAACGATGAGCGGAACAAATGCGTTACTTTAAACTAATACAGCACTACATACGCCAGTCTACAAGACACGCAACCGTCTGGGTTTTTTTCCAATCATTTGATCATAAGCCTGGAGGAATATTCTTCTACGAAAATTGAGATCGAACACAGCGATGACGGACGTAGACAACTGAAGGACGCGTACTTAATAAAGCCTCTCACAATTCGTTAGAAGATTTTTTTATTAAGTATTCATTTTGCAGACGACATTGAACTCACTGCTGAAGCGAGCTCAATACTAGTCCGGCATTGACGCCGCTTCAGCAGTGAAATGTGTCTCCCTGCTGTTGATTGTATGGATCCCATATCATGTTCGATAGAAGAACCCTCTTTCTCTCGGCAGAGAACTACAGAGTGGGTTATTGATGTCGACTTCTACTTCTCGTTTATCCCGCAGAGATCATTTGAATAGAAAGTAGACAGAAGAAATGGCGAGCTAAGTAGGCAAAAAAGTTGAGATGATCGAAGTCACGAAAGATAAGAACCAGGAAGTGGAAGGGAGGAGACATTTGAATTAAATTCAGAGACACGACAAATAAGAGATAGGAAGAGCAGAAGAAAGAAGAAGAGGGAGAAACGAACATCGGATAACAAATGACCCCGAAAAGAAACGGTTTCTGGAAGTTATACCTGATGATTCACATTCCAGTTTAGTGACATGCAGAGCAAATTGTTCGCATTTTAACTTCACGACAGTGATATCTGCCACATTTTTCTAGAGATTACCACTTCGTCGAACAGTCCTAGACACCGACTCAGAGCAAAAGGAATATAACTCGCACCATTCTAATCTCGGTTGTTTTACATACATATATTCTCCCATTCTGCACATATTCTCTTATACATATTAGGTTTTCGCAAAATTGATCTCCGTTTCGCGGTATTTATAAATAAATAAGCTTTTTTACCTTCACGAATTTCAATTGAGACATTCTGCGGCAGAGCCATCCGGTAACCTTGGCAGCGCTTTTGGGACGAACTATCCTTGCTAGCGCACGCTGAGGCTCTGCTTGCTTCGAAAAATTCGCTTCTGGAGATTTTGATCTCTGAGAAAAACCGAGTCGCGGACGCAGATCGTCGCTTAACGTGAAGTTTTGAGGAGGGCCGCCGAAAATCGGCCGAAATTGACAATTTCTATTGCGCTTTCTACGCTGAACAGAGCAGTACCATTGCGAGTGTCGAAAACTCAAATCTGGGCGTACAAGAACTCAAGAAACTCTAACCGCTATCTTCCGCCACTCTAAATTGGTAGCTGGGGCTAAGGCACTTCAGGAAGCTAGGAAGTTGTGAGCATGTCATCATAAAGTACATTAATTGTCCTGCCCGCCTACGCGTTTGTAGGCCGTAAGGTCTCCGCGTCTTCCTGCAGAGGTCGACTGAAATCCGAAAAAATCGTGTCTACACCATTATACTCTAATGTGCTACTAGACCGTTTTACGGCCTACAAGACCCACGAGTTGCAGCCGAGACGATTTGAACTTGAAAGAGTTATCGCCCAACGAACTCGGCCGTGCGTGCAATTTGCAGACGGTCGCCCCTCGATTGAAAGGTTCGATTCTATATGCATTGTTCGCGGCGCACTCCAAAGGCTGGCTGGACAGCATTAGAGCAATTTCTTAGTAGGGCGGCTGGCGATTGAACTCCTCAAACGCTCACTCTACCAGTTATCGAACGAACTCGATAGGTTCATCTTCATATACATTGTGCACGGCGCACACGTAAGTCTCGCCGGGACAGATTGAAGCAATTCCCAAGTAGGGCGGCCGAAATTTTTTTATAAAATTCTCAAACGGCGCAAGATAGTCTTGAAGGCTTTAAATTTTCCATGAAGCGAAGATAGACACCCAGTAAACATGCTTCCGCCCATTCGATTGATAGGTTCGATCCTATACCCAGTAAACATGCTTCCGCCCATTCGATTGATAGGTTCGATCCTATCAAAAAGACGGTTTGCGACGGATTTCTCCGTCGCAAACCGTCTTTTTGACCGCGCGACGCGGGCGGTATTGTATTGAAAGTGAGGAAGAACATCGATGCCTAATTGCGTTAGTTTCTGGCGGTTGGCCTTAGAAGAATGAGGCCGAGAGCTGAAGTGTAGGGGCCTTCTGTTCACCACAGCCGGCCATATCTTTCGCAACATTTCAACAATTATTTCTAAATCACAACAGTAGGACTCCGCCGTGACTATTTTACAGGTTTGCAAGACGTTGTAATAGATCAAAGCTTTGCAGCACCACCAAGATGTTAGCACAGCTTTTTAAGGCTGAAGATCCGGCACAGAAAAGTGTGATGTTGGGGAGGACTTATGCACTTGAACCAAGGGTGCACATTTAACGGTTAACGATTTAACGAACTAAACGAATTAACGCCATTTTTCGTTAAAATCTGGCTTAACGACTTAACGGAAATGTTTAAAAATTTAACGGAATTTTTAACGGACTTTTTTCTCAGTGAGTTTATCACATTTGCTCTTAGTCTTCACTAATGTTGCAGGTCTCATCCTCCCTATTAGGACTGTTCCTAAAAAAGCTATTGAAATCAGTAAGAATATTTTAATGTTTTCATGAATTTGTTTCGAATTTTTGAATTTCTTAGATGCATTTCGGGGGCGCATGTAGCGCAGTCGGAGGAGATGCCAGCTGTCGTGTACTCCGATACCAGGTTCCTGGTTCGGATTTCCCGCCCAGGCCAACCAAGCCTTCCATCCCTCCGGGGTTTCTCCCTTGGTACCAGACTTGTCTCTTGTTCATCGGCTCGCCACCGCAAGTCATCCTATCACCAAATACGCACTCAAATCGTCTCCACGATATCCCGTAGAAGTAGAATGCGTGGCGGGGATAGTAATTGAGTAATGCCGTCCTTTATAGTTCTATCCTTTGATGCATTTTGGACCTAGAAAATTCTTCGCCGAACAGTCCTGACGTACAGAATGTTTTCGGGCGCTGGGCGTATTTTAAACGATTTAAGAAAACGGTGATAACAAAAATAAGGAAGGCTGCTTTGCTTTGAACGTTAACACGTTGACATCGTATCACACCTTTTCGGCAGTGTAGGACCGTGTGACACGATATCGTGTCACGGTCTCGACGTTGCAAAACAATGGATTGGTCCCACACACCAGGCACTCCAAAATCGTGCGTTCGACAACGTGTTAACATTCCACTGATAGGCTTTTGATTGTATTTTTATTAAATCTTTCTGTAATTAGTCGGGTGATTCCAGCATCGAGATTGTATATGCTCGTAGAATAGTCACTCAAAACGGTTTCGCAAAGAACTAAGAAAGGGGGAACGCGGGGTTTTGCCAGATCGCACATTTTAAGATATCTTGTCGATGATCATCTTAAATGTTAAGTTCATAGCCGTTCTTATTCTACACCCTGTAGATAATTTGTTGCTGATGGCTTATTTATTGCTCTGTGTTTGATGATGATGAATTGTTTATTTTACCTTGCAGTGTTACACTTGATTCCTTGAACTTCAGCTGTTGAACCTCTTGAAGTTGAAGCGTATTAGGTTTTCCTTGATTGTTCCACTTAAAAGAGCGATTTGCAGTTAATTGCGCTTTTTAACGAATTTTAACGATTTGCCGGAAATTTAACGAGAATTTTCCGTTAAAAAATTTCGTTAAAAAAATAACGCACAGAATTGTGTGTGCATGCCGAATGCGTTCGCTATATTACGATTTACGTCAGCATCAGAATGTTGGAGCTTGAACTCGTAGCGCATAATCACTAGAAAATCGCATCGGCTCATCTTTTATCAAAACCCTATGATACCTAGAGTGAAGATAGGCGAAAGCGTAAAAGCATATTTTGAAAGAGAAGAAAAAACTCTACAAAACGTTTTGCGCAATTTTGTTTGAGAAGGTGGCTCATCATAACAAATAACTGTCTATTTCAACATGAAAACAACAATCACTTTTAATAGCAACCTAATATTTGAGGTAATTCTGAGGCGCTGGAAGTCAGGAGAATTTGCTTAAATGTTATGCCGACAGAAAGCGCTGCCTACTCGTCCTAAACTCCTATTACTGTTTATTTTACTGATTATATTCTACTAGGGCGCGTGTAGCGCAGTCGGAGGAGGCACGACTGCCGCGTGCACCCGATACCAGGTTCCTGGTTCGGATTTCCGCCCAGGCCAACCAAGCCTTCCATCCCTCCGGGGTCGGTGAATTGGTACCAGACTTGTCAGGGAAGGATAAAGCGCTGACTTGTCCATCGTCTGGCCACCGCAAGTCATTGTATGGCCAAATACGCATTCAAGTCACCTCCACGACATCCCGTAGAAGTAGAATGCGCTGGCGCATCTCAGAAGGGATTGAGTAACGCCGTCCTTTATCCTTATCCTTTATTCTACTAGTGTAAATGCTATTTATATGTATATATCTAGAAACTTCAAAAGCAATCACAACATAAGAAGAAGACCACTTTTCTATAACTTCAGGCAACACCATTTAGATTATCAATCAAATAAACATCAATTTTCTGGGGGAGCATACGTCAGAATCTCTTCAGATGAGAATATTCTGTATTACGTTACGCACCTCCGAGCCGAGATAATCTAATTTTTAATAACGTAGTTTTTCTTTGCAGAAAATTTTTGCTTTTTCTATATTTACTTTTTTGTTTTTTATACACAAGAGGTAAAGCTATTGTGCTTATTCTACAAGCGTACATATTTTTCCCAAGACATCCTACATGAGTTTTTTAAATACAAGTTGTCTAAAGCAGGATTACTTTGCGTTTGTTAGAAAGGGCCTATTTTGGTTTAACCCTGATATTGCTCAAAAAGTTTCTAGTTTGAAATGAATAGTGTCCACTTCAATGCAAGGGTGTAGGAATATGCAGTACCTTCCTAAAGGTACTTTCCTCCAAACAAAAGTATAATACGATGTAATTGGCACAATTGAGACTCCAGAATTCTTTATCGACAAGCTTTCGCTGCTTAACAGCTTCCTCAAGCCTTTAGTAACATTACACATAGTAATACCATCATTAAACTATACAATAGTAATAATGGTAAAACTAACCAAGCAGGCCTCGCTAACAGAGCCTCACCACAGCGATGCTCCTTACAAATAAGGTTATTGTAAACAACGTTGCCACTGATCTTCTTAAGCACTACATGATAAGCCTCGGCGCCTCGGTCTCCTCATAACTATTGTCGATTTCGGGGTTCAGCCTCTTTATTGCAAGGGCTTCGAGCAGCTTCCTTTCTAGCGGGGTTATCAGTGAGGGGTGCAATACGTTAACTTTGATTGCAGGAGGGGCTTCATGAGTGTGGTGGAGGGTGCGGTGTCGCGAAAAGCTGTTCGTAGGGTAAGAAGCGGGGTTTCGCAACGCTCGCACATGCTCGTCCAGGCGTCTGTAAAGCGGCCGCATCGTTTCTCCTATATAGTTCTGACCACAGCCTTCGTATGTGACCTGATACACAGTGCCACGTAATTGACAGATTTTATTGGTCGTACAATACGGGCAGTTGTTTCGGCCACATTTCTCTTCATGGATTCTTGATGCAGTAAGCAGGCTCTTCAGATTTCGCGGTGGTCGAAAAACGAGTTTAACTGGAAGTTCTGACGCTTTCACAACTCGGTTAATGTCCGTGGCAATTCGCTCGTTAACATTCGGTAAGACCAACGGTACGCCCCTGGGGTGAAATGTGGCCGCCAGGACCTGGCTTCTGCTGTGGTGTAGCCATTTTTTCCAGCATTCTCGAAATGTTCGCCTTTGCTTCCATAGATTCTTCAGTACACGTTTTATCATTCGTGGCGATAAGACGTGTACTGAAGAATCTATGGAAGCAAAGGCGAATCTCAGGGATAGCTCCATTCTACAAAAGTATAATAGTTAAAAATACGCTATTGCTGTCAACATATTCACTGTGGAACGGCTCCAATATGCAAAAGGCATACTTTAACCAGAATAAAAATTGTTCAGTAGAGCTATCCCAGGGCCTCATACGTAATTAGGTATAGTTGGCACAATTGAGACTCTTCCGATATCCTTTATTAGCAGGTTTTCGCTTAGCAGCGTCCTCATGCCTTTAGTAATATTACATATAGTGAATACCATAATCAAAACGTACAATAATAGCGGTAAACACTAACCAAGCAGGCCTCGCTAACAGAACCTCACCACAGCTATGCTCCTTACAAATGAAGTTACTGTAAACAACATTGCCGCTGCTCTTCTTTACCACTACATGGTAAGCCGCAGCGCATAGGTCTGCTCATCCCTACTGTTAACTTCGGGATCCAGCCGCTTTATTGCAAGGCATTGCAAGGGCGTCGAGCAGTTTCCTTTCTAGCGGGGTTATCAGTGAGTGGTGTAATATGCCAGCACGTTGTAGACAAAGCGTCCCAAATTGGGACGCAAATTTTCGGTCGCGTCGGACAATGCGTCCAAATTTGGGACGCACCTCTAACAAAATTATTTCAAAACAACCGATTTGGCTCCAACTTTACCTGAGGGAGGAGGTTGGGGTGCCGAACATGAATCCGACCCCCGTTTCATCGAACACGACTGGAGACCACCTATATCGACAACTAGGATGGTCGGGTCAGAATCACCGATTTGGTTCAAACTTCGCCTAGGACGGTTTATTTTGGAATGCTGAACACGAATTCGACGCCTTCTTTACCGAATACAGCGCGCTGCGGTAGGTACAGGTAGATGGGGTGATCAGTCGTCTTATTCTCGAAATAACAGGTAATAATTAAAGTACACCCTCACCAAATTTCTGATTTTTATAATGGTGTCCAGCGCAAATTTTTTTTGGGTGGCAATACCTGTTCAACAATACAAAAATAATGGATCGATTGGTACTGACAGGGTACGTGAAAAGCACGCATGTTATCAATGATAAACGAACTGAAGACAGTCTTCTTACTTTAATCAGCACCCTGAGCAGTCATACTAGGCGAATTTTGAGCCAAGTCGGTGATTTTTATCCGACCACCTTAGTTGTCGATATGGGTGTCCTTTGGCTGTATTCGGTGAAACTTACCTCAGATTCGTCTTCAGCATCCCAAATAACCTGTCGCGACCGCGATCGCTCCTCGGACCGTGTCCGGCCCGGGCGCGTCGTTTCCCACGGTAGCTTGCCGATGAGGCACCCTCGATCGGCCTGGGAGCATGGGAAAGTTGGTGACGTGGCACCATCGATCGGCGCGCGCCTCTTGCCCGGCGCACGGCCATTCGACGTCCCTGCGCTCCCGCGACGAGGTCTGCCGACCTCTCGCCTCCTCCCTTATTCCGGATGGCTACCGCGGGGCCTCGTCCCTGCCTTATTCGCGACTGACAATACGGACAGGAACGCCAGGAGAGGGCCGCGGGGCCTGGTGAGCATCGCGCTCACCCCTGCGGCCTCAGGAGAATCTCACGACGTGGGCCATGGAGGACGCCTGCTTATTCTCCTGCTGTCACTGTCGGATTGTTGGCTACTTATTGGATGCAGTGTGGAATGAATCTCATAGCATATATCGTGTGCGTGTGGAGGAACCGGGTAAGTCCCTTCCTATCAAGGGCGGTGGCTGTGTTTATGAATATTGTGTGTATATCGTTGTTACCTTATGGGTTTTCCCGGGAGTTGGTCGTCCACCTGAGGCGGAGTGGGAGCGGAGGAGCCGGGTGGCTCGAGGCCTTGGAAGCAGGCCGGTCCGGACAGCTGGAGAACGACCAATACGTTTGGGCATTACGTGCGATATCGGCAATACGTGGGGAGTCCCGTGGGGTTAGGTAATATCTGGGAACCCTCCGGTGCCTGTGGAGCGACACGGAGCCGCAAAGGCAACTTGAGGGACGCCTCAGCCTGCGGGGCCACTGATCGCAACATAACCCTTAGGGTGACGCCTAGGTTACGAAATGTCGTATGGTGAGGGGGGTTGGTCTCACACGAGACGCGCGAAAGTCGCTCTCATCGTCAACGTGTTAACTTTAATTGCATGAGGGCCTTCATGAGTGTGGTGGAGGGTGCGGTGTCGCGAAAAGCTATTCGTAGGGTATGAGTTTGCAACGCCAACGGGTTTTGCAACGCTCACACATGCTCATCCAGGCGTCTGTAAAGCGGCGGCATCGTTTCTCCTACATAGTTCTGACCACTGCCTTCGCATGTTACCTAATACATAGTGCCAGGTAATTGACAGATTCTATAGGTTGGGTAAGACGATGCGCTGAGGCCTATCATGCAGTGATTAAGAAGATCAGCGGCAATGTTGTTTACAGTAACTTTATTTGTAAGGTGCATCGCAATAGTGAGGCACTGTTAGCGAGGCCCGCCTGGGTAGTGCTTACCGCTACTATTGTAGGCTTTGATGATGGTATGCAGTGTATGTAATGTTATTAAAGGCATCAGGAGGCTGCTAAGCAGCGAAATCTTGCCAATAAAAAGATATCGGAAGAGTCCCAATTTGCCAACTATATCTAAAATAAAAATTGTTACGAAATTGCAAAGGTAAAGAATACTGAAGAAAATCCCTGTGCTTTCGCTGTAGAATAGGAATATGCGTTTGCATATTGCTCGAAAAAATCTGTGAGGGTCTCCATTTGAATAAAATCTGAACAAATTAAGGAAAAAGATGAGGGGTTGTATATAGACTTCCAACAGAACGATCATCATCAAAGACATCATAAAGCGTAGTACTGCTATGCCACGATGGCATGCGCAAGGCGCTGATGTGGCTGCTGAAGCTCGATATTTTCACGGCAACCTACGGAGCTCAACGTTTCCATAACTTCAAGTTATCCTGTTTTTTCAAATTGGCTACTACAAAGCAAAACAAGAAATGTAATATTTATTGTGACCCATAATCAATGTAAAGCTAGAATTCAAATAGGAGGTAGTTCACGTAAGGATTCATTTAGGAGGGTCTTCCTCTCTGCAATTCCGTCGTGCTTCGTCCAGAAATCCTGAAAAGAGGCAGCCTTTAGTACAAATGTCAAACGTTAAGTCAAGCAAGGAGATTATGGGTTCAAAAAAGAACATCATTCAAAAGAACAGCCTTTGAAGAAGGCGCCTATTAGTTTCTGGTTTTAAGATTTCAAAATCCTCACGCTCTGCGGTTCCAGTTCTGATTTATTATATTGCCTTCTTTAAATATGTAAGCTTGAAAAAAAGACGTTCTGGGATTGGCACAGATTTATTATCTATAGAGTGATTTCAGCAACCATCCAAATTTTATTTTCGCCTTTAGAGCGCTCGTATCTAATTTTTTAGCCTAATCTCCTTTAGAAACCTTGAATTGGAGGATCGTTTCTCAAACGCTTCTACGACTGGTCTAAAAACTAAATAAGAATAGATTTTTCTAAGTACTCGTAGACATCCAGTTGAGTCGCGGCAAAATGGGCTCGTAGTAGCGCAGTCGGAGGTAGCGCAGACTGTAGTACGTGCTCCGATTCGAGGGTCAGCGATCGGATTTCCCGTCCAAGCCAACAAAGCCTTCCTTTCATCTGGGGTCAGTGAGTTGGTGCCAGACTTGTCTGGGAAGGATAAAACGCTACTTTGGCTGTCCAACGCAGGTCATTGCAAAGGCCAGATGCACATACAAATTGCCTCACGACATCGCGTAGAAGTACAATGCGCATGACGCAAAGTGATTGATTAAAGTGAGCCTTTATACTTTTCTGCCCTTTGTTTGCAAACAAAAACTAATTTTGCAAGTTCTAATAAAAAGTACCAATTCTGGTCCGCACAATATGCCGTTCAGAAAAATATTACCACTGTTGGATTCTACGGTAGCAGAAATCTCCTCTAGAAGTATTTAACCTAAATTATACCCAGAAGGGGCGCGTGTAGCGCAGTCGGAGGAGGCGCGACTGTCGCGTGCACCCGATACCAGGCCCCTGGTTCGGATTTCCCGCCCAGGCCAACCAAGCCTTCCATCCCTCCGGGGTCGGTGAATTGGTGACTTGTCTGGGAAGGATAGAGCGCTGACTTGTTCATCGGCTGGCCACCGCAAGTTACGCATTCATGTCGCCTCCACGACATCCCGTAGAAGTAGAATGCGCTGGCGCATCCCAGAAGGGATTGAGTAACGCCGTCCTTTATCCTTTATCCTTTATACCCAGAATAAACCTACGCATGTAGCATTTTCTCGTCTAGATGGACACCTTTAAATATAATTGGACACGCTTCTAATCAAATTTGATGCTTCTGAAATAGTGAACAAGTGAACGTCTTCCAAGTCGAGACGAGTTTCTTAAAGGATAAAGTAAAGACTTTTCAAGATGGTTAAAACAATTTTTTGTTCAAGAAAAATTTGACATAACTTTCCTTGAGATCTTTTAGTTCTGTTTCCCGAATGAGCGTAATATTTTTATAAAGGTTTTATTAAAAAGTAAATGCGCCGTCACGCCTATCGGGGTGCCTCGCACTTGCGCGCTTCGCGCGATGTTACAGTATCACTAAGCTAAGAACAATCACATCGAGCCAGCTACTCTACTTGTGCAGCTCTTGTTCCTACCTAGGAGTACAAAATGCTCGCAGTACGTACAGTGTATAGTATGATAGGGCGATCTGCTGGTTCCTCACTACTGGTCCTCCCCTAGTGAAATGGTCCCCCATTACTGGTACTAGTGTCCCTCAGTGATCCACCCTTAGCCGACGACGTCTTCGGCACACCTTCTGCATTCCCAGGCACTTTGGACGACGTCTTCGGCATGTCTACCTGAATCCCCAAACACGTTGAGCGACCTCTTTGGCACGTCTTCTGAGTTCCAGGCACGTCATGCGACGTATTCCGCACGTGTTCCGATTCCCTGGCATGTAGAAGACGTCTGGGTATTTTCCGCTATTTTCGCGCCACGTAATTTGATCAGTATCGATTGAGGTGATCGATACTGCAAAAACTAACTTCAGATTCGTGTTGTGCGATCTCGACTAACCCCAGGGCTGGAGTTTCCAGGCAGGTAAGAAACGTCTGGGTATTTTCCACTATTTTCCCGCACCGTAATTTGATCAATGTCGATTGATGGCGATCGATACTTCGAAAGCAAACTTCAGATTCGTGTTCAGCGACCTAGATTGCCCCAGGGCTGAAGTTCCCATGCAGGGAGACGACGTCTGGGCATTTTCGCTATTTTCGTCTCGTAATTCCCCCCCCCCCCCCCCCCGATTTCTCCCCTCCCTCCCCCCCCCCCCCCATTTTCCACACCGATTTCACCCCGCTAATTTCTGCGGGGCCGTCGATCGATAGGATGACTCATCGCTTAGTGCGTTATTATAGAGTATGATGATAAATGCTTGTTTTAAAGCGCTTAATAAAACAGCATCATTTCCATTGTGAAGAACATTGCGTCATGCACCTGAAAAGCTGGTTGCTATTTTCATTTGATTGATAGTGAAAACGCTGCTTACATAGAGCACCTAAGAAAGTATATGTGTGTTCTTTAAAATTGTTTTTGCGTGTTGCGTCGTTTACAGGCGTGAAACAACATGCAAACAAAAATTTTGCTATCAGTCAAATAAAATTCGCGATGTCTTAGACCAGGGCATGGCGCAATCTCTTTTTTTAGCACTAAAATAGCAGTCGCTTCGTTTTTAAGATAAGTTGTAACCATTATTTTTCTTCAAAAAATAAGAATTTTATAAAATTTCGAATATTGCGTTATTCAGTAAGGGAATTAATACTTCAAAGAAAATGATACTAAATTTCCTCTCAACAAATTGTTGTTTTAACATTTTCGAAGAGTTTCTAGTTAAATGTGGAAGGAGCTGGTTTTGAATTAGAAGATGTTTGGCAAGATTTCAAAGGCTTAGGCTGTTTAGAAGAGAGTGCAGGGAGAGTGAAAAGTGTCCAATTCGACGGTGACGTGAAAATGGTGTGTATATATTTATTCAAGTTTATTTCGCAAAGAAAGAAATCACTTAGCAAAGAAGTTCTTTAAATCTGGGAAAGGACAAGTACTCTGCTGGCGCATGTTGCGAACATGGGCATCATGGGGAGGTGGGAGCCCGCCAGCGAATCATATCGCATCAGATTGGCTTGTCATTCAGAGAGGGGTTGCACGTCCGTTACACGGTTTGTCTGGCGTCTCCTCGGGCGTTGCTCTGCTAGGTTATGATTGACTGGCGCAGCACCACCTCCCAATGCTGCCCATCTTCGAGACATGAACCGTTGTTGACTCCAGAAACCATCTTGAAGAGTCAAATACCGAAGCCGTTACTCGCCTTAGACCTGTCTTGTATCTTAAAGTCATAAACCAGATCAATCAAAATGTTCTACCTCTCTTCATCTCTCGAACAATGGCACCCATTAGCTTTTCCCAACCGATGACACCTGCCGCAGCTCCTCCACCACTATCTTGTGCCATTTCCAGTAGACTCTATAATTCCTACGAATACGATAGCAATAGGTGCGCCTAGAATTCTGAGGGCAAAACACTCACTTCTTCTCTCGTGATGAGCTTCGAGGTGTGGTTCTCATTGACGACTATGGTGTACTCCTTCTGAGCGACATCCTTGGTAATCTGATCAACGGCGGCTTTCTTGAACGCCAGCCAGTTGTCGGCTCCAAAGTTTACGCCTCTGAAGAAGGACAGGATTAGTTCTCCTCGGATTACTCAGTTATCTGAGCACACACAACAAGTAATTTTTTGACAGTAATCAATGACAACAGACTTTTGAAAACCTAATCTCAGCGTGGCATTCTACTTGTTTTTTTTTTTTGTTGAAAAAAATCACCGGGTCTTCAGTTGATGCATTATAACTGATCTGATAGCAATATTCTAGAACATCTCTAAATTATTTACATTTTCCTGGTTTTGTAGCTAAGCTAAACGGTTAATCGATATGCTTTTTGGAATTTCCTTCTATCATCGTCAAACCCTATGGGACCTTCCTCCATCACGTCTGTTATTTGCCGACCCAATGATTGCACAGGCGAGCGCCAGCAGTCTCTACTTTTAACTGTACCACGCCAGAGTGGTACAGCAAATCATCGAGGAGCACTCTGGCGTGCAACAGTCTCACGTTTTCTCTTCGGCGCTTTAACCACGGAGTCGGATAAACCCGTTGGAGACCTCCAGTGTTCCCGCACCGCTGGACGAGCACCGTCTCCAGTCGGAGACGGTGCTCGTCCAGCGATTGTCTGCGAAACGCGTCACGTGGTTGGCCCATCTAATTTTCGATGACTTGTCCTATGCGACAGCGTCTCTGATCTCCGAACGACAACAGAAGTAGGAACTCCATAGACCTTTTCTACTTGGGTGGTAAACTGTATCGCTCCACTAAGCACCTCACTTTAAGTTCCTCATCATGATCCACTGGTCCATTTTGCCGGATCTCCGAGGCGCCTTTGGGGCAGAAGAACATTAGAGTCGCACAGGTGGGCAGAGAGCCGACCGTTCACCCGTATTCTTCGCGACTTTGCACCAAAAAGCTCCCCAAGGACTTTATTTACTCCTGCCCAGCTTCGGCACTACGTTTTTCACTTTGCGACCCAGATACACGTAGCGGAGCATTCGGAGATGTTCGTTCCGTTGGGCGAGAATGGGGCATCAGAAAGTTGTCCGTTCCTCATGATCATCGTCTTCGTAAGAGTCAGCTGCAGTCCACCGTTTCCAGATACACGGTCGAAGTCGGCTAGCATTTGCTCCGCCTGGCTGATGCTCGGTGTTATGAGCACGATGTCGTCAGTGAAGCGCAGATGGTGCAGTTGCCGGCCGTCAAATTTCACTCCCATGTCTTCCCATTCCAGTTCGCGCATGACGTTTTCGAGGGTGGCGCTGAAGAGCTTCGGGGATATCGTATCCCCTGCCAAACCCCTCTCTTCATGTCGATGACGACGTCGATGTAGAATGGTGAGATCTTGGTCGTGAATCCACTGTACAGCTCTCGAAGTACTCTGATGATCTGAGTAGGAACACCCTAGTGAGCAGGGCTTCGCCGACCGCTTCAGTTTCGACGGGATAGAATGCCTAGTTCAGAGCGATGAATGTAAGGCAGAGCGGTGTATGTGGTCGATCGTGCTGAATCCTCTCCGAAGTCCCCTTTAATCGCATGACTTTTCTTGGTCCAGGTCGCCGTTTCGTTCTGCTGATCATATTCAGGATGACTCGAGTGAACAGCTTGTAAACTGCTAGCAGCAGGCAGATCGGAAAACAGTTCTCAGTGCTGTGCACGTGCAGAAAACATGCTGGAACCGTGCATTGTGACCGTGTGAAGAGTCGCTCTTGTGTCTTACTAGGAAGGCTAAAAAATGCTTTAAGCTGTGAAAGTAAATAGAAAGAATGGGTAGGAGCGCTGCATAAGAGCACAAGTTGATCGCTTGCTTTGGAGTTCGTATCAGCTTCACCCAACCTATTTCGGAATCCGTTAGTCTGAATCGAACGTAGCTCACAGTTATGGCTATATATACCCGCATGGTAAACCCTTACCACAAAAAAAGGATAGTGAAGAATATTGCATCGCTAATGGCCTTACTCATCAATTTAAGAAGAACAACCATGACGGTAAATGAAAAAGTGAATACGTCAAACAGTTTTTAAGGTCTGCTCTCTTAACAGTTGTTTCGCGAAGAAATTGTTGTTAACGAGAAGATTTCAAGCAAAAGCACTGCTTCTTGCACGAGGCTGGCAGTGCACTATGAAAGCTACACGCTTTAAAAGGCGATATGTGGGTGAGCTTACTTTGAAGGCAGCTGCTTCATTCCTGAACATATAGTAAAATTGGAACAATACAGAGAAGATTAGCATGGCCCCTGCGCAAGGATGACACGCAAATTCGTGAAGCGTTCCAAAATTTTTTGATTCCCTGTGTGTCGTCGCGGTGAGCGGTCGGTCATTCAGCCGCTCCTGTCCAACACACTGCCTGTCTACTCTTCCAACTCCTGCTACGTATTCTCTGAGGCTCTACCCCTGCAATAGAAGGACGTGGCTAGCACCGTGGTGGCGAGGTGCGAACAACTTCGAAATAAGCCACCAAATAAGGTTATTTATTATTGTTGTTCGTCCGTTGCGTGCGTGGCGGTCTGTCGATAATCAATTGGAGATCGCTGCGCGTCCTTTCGCTGATCTTGGGCAAGCTAAGTATCCTCGTGGCTGGGAACTGAACTGATAACCGCATAGCCACCTAAAACGGTCCTTATGGCTTCTGCTCCGGTTCCGAACATCACAGAAACTCCTCGTTTCTCGATTCCTGTTCAGGAAAGGCCGCACAAGCGTCTTCATTTCGACCTCGATTGTTCTCCTGAGTCGTCGACAAATTTCGATCGAGATGTCGACCTTCTTCTCAACGACAGCAGCCTGCCTCAACACCTACGTTCGATTATAGCACTTCTTCTGGAGGATAGGAAAAAGCTAACTGCAGTGTTGGATCGCAACCACGAATTGACTGAAGAAAATCGATTTCTTAGAGCTGAAAACGAAGCGCTAAAAAAGTCTGTTGTGCTTTCTCAATCCACTATCCCTAGTCGACCTCCCAGTTCATCCACTCCTCTCCCTCCATCCGCAACCTCGCCTCCGCTACCTTTTGAAGATGTCGAACGTTCCCGTTGCGTTGTTGTAGCAGGGCTCGCAGAAAGCTCTGCAGCCGTTCCTTCTACTCGTTCTATTCATGACCTCACATGCATACGTCAAATAATGGACTTTTTAGGAATTGAATGTTATCCTGTAAGCATTTTTCGTATGGGGCGTCCAAATGCCTCATACCCACGGTTGTTGAAAATCCTTCTCCCAAGCTCTTTCTTCGCACAATTGATGCTCAGACGCGCACCTCAACTTAAGCACTCTATATTTCGTGGAATTTACCTTCGTCCGTCGCTTCCGAAGCATGAAAGAGACCGGCTCCGGGCAGAACGTTTAGCTCGCCATGGAGCTGCCTCGTCTGCATTTAGTTCTCAAGCAGTCCATCAACCCATCTTAAATCCTGCATCTAGTTCTGTTAGCCTTCCAAATCGTAATGGCAGTTCCATCCCAGACTCATATGAGATCTTATGTTGTGACATTTTATTGGGCTTCTCCAACTTGCGTATAATCGGAGTTTACCGTGCTCCGTCATGTTCAAAGGACAATAATTACCTGCTGGTTAAAGCTCTCAGCGACCTAATTTCAGATGAGTCACCTTGTATACTGGTAGGAGACTTCAACTATCCCGATATTTCATGGAAGGAACAAGCTGGTAGAACAGGTTCATCTATGGTGTTCTTGGAGCTCTGTTGCTCTCACGGCCTTGTCCAACTTGTTCGTCGGCCTACCAGAGGAGGAAAAATTCTTGACTTAGTTTTAACTAATAATGAATCTCTGGTAAAAAACATTAAACTCAAGTCCCCTCTTGGCTCTAGTGATCATTCCGTCGTAGAATTCAATGTGAACCATGAGCCGGGCATCTCTTCTCTTCATAATAGTAGGCAATTTAATAAACTGATTACAATGCTATAGCCGCTTATCTTCAGAACGTAGACTGGATTGGCACGTTTTCGGCTCTGAACACGGTAAACGACATGTATAACACGTTCATTTCCATTCTGTGGCATTGTATTGATCTTTACGTGCCTATTATTATTAGAAAGCATAGCGGTGGATACACTTGGCCTAGGTACTTGATATCTATGGCCAAACATCGAGAAGAAGCTTGGAGAAAATCAGTCCTATTTCCAACCTCCTCTAATAAAAATCGCTTTAAACTATTATCAGATAAGTTTTCTAAAAGACTCAAGAGGTTTTACGCTTCCTTGGAAAGGAAAGTTATAGGCTTTGGCAATCCTCGTGCATTTTTTAGGATGATGAATGCGAAGCTTAAGACCAAATCCTCTATTGGCTTCCTAATTGACGAACTAGGCAATAAGTTTGTAACTGATGAGCATAAAGCAGAAATTCTCGCTCATACCTTCGAAAAAGTGTTTAGCCCTAAAAGTTCCCTTTCTGAGTCACTCTCTCTTCAGCACGATACTAGCGCCATGAGCCCGCCATCGTATCCCCCGATGCAAGATTCCGTGTGGTTTCATCGCGACTCTATTTTGGAACATTTATTAAAATGGCCTAAATCGAATGTGCTGACTCCGGATCATATTCCGTTGAGCTTCATACAGAAGATAGCTACAGAAATTTCTGGTCCCCTAGAACTTATTTTAATCTAAGCTTCATGCGTGCAGAAGTTCCTGACAAGTGGAAAGAGGCCTATGTCATTCCGTTACCTAAAAAGGAACCTCACAGTTCTCCTAAAAACTACAGGCCTATTAGTATCACATCGGTTTTTGTTCGAGTTTTTGAAAAGATTCTCAAAAAAGCCATCACTGGTCACCTTGAGAGCAATTCCGTGATTCCTAACGAACAGCATGGGTTCCGCAAAGGCGCTTCTACTGTAACCCAGATGCTGGACTCTTTGAACGATTGGACCAACAGTCTCAGCCTTAATCGTCCTGTTGATGTTGTATATTTTGACTTTGCAAAGGCTTTTGATAAAGTACCTCACGATAAGCTAATTTTTCAGTTGTCCGCAGTTGGGTTACACCTCAGGATTGTTCAGTGGATCAAGGCTTACCTAGATAACCGTTCGTTTAGAGTCTACATTAACGGCCATCTCTCTGCTAGTAGGAGAGCAACTAGCGGAGTACCTCAAGGATCAGTTCTGTCTCCCCTCCTGTTCAACATATATACCAGAAACCTTCCAGGAATTGTCGAGAGACTTGGAGTTTCTTGCAGAGCTTTTGCCGATGACATCAAGATTTATAGTAGCATTTCTGATTCCTGTGACGTTGCAAAGATTCAAGAAGCTATCTCTCTGGTCTACTCTTGGTCCCTGTCATGGGAGCTTCCATTAGCGAAGGAGAAAACCAAAGTTCTCCACTTCGGTAAGAACAACCTGAAGGCCAACTATATCATTGACGGCGTTCAGCTTGAACCAGTTCAAGAAGTGTCTGATCTCGGATTCTGGATTAACGAACGCCTAGATTTCAGTAAGCATTGCGACGTAATTTCAAGAAAAGGGATGGCAAT